>CM024754.1:47906607-47951004 GCA_014218235.1 Colocasia esculenta
AACTTCGTCTCCCTCCCACAGATGCTAAACTTCACATATGCCGAACTGCACAATCTGCACTCTTACAGTAGAAAGAACGAACACAGAAGAAATAGAAAAAAAAACTCAGAAGAGAACTGAAATTAAACGCCACTGGAATGATCTTGGAACACATGAGAAAATGAAAACTAAAATTAAATGCCACAGCAGTCGATCCCCAAATGCTTACAGCAAGAAGGAAAGAACCAAAAATCCCCAAAAGCTTAAACTAGCCAAGCCCCCTGCTCTACAGAACCCCATTCTCACAGCAGCCCCACGATCTCCAGAAGAAATAGAACAAAAGAAAACTAAGAAAATTCTCCAAAATTCTCACTGGCGAACCCGTCTCCCTCCCTGCTTACAGAAGGAAAACCCCAAAAATCTGAACTAAAAACCTAAAAAAGCAGAACAAAACTCCCGAGCCCCTGGACCTTGGGTCCTTTTATAGTCTCCTCGCCCTCAGCTTCCAGGTGAGCTCCTCTTCCCACCTTCACCTCTTCCCAGCTCTGCCATGCACGAGATCAGCACGTACCAGATCGGCACATACCAGATCGGCACATACCAGATCGGCACATACCAGATCGGCACACGCCCGGATGGCCTGGCAAGCCCCACAGTGCCATCAGACCGCCAACAGCATCTCCTTCCCGCCTTCTCCATCTGCATGATCCTCACGCGCGCCGCGCACGCCGGATCCACACGAATCTGCACGATCCTTCGCGATGCCCAAACCTGATGTGACCATGTCGCGGCACCTTAAGCTATCGCAATGCTGTCATGATGCCCATGCTCGCCGTGACAACACAAAGCTTGTCACGGTCGATGCATGCGTCACACACCATCGCGAGCCTTAGACCCATCGCGACACCAGACAGAGGGTGTGATACCCCGAAATTTTCTTTCTTTTATATAGTGCATATGTCTTTGCTTGTTGCATCAGTAACATGTGTATTTAATTGTGCGTATTATCATTTCTATACTCTCATTAGTTCATGCTTGTATATACAGGATAGTTAGGTAAGAATAGACAATTAATTAAATGTATGTATAATGTGTATACAAAAAAAAAAAAAGATATCTGAGGCATAAAATAGTTAAGTAATATTGTGCATGTGATAGGTAAGTAATGCTATAGGCCATGTAAGTGCATGAGAGCTATTTTCGTACGAGTATAAATATAAATATAAATGTGCATGCATATTTAGCTATCAAAGTATGTAATAAATCTATAAACCTCATGCATATTATATGTGCTCATAGTAAGAAATTATGTCATACATTTTGTAAATAATCATGAGTTTATTTCTGTACATGCAATATACATATTTAAATGGGCATGCAATTATTTAATTATTGATGTGCCTATTGCATTTAGTTATTTTATGCATGTTGTAAGTAACCTTGGTGTGTATAGGATATATATAAAAGCTAATCTTGTTAAATGATATTATCTACTTTAAGCACCTTAAATTATTATGATATGTAAGGTGCTTGGATGATAATGTACAGGTAGAACTCAAAGGATAATGAACACATTTCATTATAAATTCCTGCACAATGTATGTGACTATGTAATGTGAATGTGTATGTGCATATATGCATGTTATTGATCCATGTTATCCTTAATTATGATTAGTATAAGTTATATTTAAATAAAAATTATGAAATGCATGTGTTTTATGCGGTGAAGGTTTGTGAAATTATTTTTACATATATTAAATTATTTGGGCGTTATTTATGTATTTATTTCAAGGTTTATCGGAGTTTTGGCCTATTGGCACTGCTGGGTGGTTGGGGTCCACATCACTGGACGCCAATACCCTGTTGGTAGCCCCCCTGGACGCCAACCTCAAGTTGGCGGTCAGGTCAGCCCTTGACGTCAACTGTGCAGTTGACTACAACTGATGTTGACGTCAATATCCTCCTGCGTAACAGTTCCAGATTTGTTAATGCTCGTTTTATGGCCGGTTTCAGTTTAGAAAACCCTTCCTAAACCGGAGTAACCTACCCCAGTGTGTACCCAACCTATCCAACTTTATAAAAACCCATTTCTGGCCGCACAAAGCCCTTTTGATCATTGTGAAACCCTAGTGTTTTCTGTGAGAAAAGCTGGACTTCCCAAGCTCTGATCCGGCGACTGGAGGATTTTCTGGGAGATCTACGATGACTGGAGCGTAGTCCAACCATCAAGGAGGCATCCCAATCCCGAGGAACAACCTACAACGATTGGAGAACCAAATCAAAGAGTTTCTGAGCGCCCTCTTGCTTTGGCCGAGGAGGGCTTCAACAACAAGATTTGATCTTCTAGGATTTTATTAGAGGTCAAGTAACCTATGTACATCATCCCTATACATGTCCCCTAGGTCCTAGAATTTTTACAGATTTTTTCTTGAGTCCTGGACCCTCCAATTTCCCCGTACATGTGAGTGTGACAGTGCAGATTGCTGTCTGGAAGTTGACGGCAACATCCCCTACCATCAAGTTCATCAGTTGATGGCAAGAGATGTTGCAGTTAACCCAGTTGGCGACCAAGACTGTGCAGTTAAGTTCTTCAGTGTTATGAAAAATGCTGTTTAATATATTTAAATGATTTCTGGGTATGTTTTCCTACTGAAAATTTTATGAGGGGTCAAGGGTGATTCGTAGGTCATGTCATGAGGTTTTCGTAAATTTTCATGAAATTTGTTAATTATTAAAATTCTGGAGATTGAGTTATGAGTCTTATGACCATAAGATAAGCATGTTTAATCTGTGTAAATAGGATATTTTGAGTTCAGGTTTGGTGAATTTTATGTAATGATATGGTTATTGTATGAACGTATTGACACCGTCATATTAGTCTATTTTACGGAAATTTTTGTTTATGAGAAATTAGTGATAAATGCACATGTACAATGATTTAATTGTTATAAATATGTTTTTGTTCAGACAATTTTGAAAAATTGAGAATGTGTTCTGTTTACTGTCTTAACTTGTGATAAAAATTTTGTTAAATTCAGATGACAGTAGGTATTTTCATGGTTTTAAATGTGAAAAAGCCATGTTAAGCATGTTAGAGTTAATCATGGGTAAAGCAAAGGTTAGCAGCATGTTAATGCTTTATTTTGAGTGATTTATACTGTTAAACAACAATGTGAATTCTGTAAGTGGAAATGGGATGAAAATATGTGTATGAGCATGAGTAAAAGGTGATAAGAATGATAAAGTGATTAATGAAATATTTAACCATGTATGACACTGCTACCATAGGGGTCTGAGAGCTGTACCATAGAAAAGTCCCTATGGAAGGCTCAACGTTATGAGATAAATCCTAAGGGCATTAGGATAAAATCCTGGAGGTGGACAAGTACTGCTGGTTGGGGTGGAGAGGGTTTCTCCCGGTTCTGCGCAGTTACCTAGATTTGCCACCGCATTGCCTAGGTGACAAATATGTGAAAGTGAGTGCTAAGTAAGTGTTAAGTGATAAACGCTAAGTGCTAAAGTGATTGTTTTCCTCTACTTGGTAGTTAGGACTATGTGTCACGGCAACTTAAGAGATTAAATGTGAACATAGTGTAAAGTGATCAATGTGAATGCAAGAGTAAGTGCAATGGAAGGAGTGAAATTAATATGTAAGGAAGAGTAAAAGATAGCAAAAGTACAAGTGTATGTGAAAACCAATGTATCATTACATGTTTATTTATTTATGTCATTCATGTGTTACTATCATATTTATAATATCTTGTTTTGTACCATGTTTAATGATGTAATATATTAATAATCTCCATATGGTGGTATGTATGAATATGTGCATGTAAAATGTAAATAAATGCAATGTGGAAGAAATGAGTAGGTAATTTGACAATGAATAAGATAGCTTGAGAATAAGTGTAAATCCATGTAATTAAGTTTAATTCATGTCAAAACAGCAAGCTAAATGAGATTTTATTTTTGATAAACACAAGAAATAATGTCTAAGTTCCATGATAGAATTGCTACTCATTTAGTATGTATTCATGCTTAATTTGTAGATGATTGCCATCCGATTTGAATGTGTATTAATCATCATTCCATATTTATAAAGGTGATATCATGGTGAATTATCATATTAAAACGAAAATGAAATGTGTAAATAAATGAGAAAAGTGCATGTGAAAATAAATAGAGATCATGTTAGGTTGTATCTACGTTATGTATAATTGCATGTTCTAATTGGTAGAGCTGTTACACAATAAGGAAAAATGTTTAGATTAATATATCATGTTACATGATAGGGTTTTAAGAGTGCATATGTCCATGTCATGTATGTATTAATTGGATTATGTTAACTATGATAGAAAGATTAATATCATATTTTGTAGTTTACTAGAAAAAATGTGTAAGTGTTATGAGTGTATGATAAATTGTACATTAAAACAACAAGTTAGTTGTATGACAAAGTGACGTGAATACATGAGAATTTGACCAAATACTTTGCTAAGGTGTAAGGCCCTCTAATTTCCGTCGCATTATTTGTATTTATGTGTGATTTTGTACTTGTGTATGTATGTACATATTACGTACGCATTAATTAGTATAATTACGTGTGCATGTGTTTATATTAAATATAGATAATGCATGTATTGCATGGTGATAGTATGGGTATAATACCGTATACGTATTGCACGTATATATGCATGGTATGCTTGGTTTTTTGAATATTTAGGGTTCTGGCCGAAGGCCCCTGGCGTCAACCCCTGGCCGCTGAGGTGGTGTCAGCGTCCAGACCTGAACGCCGACACTAATCCGGGCGTCCAGCGATATGGACGCCAATCTCTCTGGCCTGCATGCGCAGCAGAGCTGCAAGCTTCTGAAACAAGGCAAGCCAACATTGGGGGTTGTCCCCAATGGCTCTGAAGGCTGTCAAATCAGCCTAGTGTGTGGGAGAGAGACTCTCCTTAAGTCTGAACCCGAAATGGCCTCTCCCCACTCTTCCCTTCACCCTTGCAAGAGGAGAAAGAGAGAGGAAAACCCTAGGAGGAAAAAAAACTGAGAGAAACCCAACTTTGCCACCCAAAAATCCACACTTCTGAAGCTTGATCCGGCGTTCCACTACTTCAAGAAGGTAGCTGGATCAAAGGAGGAGGCTTCCCCGACATCCCCTGGCGTGGAGATCATCCAGGAGCCCAAAGGAAGAGATCTTTGGAGGGATTTCTGCACTTCTTGGGACAGCCCAAGGAGAGCTTCACCGAGCCCTAAATCCTTTGGAAGAATTTTTGAAAGGCAAGTGACCTATCTATGGTGTCCCCGTATGAGTCTAGGTCAGTTTTGCTATTTTTTGATTTTTCCTCAAGTCCTAGACCCTCCCATTCACCCAAGTTTGAGAGCTCGGGTCTGTGTTTCTGCACAGACCTGGCTTGACGGCAAGGTCCCTGGACGCCCAGATCATGCTTGGCGTCCATCGGCCCTGTCGCCGACTCTGAGTCAGCGGCCAGAGACCGCCGCCAAGTTCCTCAGGACAGAACAGTGAACTGTTCTGCCCTTCTTCTACATTAATTTCGATATGGTTTCAGTGATGAGGATATATGGTAAACCTTATACTCTATGTATATTGTTAATTGTGGTGTGTGAATGAATGTGGGGTGTGATGGTGAATGTGGAATATTGTATCCCTTGAACTTGTAAGCATGACTTATTGAGATTTTACGAATTTATGTTTCACGATTAGGATTAGTATGAATGCCTTGGTTGGTCTGATCATGAAGGTTAGTGGGTCAGTATATGTGTTTGCAATTTTGGTAAATTATCCATGCTTGTGTAACTTGCTAATAAATCCGATTCGGTAGAATAAAATAAAAGCATGCAAGAATGGTTGTGATGATTAATCTATAGATGTATGATTTAGGGTAGACTATGTATTCTCAGATCATGTAGTGATAGAAACCCCTGTTCAACAGTAAGTGGCAACATTTCATGATATGTTAAATTCCATGTAACTTAAATTGTGAATGGCATGCAAAATAAGCGTTTGATTTTTGTAAGTTATATTTAGCTCAAAAAAATCTGAAAATTTTAGTGTATGATCATGAACCCGAAAACAGTATGTGGTTAAAATTTCAGGCCATTTGGATCAGTAAATAAAAAGTTATGTATTTTTCATGTGAAATGTGATAATTCATGCATATGATCGTAATGTGATTAGATATTGCCTAAACCCAACATGATTAGTGTGTTTACTGTGTGTAAACTCTTGAATTCTGTAGTACCATGTTAGGAAAAACAGAGATATTCATGTGAGTGAGAAAGTGAATGTGATGAAAAGTGTGAAGTATGAAACCATGTGTAAAACGGTAATGTGTAAATGTGTAACTGTGCCAATGTGACACTGCTTCCGTAGAGGGCAGTGGAGCTGTATCAGGGAAAAGTCCCCCTGAGAAAGTTCATTGTGTAAGTGACCCTAAGGGCATTAGGGGGAAATCCTGGAGGTGGACAAGTACCACTGGTTAGGGTGGAGACTTGTTCTCCCGGTCTGCGCAGTCCAAGAGTCGCCATTGGAATGCCTAGATGGCGTCTATGTGTAATGTGATGTGTATATGTCCTTCTTTGGTGGTTTGGACTATGTGTCACGACACCTAAAATGTGTAATGTGAAATGTGTAATGTGTATGTGCCCATATGTAAATGTGTAAGTGATAATGTGAATGTGTATGTGTAAAGTGAACCATGTGAAAGAGGAAATTCGTGTAAAGAAAATGTGAAACTAAAGATGTGAAAATGTGTTCGAAAAACCATGTGAAATCAGTGAATTTATGTTATTATCATCATGTTATTATGTGCAAGGATGTTTAGAATCCATGTTAGGGATAATTGGTGAAAACAGGCAAAAGATAGCATGATTGTTTGAACACATGATATGTTTTATGCAATATTGTAGCTTTCATGTATAGGTTTACAGCCGTTAAACCATGTGAAATCAGCAACCAAAGCATGTAAAAGGTTATGTATGTACTTAAGGACATGTGAAATCCATGCTAGTGGTGTTCCCTTTCATGTGTGCATAATGTTCATGTTGATAGCTCTCATGTTTTGATTCTTTAAAGATTAAGTTTCATGAGTAAATTGAATAGAGAGCATGTGATAGGTGAATTTTATTTTAGAAATCTGAAAATCTAATTCATGTATAAAATTGTAGAACTTTCATGCTAGGTGAAACTTGAATTGACTAGCATGCTATGTGCTGCAAATTGTAAATGTGCATGTAGAAACCACTAGGACTTGTACGGGTATAACGTGAGTAGTGTTGCTTGCTGAGTCCTTGGACTCACTCCTTGCTTCGGCGTACAGGTATAGTTGGTGACACGGCACCATTGGAGGAGACGGTGGAGACGGACTCCGAGCGCGAAGACTAGCTAGCTTTGGAGTTTCTTGAGATTTGTGTATTTCCTAAGTATGTAATTCGAACATTGTATTAGAGTACTATGAAAAAATGTAAAAGTGTGGACAATTGTATTTCCATTTCAGCAATTTAATTTATGTGACTTTAGTTCCTTTTATGCTAATTGCGAATTGCATGTATGTTTAATGTGGATGATGAATGAATGGAGACTGTTGTCTTTTACTTCCACTACTCTGTTGTATATTCGCGTGTATCTCAGCTGTACGTATCGTTTGGGTAAATGTCCCACTGTGAGGACTCTTGCTATACCGACGTGGGTTGGTATAACCGTACCGGTATAATGAGGGCCGTCACAAAAGGTATTCATCATCTTGTACATAACCCTGTATTTAAATTTGATTAAATTATGCAATGATATGATAAAGATTTGAACCATGTATCATAGAATATATAAAATGTGTAGAGAACTTGTATAGATGTATGTTATTTTTATGACTTAATATGAGCATGTGTTAATCTGGAATGTGTTTGGGAAACATAGGTGTTGTTAACCATAAAAAGATTGTGCTATGTGAATTAACGTGATTAGTATGAGAGCATGTGTTTCATTATTGTTGTAGTTTAGTGTGTATGTGATATGTATAAGTTTGATGTTTTAGATTACTTGCTGAGTTCTGTAAGACTCATACTTGCTTCGGCGTACAGGTGTGACAGGTTATCCAGTAGCTGAGGAGAGAATAGTGAAGATTGATACCGCATACAAGGAATAGTACTTGAGGAGATTTTATTTTTGGTAGTTGCTTAATTTATAGTTGAATAATGTTATTCATATGGACAATGTACGGATAATGTAGTTCTCTTCAAGTTGTAATAATGTGGACTCTAGTACTTTCTTTTACTATATAGACTGTGGAATGTGTGGTGATGATGGAATGAAATATAATATTTCTTTTAATTCCGTTGTACTCTTTTATTATTCATAGACATATCAACCTTATCGTTAGTGTTGAGTTACTATCCCACTGTGACGATGCTCTTTGTACTGATGGGGATTGGTATAATCGTACCGGTATAAAGAGGGTCATTACAGAGGTGGTCCCAGGACAGTCCTCCCAAGGATCACCCCAAAAACACCCAAAACCTATCCAATCAGGGAAGGGGAGTAGGCTCTAGGAAAGCTTGTAAATAAGGAAAACCACCCTCAAACCCCTAAAATCATGCATTTAACAAGAAATCCTATGCTCAAAGGAAACCTCTCATGGATTAGAGCATGGATCTCTTACCCCCAAACCCCAAACACCAAGGAAAGCATGAGAACCTTAGAGGGGAGCATGGTAGAACTAGAAGGAGAAGAGGAGTCCCTACCTCAAAGAGGAGAGCCAACCCGTTGGGGCCTTCTCATAGGAATGGCCTCCACCTCCTCGCTCCAAGCACCACATGGATGCCACCTACACGAATAGGGCATCACCTCTACGCCAAGAACACCCAAAGATCGCCGAAGAAGCACAAGGGGCTCGGAGGAGGAAGAAGAAGGAAGAAGAAGGAAAGAAGAAAGAGGAAGGAGAGGGGAATGGGGCGCCTGTTCAATTTTGAACCGACGACCCTAAAATGTGACGGGTTGGCCCGTTGCAACACTAACAGTGTCGCGATGGCTAGGCCTGTTGCGACACCATGTCGCATCCGCCAACCTTGGGGTGACCCCAAAAGGGAGTCAAACCTCGAAGACTGGGCAACCCAAAACATGACGGCTGACCTCATCGTGTCAATGACCGTATGCGCACTGACACCCAACCAGACCAGACCGTTCTAACAAGAAAGGATGGTGTCAAAATGGTTGGAAACCAGAGTCGCGTCGCCTCTAGACAGTGCGACCAGAACGCGACGCTTCCTAACAGCGCGTCAAGAACGCGACGCCCAAGGGTGGCGTGACAAGAAGCATGTCACAACCGACCCTATTGTCACGACACTGTTGCTACCAATAGGTCCGCCACGACCTTGAGGACAGGGCCAAGGTCCCAAGGGAGCTGGATCTTACACTATCTATAAGTGTGTCATGGCAAAAAAATCAATAATTATTCCTATAGAAACTTCCATACACCTATAATCAAGTACATTATGTTCTTATTTCAGATTTGTTATTACTTCATCATAGTATTTCCATATATACATGTTTCCATCATTTAAAGGCTATGTTCATGTCCCTCTCATGCTATAATTCAAAGTGCCTTGAATTCCAGCTTGTTTCACATCTGATTCTCTTCTTGAATTCCATTCCTAAAACTAGAGTTCATGAATTAAAGATTGATTCATACAATCTTAATTTCAATTACACTCAGAGTCCTTCAAAATCTAGTTCAATAGTAAGATTTAATAGAGTGTAAATTGCAATTCAGAATCAAGTCCTAGGAGAAGACAAAAAAGAAATCCTATCTTGAATAGTAAGACGAACATCAAATCTCAGTAGAAGTCAAAAAGTGAACCTTAGATAATAAGATAAAAACAAATCCCAATAGAAGTCAAAAAGTTAATCTTAGCTAGTAAGGCAGAAACAAATCTTAGTAGAAGACAAAAAGTCAATCTTAAATAGTAAAATAGGTTCAAGTCTCAGTAGAAGACAAAATAATCGAGTCTCATAAGTAAGGCCAAAATCGAGTCTTAGTAGAAGACAAAAAACAAATTCGAGTCTCATAATTAAGGCCAAAATTGAGTCTCAATGGAGGACAAAAAAAATGACACATGTAACAACCTGGAATTTTTAAAAACCTAAATAAATAAGAATAATAAAAAATAATATAAGTTGTGAAGAGGTCTGATTAAATGCGCACTAAACGACAGAGCAATGGATAAAACAGTCAATAATCGTTATGGGCTGGTCAGTAATCGATATCCAAGGTAATCGATGTTCAAGGTAATCAATGTTCACAGTAATCAATGTTTAAAGGTAATCGATGTTAGTTAATAATCAATGTTAAAAGATAATCAATGTTGAATAGTAATCGATGTTTGGGGCAATCGATGTAACAAATCGACTGGCCCAGATATAACGTTGTTAGCCAAAGTTAGACTTCAAATATGACGAAGTTAGCTTTGTATATGACGAAGTTAAGCTTCGACTGATTACGATCAAAATGAAGTAGAGTTCATATATGACGAAGTGGACTTCAGATATGACGAAGTTAGCTTCGTATATGACGAAGTTAAGCTTCGTCTGTTCAACACCAAAACGAAGTAGACTTCGCAAATGATGAAGTGGACTTCGGATATGACGAAGTTAGCTTCATATATGATGAAGTTAAGCTTCAGTTGATTACGACCAAAACAAAGTAGACTTTGTATATGACGAAGTGGACTTCGGATATGACGAAGTTAGCTTCGCATGTGACGAAGTTAAGCTTCGACTGTTCAAGACCAAAACAAAGTAGACTTCGTATATGATGAAGTGGACTTCGTATATGACGAAGTTAAGCTTCGACTGATCAAGACTAAAACACGGTGGACTTTGGATATGACGAAGTGGACTTCAGATATGACGAAGTTAGCTTCGTATATGACAAAGTTAGCTTCGACTGTCCATGACTAAATCATGTATGACTTCGTATATGACAAAGTTACCGGTTATCTTCCAGACTATAAAACATGTGTTAACTATATATCTGATAATAAAAAGGAAAAGTACGGACCATGGAAACATGACTAAATCCAATAGTGGATTCCAAACCTGATCCCTAGAACTAAACCAAATAGGAAGACCTGTTACGGAAACAATTCCTGTGGATGTTCTGGAACCTAATAGGACTCCTACCAAGAGTTAGGCAACTACAAACCCAAAGATTTAACCATCAATAAGACTTCCATAGTAATCCAAATTCGTGCCCATCGAAATAGAGTTTCTAAAGGTTTCCTACTCCTATTGGGACAGAAATTTCTAGGCACGGAAGGGATCAAGTTAAAAACTACAACTCCACTTTCCAATTATGATAGGACTCCTGACAACTCTAAATCTATAAATACTCATCATAAGCCCTTGGGGACGAGCTACTAACTTGCTAAAGGACTTGCAGAAGAATACCTAGAGCACCATAGAAGGAGGAGATCGCCCAATCGGAGCTTTCTTCCCCAGACTCCATTCTGCTTCATCGTGTAGAAAATTTTCTTAGGAATGTCTAAAGGTAGGCAATCTCTCAAGCACAAACCTAAATAATCTCATTCATAGATAGTTCAGGAAACAAGTAGCCAAAGCCCATGTTTGTCCCAGATTTAATCTCTCAGGTTGTGAGATTTTCATTTTCAATGTTCTATTATTTCACGTACTCGTGACCTTTTGGTTGCTCTTGTTCTTCATGAAATTCTTGTCAAGACCTTGAATTCTTTTAAGTATACCTTGTTAGGAGTTGTTTAGCTATTCCCATAAGTTACATGCCGTATACATCGAGACCTAAGTGTTTCCTCTAGCCTTAAAACCCAGATTTCTGAATTGTCCTGCTTGATACCGTGATGAGTCTGTCTTTAAGTTTCTGTAAAGACTATGACAATATCAGGTAATATTAAGGTTAAAAGTATGTTATTTCTCTATCCATGGAAGATGTGCACTATATATTCCACTATCTTGGATTCTTCTTCACATGCACACACCAACCATAAGAAAAGGAATCCAAACTTCTTGCCAGTACTGACTGTGCTGGGTAGATACTATCGTTGGTATTACTTGTCATTTTATATGCCCAACCTATTGTTTCTATTTAGATCTCTTTATAAACTCATCTATTCAAGTTTTTCTTTACGCTCTCATCTATTTTTATTTACTCTCATCTATCCTTGATACTCTATTGGCTATTGACTGATTGTCTAAAGATAATATACATGACTAATACCTGGCAATATTTTAAGGGGCCCGGTCTGGTCCTAGGAGGTATGCCTAAAAGTGGTAGTGCCCACAAGAGTTAATTGACTAGAGTGTTTCGCATTACACTCAAGTGCTAGTTATCTCAATAATCTAAAGACAATTAAAAGTGCTATCTTGACTAGTGTGCTATCGTAACGTGCTATCTTGTGATATGGCCAATCCTTTAACATTCTAGATGTGCTATATTCTTTTCTTGAAAGTACTATTGTGTCATTGTTATCATGTGCTATGACTCTCTTGAACGTTCTCCTTAGTTATCCTGCTATCCAAGATATTAATCACTTAAAGCATGCTTGTTTTATGAGATATTAAGTCATACTGAGCATTATCGCTCATCCTGTGCAATTGTGATTTGTCTTCAGATGAATATAATGATGATGAGGACCACACACAAGAGGATGGGGATGAGCAGAATCATGAGTGACCCCAGTGTCATCCAGACTATTAGAGTCTAGTTTAGTTAGATATTTTTATTTAAGTATGAAGAAGTTCTTTGGGCCCATAGTTAAGGCTCCAAACTGGTGAATGTAACCGACACAGTGGAAGGAATTGATGAACAATTTATCTTTACTTATATATTTTGGTGATAAACAAAACCATGGAAAATACTTGACTAACATATTTGTCTGAAGTTTGTCAACATGTATCAAAAGAAATAAATTCTGTAAGTTGGATATGCTCACCTTAAATTAGAAGAAATTGCATATGATTATTGTAAGTCCACATCGATTACTATTGTAAGTTCACATCGACTACTGTTTCAATATCACATCGATTATGTTTTAACATCGATTACAGTTCAACATCAATTTCGCTTAAATATCAACTACGGTTCAACATCGATTACACTTAAACATCGATTATGTTTAACATCGATTACAGTTCAACATCAATTTCA
Source organism: Colocasia esculenta (assembly GCA_014218235.1). Classification (NCBI taxonomy): domain Eukaryota; kingdom Viridiplantae; phylum Streptophyta; class Magnoliopsida; order Alismatales; family Araceae; genus Colocasia; species Colocasia esculenta. Next base: position 47,919,780 of record CM024754.1, read on the forward strand.
CTTAAACATCAACTACGATTCAACATCGATTACACTTAAACATCGATTATGTCTTAACATCGATTACGGTTCAACATCCATTTCACTTAAACATCAATTATGTTTCAACATCGACTACATTTCAACATCGATTACGCTCACATCGATTTCATTTCAACATCAATTACGCTAACATCGATTATGTTCACATCGATTTCATTTCAACATCGATTACACTCATATCAATTATGTTCACATCGATTTCATCTCAACATCGATTTCATCTCAACATCGATTATGTTCACATCGATTTCATTACAACATCGATTACACTCACATCGACTTCATTTAAACATCAACTCTCCATGAACATCGATTATGTTTGGACATCGACTGTCTCTGACATCAATCTCTGTGAACATCAATTATGTTCACATCGACTATCCTTTGGACATCTACTGTTTCTGAATATCGACTCTCTTTGAACATCGATTATGTTTGGACATCGACTGTATTACCTTGATAATGACCTTTACAATTATTATGTTGATTATGGTTTCAAATAAAGTCTCATTAAACATGATAAAATAGTCTTAATCATATGTTGCCATGCAGTTCCTCTCAAATTCATTTTGAAATAATGTGCATTTTGAATCTTCCTGCAAACTATTGTGTATCCTTTGTACACGAGCATTTATTATTTTGGGTACAGTGTCTATGCACGTCATCTTTTAACGGTTACCACTTTCATGACATATCAGTTAGAACTTTAAATAATGGCAGACGATATTTCCTCTTTAGCATATCCTCCTGCAGTAGGACCAGTGACATTGACTAACAATTTAGATACATTTGAGTTGTCTATCTTCCAGCATTTATTGTCTGCAGGTTTTCGATAGTCACACACATTTACAACGTTGGACATATCGTGTTGACCGGAGTAAAGAAGATATCCATATGATCTCCCTCTCACCATGTCTCTATCCAAGCATTTATTATTTGCAGGTTTTTTGGGTATCTTACGTTGGACCTACTACAACTGTTAGGAGACACGTTTCAAGATGAGAGACAACGAACACTTCAACGGATAATTCTTCAAGAGAAGATAAATAGAAGTGTGTTGACGAATGCAAGACTATCTTTTGCACAGAAAGAAAGAAGAGCTCGCTCCTTCATTCAAAAAAAGACTCTTAATCTTAGCTCTCCACAAAGCACTATTCATCCATTCCTTCTAGAGTGTGAGAGCTTATTTTAGATCTGAGAGATCCTCTTCTTAGTGTAATTCTTTTAGTCTCTCAGATTCTGCCTCAGATCAAGCATTGTATTGTTGATATTATCTTGGTCTAGGGGCCATCACTTCTTTACTCTTCTTTGAGTGCTCCTCTTCATCTGTGAAGAAAAGACCTACTAGTTATTGGGTGGTTCCTTCCCTTTTGTAGGAAGGAAGACCTGTTGTAACATGTGGTGTATTGTCTCTTCATGTAGTGAAGAGAAGGCCAGCTAGTGCTGGATGTGTAAGTGTCCTTAAGGGGGACCGTACCCTTGGTTAGTGGAATCCTAAGCTGTTGCTTGAGAACTCAATGTAGGACTCATTGGGATTGGAGATCTAAACCAGAATAAAATTTCTATTGTTCATGTGATTGCTTTTATCTCGCTATCCACTGCTCATTACTCTAACTGCTTCGTTTAGTGTTTCTAAAGTTATTTTGTCACAGAATATTTCTAAGATAAATTTTTAGCAATCCATTCACCCCCCTCTAGGCTTGCAACCTGGTCAACAAGTGGTATCAGAGCCAAGTCTCTTCTAGAAAGTGAAAGAAGTGAAGAGAACAGTGAAGAAGAAGAAGCTTTCCTCCCTAGACGACTGCAAAGAATTTCGGCTAAAAGAAAGTAACAGTCAGGAAGAAGAAGCTTCAAGAAAGGCAAAAATTCAAAAGTCTTGAGCCTATCTACTATGAATGCAAGAAACCTGGACATCTTAAGGTTGATTGTCCGAAACTTAAGAAGGTAGAATTAAAAAAGAAGATAATACCAAGAAATTCAAAAGATATAAGAAGAAGGCAATGACTGCTGCATGGAACAATGAAGGTGACTCAAGTAGTGAGTCAAGCTCCAGTGAAGAAGAAAAAGAAAATGCCAACCTAGTCTTTATGGCAAACATTGACGATAAGGTAACTTCTGACTCTTCCTTTACTTCATGCAATGATTCTGATTTTGACTCTAATAATCTAAAAGAAGCATTCAACGAATTATATGGTAAATATAAAGATGTATGTAAATAATTAAAATTAATCAAGAAAAGTTTTGCATGTCTTGAAATAATTAACTCATATTTAAAATCAGAAACGGAACAACTAGAAAAACAAATTCTAAAACTAAAAAGGAGAAATGAGTTGTTGTGTGAAGGTATAAAAAATAAAAATGAAAAGATATTAAGTCTAGAAAGCCAGGAAACTATAAGTGAATCTAAAAAGGAAATAGAAGTATTAACAAAAGACAACGAGTACTTAATAGCCACAATCGAGAAATTAACCAATGGAAGATCTTCATTAATATTAAAAGGAGTAAGAAGATCAGATAGGAATAAATATGGAATTAGGTATACTCCACCAGAAAATGAAGAAACAATTGTATATCCTAAAATTTATCCGTTGCCAAAATTTGTAGCTGAACAGAAACTTGGTTATAAAACAAAGATGAATAAACATAGTAAAACAAGCAAAACAACAAACAATATTTTATGTTGCACTCATTGTAATAAACTGGGTCATATGAAAAATACTTGTACAACTAAACACCTAAGGTGGGTTCCAAAAAGAGATTATGTAGAAGCTAACCATTAGGACCTAAAAGAACTTGGGTACCTAAATATCATTGATTATTGCAGAAAAGTCTTAGAGCATCAAAGTGGTACCTGGATAGTGGGTGCTCAAGGCATATGACAGGAAATAGAAAATTATTTTTATCTATCAAAACTGAAGAAGGAACAGTCACATATGGATACAATGGTAAATGTACAGTTATCGGCTGTGGATTAGTTGGAAGCGAAGACAAGACACTGATAGAAGAAGTTCTCTATGTTGAAGGTGTAGCACTTCAAAATTTTCATTAATTGAAAATCAGAAATAATTTGAAAATAATAATTTAATATTCCTAAATAGTAAAAAACATACGTACCAACATAACAGAGACGAAATCATATGGAAAAATTCCATAAAAATCATAGTTCAACTCTAAATAATACTTTTAAATGACTTACGAAGAGATTCAGATGAAGCAAAACCTGATTAGCCAAGTTTAAAGCATTTTGTGACTTATTATCATAATTCATAAATAAGTCAAAAAATCATTATTACACGTACTTAGATGAGTCATAAAATTAAATAAAAATCATAGATGGACTTCAAATAATATCCTCTAATGATCTATCAAGAAATTTAGGTCAATAAAAATATTTGGGCTAGGTTCAAGAGTTATTGTGACTAATTATCGTAATTAGGAAACAAAGTCGGAAAACTGTTACCATGGAAATAAAACCCATTATCAGAATTGGGCCAATGGACAACTTTTGGCCCAAGATAAAATGAAGCAAAAAAAATACCCAGAAATTCGTAACCCTAATTGAGCTAAAAATAGGAAGAGGTAATTAGGGCAAATCCTAATGCAATTAGCCTTTCTTGGCGATGCAAATTCGTGTCTAGCCTTGGTATGGGGTTCCCTAAAACCTCACATACTCTAATGCGGTGAGAAATCATCAAAAATAGGAAGGTGATAGACCAAAACCGCAACCCTTCCTTGCCACACCCCATGAGACTCCTAAAAACCCTAGATGCATAAATACTTGTTAAGAAAACCTTGGGGACGAGTTTAGCAATTGTTGGGGTCGTGGGTAGCAGCTCTTGAGCACGAAAGGTGGAGGAAACGCCCCAAACTGGAGCACTTCTTCCAAGCTGCGTCTGCATCGACCTATGCAGAGAGCTCTCTTAGGTTCGACCAAAGGTGAGTCAAACCTCAACCAAACCGTGTAAGACTTATACCCCTGGAAAGAGGGTTGAGTCTAGTTTCTAATGGCACTGGTTTGCCTAATTTTCGTCCAGTGAATCGAGAGTATTAAGAGTTCTCCTCCAGGTGGTCAGAACTAGGTCTTTCTGAAGAGCGAATCTTATTCAACTCCAAAGGTAGGTCATCTCCATGCCAACTCTAATTAAACTCGTCCATACTTGCATCTATATGTATAGATCATGTTCTTACTATTTTTCCCAATTTTTATCTTGAGAGTTTCACGAATTAAATCTGCATGATCTTGATGTTGTACTGTCATGATTTAACCTTGACCTGCCTTACAAGTTCCATACCTCTCTGTGGAGTCATTTTTGGACCGAGTGTTCAACATAGAACTTGTTACCCTATGAGTCTACTTTCATTTGGCACTGGTTTCTCCAATTTTCATTGACCGTACTGAGAGTATTATCCCAAACATGAGCATTGTGTCAGATTCACATAGTCAGTCACAATCTATATCTATACTATTCTAATAAAACTCGGTCTTAAAAGTACACGTGGCAGTGTCATATTCTTCCCAAATCCCGCCAAAACTGAGATATGTTGTATTTTGTCTTTTCCTCTCTCTCTTTCTTCCTCCCTACAACTTCTACCCATTTAGATTTCTTTCCCTCTCTTTCTCTCCTCCTTGCGATGCCTACACTAGTTCCCGGTGAAAAGTTCTCTGATATATCTGCCTCTTCACTTCTCTGTGAAAAGATCCTTGGCATTTCATCTTCCCACGTCTGCTTGCCATTTCTCGGTGTGGAGAGCCGTCCTCCTTATACATCGTCGACTGTCCTCGCCCTCGTCCTCGCCTTCACCCTCGCAGGTCCCCCTCTCCCTTGCCGTCGCATCTTCGGTGCATCGCCGTCGCCAACCCTGCTCGCTCGCCCCCGATGTTTGCCGAGCACGCATCGCCATCGGCCAGTCAACGTACGCCGCCCTTCGCGAGCACGTCGCCCCCGCCGATCACGCACTCAACCCGCCGTGCTCACTTCCACGCCCTACTACACTACTACGTGCTGCCGCTCGCGTGCTACTGCCGCCGCATGGCCTGCACGTTTGCCTGTCGACGCTCACGCTGTGCTCACTTCCATGCCCTGCACGTTTCAGCTGGAAGGGACCACCTTTGGCGGGGCTCCGAAGGCGTCGATTGACCTCCGCCAGCAGCTTCCGCTCCACCTTCGCATGCCCGACCACCTGGTACAGCACCGACGACAATGTGAAGGATGTGGTCGCGAACCCCACCAGGAGGTGCTCGTATGTGAGCGCGCTGACATAGTCCTTCGTGAAGAGCTCCTGTTGGCGGCTGCGCCCCCCGCCTCTCGGGAGCTCAGTATCGTCGACAGGATTCCCTGTTGCCTTCGCCGGCGCCCCTTCTTGGGCCCTCCTCGCCCGATGCCGTCTATGCGCCGGCTCAGGTCTGGCTGCCGCCTCACTTCCCGCCTTTTCCTCCCCCTTCTCTCTCTCTCTCGCTCGCTCGCATGACTGCGCGCCGCCTCCTGCCATGCTGTAACTGCAACGATGGCCTTGCCCCTTCCCTCTCCTTGAATTCTCTGCCTTACTTCCCCTGGCTCTCTCTCTCTCTCTCTCCTCCCTCTCTCTCACCCCCTGCACCGCGCTCTCCTCTCTCTATCTCTTCTCACTCTTCCTGCACTTCCTATTCCCCGCACCTCCTTGCCCCTTAAGCTGGTCCACCTCTCTCTCCCCCTGCACCTCGGCTGGCTAGGTAGGGCGAGGGTGGGTGGCATCGCTGCCTCCTCCCCAGTCTGCAACTCCCACCCCCTGCACCGCGCTCTCCCTCTCTATCTCTTTCTCACTCTTTCTGCGCCTCCTATTCTTCTGCACCTCCCCCCCAAGCTGATCTACCTCTCTCTCCCCCTGCACCTCAGCCAGTTGGGTAGGGGCAGGGGTGGGTGGCATCGCCGCCTCCTCCCCAGTCTGCAATGAAAACACCGGAAATAGAGAAGATCAAGAAAAAGAAAAACGAAGGGCGCTGTAACTAGAAAGTAACAAGCTACAGTAGCTACACAATGAAATGGAGAGAAAATATTCTAAAAAAATCTCAATCTATTCTTTCTTTCTCAATTCTTATAGACCACGTGCATTCTTATTAGAGGTTCTATAGTTTTAATTTAAATACTCTTATTCTTAATATTGAGAATACTCTCAATTTTCTTAGACTATTATCTTTCTATACATAAAAAGTATTCTTATTTTAATTTGGTTTTGTATACTATAGATAGATTATGGTATACATTAGAAAGGTGATCTCCAAAAGATTAATAAATAGTTATATGTATTCTTTATTTTAATCTTTCTATTTTAGTTTCACTATTATATTTGTTTGAATACTTATATGATTGGATTAACATAAGAATAATGTCTCATTTTTTAAATAAAATGAGATAGCCTGTGCAGGGTTCACTCCGGTCATACTTTCATATATATTTTGTGCTCTTGCAAATTATATAGTCATAGTTTAGATAATAATTTAAGTTTTATGATATTCAAATTTTAATAAATTATATATCTTTATAAATAAAAATTATATTTATTTATTATTTTTGTAAACAATTACCGTGCATCGCACGGGCATCCAACTAGTTATAACAATACAAATCAGTCTTGGCACTGTCACGTGATAGCACCAGAAGAACCCTTTTCCCACCAAAAAATTTCACACACATATGTTACAGTCGATTCTATTTATTTATAAAAGATTCTTTGGCAATACATAAAAAAAATACATTTTTTCCTCACCCGAACATTAACCTTCCTCAAAACAACAATTTCCTTTTTTATGTATCTCCTCCATCCGACCTCTCTCTGCACAATCTCTCTCTCCCCCTAGCCGCACTTCCAAATTTAAAATTTGTTCCCTTCTACACCCTCCCAAAAAACTTCACACAAGATATGCTGCAGTCGGTTCTATTGATTTAAAAAAGATTCTTGTTGCTGCACTCGATCTATTTGTCATTTAAAATTCAAAAATATTTCTTTCTTTTACTTGATCAAAAAAATTAACTTTCTTTCTTTTACTCACACACTAACGTTCGTCCTTCCTACTACAATTTACTAAAAATCACCTACTAATTTTTGTCTCTTTCAATTGACCTCATTTTTAGGCATTGTAAGAACTTCACCGCCAAAACAATATTTTTAAACACGGTAACTTCTTTTAAAAAGTGTCTCTTCATTCTTTCTCCAGAGTGAAAAATTTCTTAGTCATACCTTCTCCAGTCCGCCACCCTCACCTCTCTCGATCTTTTTCCTGGTACTGCCCGCCTCCTTCTTACAGTATATGAGGTATGTTCGTCGCTCCATTTATGTATTTTTTCTTAAAAAAAACTTTGATTACTCATATGTTTCTTTTCATGCGTTCATTTTCTATTTGCTGCATTCACCATCTTTGACATATTGACATGTGAAGTGCCATGTTGCTATCGATGCTTTTTTCATGATGTTATTGAGGTTTGTCTATGCAGTTGCAAGTTGGCTAGGAACTTGAAACGGTTGACGTGGCTTTAATATAGGTGTTCAAGAATGGATTATTTGATTTTGGGTTCTTCTTCTTCTTCTTCATCTTGGAACATGCATGTTGTTAAATGTTAACGTCCGCTTCTCCCCATCGACGACGGCCTCCTGGAGGAGAAGTCCTCAACTCCGACGACATCTTGGCCAAGTACATTGCAATCAACAAAGCCTGCTAAGAACCCTTTCGCGACTACTTGGCATGGCTGTTGGAGGCGACAGCCCGGGAGGGGGAGAAACCAGTGGTGTGCCTGTGGCAGATGCCATGTTGTACTCGAACGCGGGGCTGGTGGAGGAGTTGGGCGTGCAGCGGGTGGCGGTGGGATCAGTAGCGCGGCCTGTCTGGGACTCTTCTCTCTCTCTCTCTCTCTCTCTCTCAATTGCTTTGCACTGCTGCATTCCTTTCAATCCTGGAAAGTATGGCCCTCTCTCTCCCTCGCGACGACGCCGACTGCGAGCACCCTCCCAATATGTACGGTTAAGTTTTATATAAAGTTTGGTGTTACGAAATCATACTGTTTGGTTTTACATAAACATAAATCTCATATAAGCATTATGTCTGTATACATTAAATGTAATTTTTTTGCATGATAATTAAAATTAAGAATATCTTTTGAAAAAAATGAGATTATTATTTTCAGCTGAAAGTCGACTCTCATGTTTTTTTCTTTCAACTATTCATTGTATGTATGATCACATATCTGAATTACAGTTGTTGTCGACTTTAGTATTGTAGTTAAGAAGCAATTGTTGTCAATTCTTTTCCTGAATTAAATTCAATCCTGCATTACTAATTCATAATAGATACGATCTAACTCCGTTATCTTCAACTCTTTGTAGTTATTTTAATATTTTCTTTTGAAATCTATAATTAAAATTATTCTAATTTTGTTTTATGTTTAATATATAATAAATTACTTACATTATTATAAATTTAATTATTATATTTAAAAAATTTATCATATATCTCACACGCATAGAATTATATATATATAATAATAATATAGCTCAATCTTGCAGCACAAGATCAATTTTTCTGCCAAAACAAAACACAGACATAATCACATACACTACAAGAAAAAAACTGTTTAGCGACGGAATTTAGCGACGGATATTTATTAGTCGCAAATCTGTCCCTAAGTAGCGACAAATTAGCGACAAATTTGTTTCTGTCGCTAAATAGAAATTCAGTGGTCGGCTAGCGGCGGCAAAATGTCTGTCGCTATATTTGTCGCTATTTAGCAGCGGATTAGCGATAGAAATTTTGTTGTCGCTATTCCGTCGCTAACAATATATTATTCTAAACGGGCCAAAAACTTTCCCCCCTCCCACGAAACTTCTCCCCCCATTCCCTCTTCTTTTCTCCCCCCCACTCCTCCGCGATCGAGCCCCCTATCGCTGTCGCCCCGTTGCCCCATCACCGAGCGAGCCCTCGCCCGTCGCCGTTGCCCCGTCGTCATCGCCCCGTCGCCGAGCGCCTCGTCCCCGTCGTCGTCGCCCCGTCGTCGTCGCCAAGCGCCCCGTCGTCGTCTCACCCCGTCATCATCTCCTCCCGTCACCGTCGCCCCCTTCGTCCGTACGAGATTTCGGTTCTGTTCTTGGTCGGTCTTTCTCTCTCTCTTTTTTAAAGTAGGATTTGATGTTGTTTTCCACTCTTCTGTCGAGCTCACTGTGCTTGTGACTGATGATCTGCTTTGAGTCGTTGGTGTGTGCTGGCGACCTCAAGAATGCCATGTCTGGATGCGGGTACTTCCACATTATTTGGTTTTTCTGTTGGCCTTGTTATAAGTTCACGAGTTCGGAAATGCTTGGTACTGCCTTGTGATAACCTGTTTCAGCATTCTTCGATTTTTTCACCTGCATTTTTTTTTATCATAAATTTTGGTACTGCTTTGTCATGAGCCGCTCCAATAGTTACGATTGTCTATATGATCTTCTAGCAACTAAATTGTTTGAGCGTTATGTGTAGGTTGTTGATCGTTCCGACATAATTGTTCTCTCCGTGAAACCTCAAGTTGGTAAGCTCTTTGCTGAATTAGATCTCTCTTCCTTGTTGTTTCTTTTCTTATCGTAGTTCTTTACTTGATTAAGATGATTTCTTAGGATTTCCTTGTTACATTTGATGTTTGGCTGAATTATTGAGGTTAATACAAGTTTGACGCAATTGGAGGAGTGACTATAAGATTGTATCTCGTAATTAAATGAAAGTTATGAACATGTTCTTTTTTTGCTTTGATTACGGAGATTTAAAGAGGATGCTCTTTATAGTGAAGAATGTCCTCTTGGAGATGAATCCATTCTTTTCGGAGGGAAAGATCTGGTGTCTATTGCTGCTGGAATCAGATTAAAGGATCTACATGTTTGTGGATCCTTTACCTCTTAGAGCCGTGTGTTTATTTTTCCATGCCATGTTGACCTGTGTTTCTAGTAAATTTTTCTTTAGTGAGTTTCTTGTTGTTGGCATTTTTGGATCATTATTGGACAGACATTTGAAACATGAAAAATTATAGTTCAGTAAATATGATCTCTGTTTGCAAGAGATGATTACACTTGGAGACAGAAAAGTAGAACATTTGGTTAAATACTACGAAAATGCCACCATGGTCGTATTCATGCACCACACAAATTATTGTGAAGATGATAGAAGCAATCAGTCTACAGATGGAGGGCATGCTTGAAATATCCCAGTACAGACCGGACTTGTGCAGATCCCTTCTCATGATATTCTGCCTTGATTAGGAAGAAGAATAAAAATCTGCTTTCTGTAATATAGGGTAACTCCACTGACAGTATAGTGCATGTGTCTCCTTGATACATGAAGTAAACATTCATGGGTCTGGCCATGCAGTATTTTAATTAAGTGATGAATAAACTGGTTCAGAACCCGAAAGATCTCTTCCATTACTAATCTTTTGCAGATCTGATATATTAAGGTTCAAAAAACGCCACTGCTTTCTCCTATCATGCACCTAACAGATTGTTATAGGTGCATGATACAGGAGAAGGTGTTTTTTTTGTGTTAATGACCAGGTGTCTTGTCATTTTTCCTTTTCTATGCTGGCTGTGATTCTAATATACCACTGCACAATTTCTACAGGTTCACACTCTACTACGGGGTACTACCCTCCCCCTCCTACCACGGCTCCTCCATTAAAGGTTTACATTTTACATAAATTTTATTTGTAATTATTGAAATCTAATCATTCATCATTTTTTTTTACAGGTTCACACTCCACTCAGGGGCACTGCAGCAGACAGTTAGACAGTTGGTTTGATCGGACAGTTGTCCCAGCTCTTCATGCGATGGTTATATTTACCTCTCTGTGCGGTGTTTGCCTATATCCCTTCAAGTTATCACTTTGTTCTGTTCATAGATTTAAGCATGTATTAGCATATGTCAGTTGCAGTTGTGTCAACTTATCTCTTTGTTCTGTTCATAGATGGCATGGGAATCAATCCACAGCAAAGTGCAGGTATGCCTTAGCTTATTTCTGAATATTATTGAACATCTTTAAATTTCATTGTATGTCCCTTCAACGTCGGCACCTCTCAAGGACTGCAAGATAGCAATGCTGCCCTCCACACAAACACATCAATATTACTTGCAGAACTAACTGTGTATTGAATGGAGGACAAGATAGGTATAGAGCTGATAATCTCCAAATCATTTGTCAATTGCCAACTCTGATCTATTTAATTAGTAGCTGGGTTTGCAATACTACATGCCTATGGATGGTGTCAAACTATACATGGTTACACCCCACGTAGTTGTCTTTAGAGAACACACATTGTTGTACAATCCATTATATGTTACATTTTTGTAAGACCAAGTTTTAATGTTTCCTTGTTATCTCCATTTATGGATTTCAGTTGCATGGTGGAAGACTGGAAGTATATTATAGCTGATTGTACCAATGTGGTGGTTTAACCGTTTAACTTTTCCTTTGGTTAAAAAACTGCCTTATTATAGTATCTTTAGAAATTTCTTATAAACCTGCTCCTCCTTAGATATGAACCTGCTACCTCATCTTGATACATGGAGGGACTAACCACTGGACCATTTCTTGGTGTACATTTAACTGTTTAATTTGTAATGTTATTCCACTATTGTGCCACCATTTGAAGACTTTTATTTCTTCTCTTCCACTAAGAAATTTGATGAAGTCTAAACTTAGACTCGTTTACCAATATCTGGCTCTTCATGCCTTTGTTCAGTGTACTGAAAGTTTCCTACTGTTGACAGGCAGATAGGGATGTGGTTGCTTGTGAATGAAGCAATGGAGAGGCAAGAATTGAGTATGTGTGTGACAGCATTGGTATTTTTTTTTGAAATCAGGTCAATGATACAGTGGCCACACTGGTGGGAGCACGGTATTGGGATGATGATGTAATGGTTGTTGTGATTTTGGGGATTGGAACTAATGCATGCTATACAGAACATACATATGTAATACCTAAACTGTAGGGTCCAAAACCAAGCTCTGGGAGAATGGTTCGTAATTGATTCTTTTTATTCTATACTCTGCTCATTAAATAAGTTATAGACCAATTTGAGAGCAAGTCATCCTTGTTAGTTGTACCAAAATAAAATGTCACTTTTGGTTGCCAGATTTTGTTTGACCAAAATTTCCTCAGTACAGATTATCAATACTGAGTGGGGAGCATTCTCAAACAGTCTTCCTCTAACTGAATATGATAGAGACATGGATTCTGCGAGCATAAACCTTGGAGAGCATATAATTCTTGCCATGCTGATGTTTCTTGTGTCTGCATATAATTAAAAGCCTATACAATCTTCCTTGTGGATTATCCTTTCTGTGCTTTGCCTTTACTGCTACTTTTTTGCGGATATCCTCTATAATTCATGCTTCTTGTGCAAGGCAGATATTGAAAAGACATGTTCATAGTGTAGACAATTTCAACATGTGGAGAGAGTGAAACTGGACATGTGGGAGTTGATAGAGTCCAAATCGGACTCTCAGTTAGAATTGGCAGGAGTATTTAGGTTTAAGTTTTAGTTTGTTAATTTGAAATGATCTCTTATTTCTTCTTCATATTCATACATGTGTAAATAATTATTTTTTGCGTGCAGTCGTTGGAGAACCGGCTAGCAGCGATGTAGATGGCGACGACCTAGAGACTCATCTTGTAGACGATTAGGAGTCTCATCATTTGACTTTTTCAATCTTATCTTCTTCATTATCTATGTAAACACTTTGTGACTTGTTGGTAAATATGTAGAAGATATTTGAATTAGTGTGAAATGTTTAAATTTTACTTAATTACTTATGAAATTTTGTTATGTTGAATGGTGAATGTGATATTTATTTTCTAGTTAATTGTCATATGAAAATACAGGTGTTAAAAAAATTATATATTATATATATATTAAAAAAATATTTATATTTTTTTATTTATTTAATGATAGAATAGCGACGGAATAGCGACGGATAAATTAAATCCGTCGCTATTTTAGCGACAGAGTTTCGTTACCCGTTTTTTTGCCGCGGAATTGACGGTGGTGCATATCCGTCGCTAATCTGTCGCTCATTTAGCAACGCATTAGCGACGGAAAATTTGTTGTCGTTTAGCCGCTAAATCGTTGCTATTAGCGACGGCGTAGCGACCGATACCAATCCGACGCTAATTTAGCGTCCAATATTTAGCTGCAACCAGACTCCGTCGCTATTCTGTCGCTATTCTCTAGCTAGGCTGTAGCAGAATGGCGACGGAATAGCGACGGAACTTGTCCGTCGCTAAACAGTTTTTTTTTCTTGTAGTGATAAAAGCGGTTCTATTTCTGAGTTTTTTGCCTAATACGTGTCAACATTAGAAAAGTTTTTTTATTTTTGTTCAAAGATCTGTCCTTCACTATGTCCCTCTTAAAATCCATTGAAAAAATTAAAACAAACTCCTTCTATATATCTTTGCACCCGACTTGCCCGTCTAAGGCACAAGTACAAGATGTTCTGTACAGTGCATGTTAGTGTTGAAACTTAGTTACAGTAAATTCCTGATAATTAGCTAATTAGCTACAGTGTATGTCACTGTAGTTACTTAGCTTTAGTAAATCTATAATTTATGATTATTTCAATTGTTAAAATTCACAAACGTTAATGTTTCTTGAATATTATGTATATATAATATTATATGTTTACTACAAATTAAATGATTATTTTGTAATTTTTTTTACAAAAAATACAATATTACCGTACAGTCCATGTTATGGTAACTACTTAGCTACAATAAATTTAACTAATTAGATGATTAGCTACGGTGCATGTTCCTGTAGAGTGTATGTTCTTCTTTTATTTGTTTCATCATTTCTAAAAAAATGTGTACTTAAATTTTTATTAATATATAAAAAAAAAAAAACTACCAACTTCCACGGGTATAGAGCTAAAACACTTGATGAATCCAAATTGGTTAATGCAAGAGACTTAAATTGAATATTTTGTTATTCAAAATTAATTATTCTAATTACTTTTAAATTTAATAAATACAAAACTATAATAATATTTTCAAAGAAATAAATATATAAAATTGTATATATAAAAATATTAAATTTAAAAACTTCCCGTGCATTCGCACGGGCATAGAACTAGTATGTTTTATTACCCAGTCAAACGACCTTTGTTTCTCGATTATTTGCTACTGTACAAAATATTGGAAGTACTCTAAGTGACAAAGGTGGTTTTCACCGATTTGGATCACCCTAGCATTTGTTTTGATTTTCAAAACCATAGGTGTCAAACCTAGTTGAATCGGACTAGAAAAAACCCCTTATAAAGCACCCCTGGATAGATCAGCCTGTTTAGCCCGTTTGACGTCGTTTTCATGCCCCGTCTTCTCCGTACGAGTTAGTTACTGATATCATCCATATATCAACCCATATAAAGATTTAAAAAATGTTTACATGAATTTTAATTAATCTTAAGTTCATGATCATATTCTCTACTTGCTGATTATCTACTTCTTGCCTTGTTATCAAACTTGCTAAAAACATATAGTTACTTGCTAAAATTGGTCATGCATTTTAGTACTCATGATACTTGCCATATATAGAGTTTCAAAAATGAGGTTCCATAAACAAAGTTTTTATAATTGAGTTTCCATAATCGGATTCACCACGCACTTGAGCGATTCTCACGCGCGGCATGCACATACACTCTAGCACGATAGGAAAGCCCCTTCTTGGCTTGTGGTGAACTCTCTGTTGGATATTCCTTCTATCGGATAGTGACCCCTTGACCAAGGCCTCCGTAAGTCTCCTCTAACCATGGATTCTCACATGTCCAACGAGCAGGTTGTACGATGAAGTAGTACCAGAAGCTAGTGTGCACATATCTCTCTTCTCTTGATGTTCTTCAGATATTTCTTCTCATCTTAATTATGGAGTACACCTCTATGAATATAAGACCAAAATATTATTAAGTTTTTGGACTAATTGAAATACACATTATGCTGTCGGATTGAACTCTTGAACTATCACATCGAATATCATGACATATTGAACTCTTGAATCTTGTTACTGGCCATGAATGACTGGGGTATACATTTGAAATTAAGTGAGATGCGGATCGGGCACGGCAAGTGTCCAAGGGCTCCAGTCTAGCCCTAATGACGGAGAGTCATAAATATACTATTAACTATGGGGTATAATGATTATCGGCGTTGCATTTGCGCTGGGAGTACTTGTGTGTTGAATGATAGATACAATAACTACATACACGAGTCCTATTGTGCATTTCAAGGTGGATCTTTCCTGGTGCACTTTAGTGTCTTCATGCCTGATTATTGTTACATGTTAAAAGTTCTTGCTCGTGCGTGCTTGCTTGCTTGCTAGTGAAATGACCAATCTTGTTACATGCTATCTTGTTCTTGGTCGTTACCATATTATAGATCATTGTACACTCTATCTTGAGATCTTGAATACAACCTTCTTTCTAGTCTATCTTACATCTCTTGATCATACAATCTTACATGATACACTGCACACATGTTACTACCGTCATTTTAATTGCATTGCACATATCATATTCATACCCTCTAGCTTTTAAACAGTTAAATACTTATATCATTGCTGGAAGATGTAAATCCTACTGGGCGAGTGCACTCATTACCTACTTTCCAACCTTTCAGGTGAACAAGATATGATGACGTAGAGAACTAAGTTTCATACAAATGAAACTTAGGTCATGGAAATTACATATAGTACCTGGCGATAATGGGTAGAGATTGGGAATATGTTAGTTGAATGAACTGAACACTCCTACCCATTAAACCTTATGATGTATCTAGAGACATTAATTGGTTTCTATCCTTTCCTCAGGAACCTCATAACTCCTACACTCAAGTAGCAATGGCAAGCAACCAATGGCAGGCCATGCAAGAGACCGTAGCAGGATTGACTCAGGCACTACAAAATGTAGTACAGGCTGGGAATCAAGCAGCCGCTAGGAACAGAGTTGGCGATCTTCATTGCAACTTTAGGAGTTTGAACCCTTCACGTTCTTTGGATCCCCTGATCCAGACGAGGAGGAGAATTGGCAAGAAGAGATAGAAAGGATTTTCCAAGTTATGAAATGTACAAATCAGGAGAAGGTACTACTAGCTACCTTTCAATTCAGTATGGATGCTAGGGCATGGTGGAAGGCCAGATCGGCTCATTTGCCTAACGTGGCGGAGTTGGAATGGGCAAGATTCCTAGAATTATTTCAGGGAAAAATACTTTTTGAAAGGGTGAAGAAAAGAAAGAAGCTACGGAGTTTGCCACACTCAAGCAAAAGGGTATGTTTGTGGCTGAGTATGAAGCTCAGTTTGCTCACTTGGCCATGTATGCACCACACCTGGGGGCACGGAAAGACTAAAGGCCAATAGGTTCATGATGGGCTCAGACCCGTGTTCATGGAAAAGTTCGGACCACATAACATCCAAACTACATCGAGATGGTCCATAGAGCCCAGCTAGTGGAAGACACCATGGCAAAGGGGAAGGCATGAGGGGAAAGGAGACTTCAAAGCCGGTCTTGTCAAGAAGGAAGCACCCCACATTGCTAGAAATTCTACTCCAACAATAATAATGGTACCAAGAGACCTATCGATGAGAACACATGTTGGCAATCGCAAGAAGATCAAAGTAGAATTAGAAACAATGATTGTGGAGTATTGCAAATTTTGCAATAAGCCTGGACACCAAGCAGACAAGTGCTGGAAGAAGGCCGGAGCTTGCCTGTGGTGTGGAAGTCACGATCATCGTATACCCAATTGCCCCATGCTAAAAGACCAAGCTGGAAGGAACCAAGGAGTGGTAAAACGTCCAGGGTGCGTGAATGCGTTGACCCGAGCGGAACTTCCGAAAGAAGGTGTGGTGAAGGATGTTAGTTTTTCTAATCCTTTAGACTTGTCTTATAATGTTTAGTCGATTCTTAAGTGGGGGAGACGACTATAGGAGAAATTCAAAATAAATAGTAGTCTTACCAAACATAATTATGTGAATCATATGGAGTTATATTAACCATAGAAGAAGGAAGAGTTGGAAGGATTGGATGGGCAATATTTACAGCCTATAGGTGGAAATAACTAACACCTACGACAATAAGGCGGATACAAGCTGGACTTTATTAAAGATCGGAGCTCGAACCTGATCAAGAACCCTGGTGGTAAGGACTAGCCTATATGTGAATTTGGGGACAAATTCTCTTAAGTGGGGGAGGATTGTAGCACATCAAAATTTTCATTAATTGAAAAATCATAAATAATTTGAAATAATAATTTAATACTTCTAAATTAGTAAAAACATACGTACCAACATAACAGAGGCGAAATCACATGAAAAAATTCCATAAAAATCATAGTTCAACTCTAAATAATGCTTTTAAATGACTCACGAAGGATTCGGGTGAAGCAAAACCTGATTAGCCAAGTTTAAAGCATTTTGTGACTTATTATCGTAATTCATAAATAAGTCGAAAAATCATTATTACACATACTTAGATGAGTCAAAAATTAAATAAAAATCATAGATGGACTTCAAATAATATCCTCTAATGATACATCAACAAATTTGGGTCAATAAAATCATTTGGGCTAGGTTAAGAGTTATTGTGACTAATTATCGTAATAGGAAACAAAGTCAGAAAACCGTTACCATGGAAAAAAACGTGATCATAAATAATAAAAATATTGGAGAGACTCCTAACATCATGCATGGATGACCCATTATCAATTGGGCCAATGGACAACTTTTGGCCCAAGAATAAAATGAAGCAAGAAAAATACTCAGAAATTCGTAACCCTAATTGAGCTAAAAATAGGAAGAGATAATTAGGGCAAATCCTAATGCAATTAGCCTTCTTGGTGGTCCAAATCATGCCTAGCCTTGGTACGGGGTTTCCTAAAGCCTCACACACTCTAATGGGGTGAGAAATCATCAAAAATAGGAAGGGATAGACCAAAACTGCAACCCTTCCTTCCCACACCCTATGGGACTCCTAAAAACCCTAGATGCATAAATACTTGTTAAGAAAACCTTGGGGATGAGTTTAGAAATGTTGGGGTCGTGGGTAGCAGATCTTGAGCACGAAAGGTGGAGGAAATCGCCCCAAACGGAAAACACTTCTTCCCAGCTGCGTCTGCATCGACCTGTGCAGAGAGCTCTCTTAGGTTCGACCAAAGGTGAGTCAAACCTCAACCAAACCGTGCAAGCCTTATATCTCTGGAAACAGAGTTGAGTCTAGTTTCTAATGGCACCGGTTTGCCTAATTTTCGTCTAGTGAATCGGGAGTATTAAGAGTTCTCCTCCAGACGGTCAGAACTAGGACTTTCTGGAGAGTAATCTTATTCAACTCCAAAGGTAGGTCATCTCCATGCCAAACTCTAATTAAATCGTCCATGCTTGCACCCATATGTATAGATCATGTTCTTACTATTTTCCCCAATTTTTATCTTGAGGGTTTCACGAATTAAATCTTGCATGATCTTGACGCTGTACTATCGTGATTTAACCTTGACCTGTCTTACGAGTTCCATACCTCTGTGGAGTCATTTTTGGACCGAGTGTTCACATAGAACTGGTTACCCTATGAGTCTATTCATTTGGCACTAGTTTCTCCAATTTTTGTTGACCTTACTGAGAGTATTAATCTGAAAATGAGCACTATGTCAGATTCACATAGTCAGTCACAATACATTTATTACCAATCAAACAACCTTGTTTCTCTATTATTTGCTACTGTACAAAGTATTAGAAGTACTCTAAGTGACAAAGGTGGTTTCACCCTATTTGGATCACCCTAGAATTTGTTTTGATTTTTCAAACCCATAGGTGTCATACCTAGTTTGAATCGGACTAGAAAAAACCCCTTATAAAGCACCCCTGGGCAGATAGCTCTGTTTAGCCCGTTGACGTTGTTTTCATGCCCCGTCTTCTCCTGTACGAAGTTAGTTAGTGATATCATCCATATATAAACCCATATAAAGATTTAAAACATGTTTACATGAATTTTAATTGATCTTAAGTTCATGATCATATTCTCAACTTGCCAATTATCTACTTCTTGCTTTGTTATCAAACTTGCTAAAAAAGTATAGTTCCTGCTAAAATTGGTCATGCATATTTTAATACTCATGATAATTGCCATATATAGAGTTTCCAAAAATGAGGTTTCCATAAACGAGTTTCTATAATTGGACTTTCCATAATCGGATTCACACACGCACTGAGCGATTCTATAGCACCCCGGAAAAAATTCCGTATCTAAAAATTCGAAATAATAATATTGAAATAATAGAAACATACGTACCACTATCGTATGTGCAAGAACACATCGGAAAATTTATAAAAATTATAATTCAACCCCAAACCTTATTCCTAAGTGTTTCACGAAGAAATTCATGCAACGAAAATCAGATTGGCCAAGTGTACGTCACAATGCGACTAATTATCTAAATTAGGAAACTAAGTCGAAAAACCGTTAACACAAAAATATAACATGCTCTTAATTAAATGAACATGTCAGAAAGATTTCCAACATCATGTATTGATGACCCATTATCGGAATTGGGCCAACGAACCTCTCATAGCCCATGAATAAATTCAAGTAAGAAAAATATAATAAATTCCGTAACTCTATTATTCTCTAATTAAAAGGGAATTCCCATAAGTTAAATTCTATAAAGTGATGGGCTTTGTTAAATGGATCATATAAAAGTTATTGGGCAAAAATTGGGATTTTTAAAAGATGAATAATAGAATAATATCCAAAATTCGTATTTTAAATATTACCTAAATAGAAAGGGTATTAAAACATTAAAATAAGTGATTCGGGTTGGAATTGGATTCCTAACCTACCCTAATTGGTTGGCCACGAAATTGCATCCCAACCTAACCCAAATAGGAGGTGGAAAGCTTGGAAGGTTGAGAGGAATTAGGAAATCTCAGAAGTTAAGAGGAATAGGAGTTGTATAGGAAAGGGAAACCGTAAGAGCATAAATACTCTCCAAACACCCCATGGCCTGCCCTAACTCATTGCTGGGGCTTTTGAACGTATGGAAGAGGCCAAGGAGAAGAGGAACTCGTGGGGAAAAGGCTGGACCGAGCTCCAACCTATGCAGTTCGAGTTCTAAACCCTAGAAGATCAAACGAGTCAAAGGTAGGCATTCTCACGAGCAAAACCTAATTAATTTTGTCTGTAGATTGTTCCAACCACCAGGAACAAAAGCCCTCATGTTTCACTATTTTTCATCGAGCTAATCTTTTGATCTATATTTTTGAAGTTTTGTATTCACCCTGACCCCGAACCATCATGTTTAACTTATATCTCCATGTATACCTGACACCATGCTACGAAAATTTTTCTGGAGATACTGATTGATGTCATGAATCTTTTGCCCATAAAGCCCTAATTTTCACCCATCATACTGGTGAATTAAATCGTTTACCCTCATTGTACCATGCTCTATGTTCTTCGTGATGGTTCGTGTTTAAAACTATCAAGACCATGTCAGATTTCAAATTCCTATTTATATATACCCGCGCAAGTCTAGAACAGTTTGCAAGTGATTTCGTAAATTTTCAACTACTGTACATTTAGTTCTTAATTTTTGAATGAATCTGTGTCAAGATATAGAAACTTGGACTGCAATTCAATGCATGGTCCTTTTCCCGCTCGAACTCAGGCGTAGGACGTGAGAACGGGATGGCCCGATAGGCCGCGTTCTCAGGGCCCATCGCGACACAATACCTGTCGCGTTCTGAATGCGACAGGCCACACTGTCGCGTTCTGGCAGCCTGCTCTGATCGACTCGTCGCGACCTTTGATTGCTCTTGTCACGTTCTGTACTGACACTGTCGCGACCCATACAGGGGTTCGTCGCTTTCTAAGATTTTTGCATGAAAACCCTTGATTTTTGGTACTTTAACCATCTATAGTGTCTATACCTCTTGTAACAGTCACCAACGCAGTAAATAAAGTTGTTATAAATCAAACATGTGTTGGATGAATTAAAAGACATATGCTTGACCTTTCATATCTATGATTCTCTTTAACACATGCACACACTTGAACCACCAATAATGACTTGACTTGGCATGAAAACATCTAAAACATCTGGTAATTTATTTCAAATATTAATTTAATTGTCCTATTTTAAATGGACTTGTCTTTGTTTTTCGTGATGTTTTGGGAATACCATTATCAACGCTCCACTGTTCTAGAATTCCTCTAGAACGTCGAGCACTTATTTCTATATATACACCTTCTCTTGACTTGGACGAACTCTCCGTCGGATATTCCTTCTACCGGACTAGTGAATCCTTGTTCAAGGCCTACGTAAGACTCCTCTGTCCATGGATTCCCACATGGTCGATGAGCTGGTTGTACCCTAACACCTATGATACACTTTAGGGATCAGTAAGATCCATACGACCTAGATTGTTCTCTATCTTAGCTTGAATCACGCCGGACCTCTGGACCTGTGCATAACATGGCCAGCGGAAGGTAGTGAATTCCACCTGACTGCCAACACCAATTGTGCGTGTTGTGCAACTGTTACTTTCGCCGTTACTCGACATTTCATGTGCATTGACCTTAGTTCTCATCTATTACTCTACTCGCTCATCTATTCACACTCTTTCTACTATCTCGTCTATTCATCTCGTACTCTCATCTATTTCTTGGTACTCTCTATTGGCCATTAACTGATTGTCTAAAGATAAACAAAAATAACCAATGCCAGGGCAATAGGACCCGATCTGGTCTAGGAGTAGCACCGAAAAGTGCCATTTTTTCGATGGGAGTTAAAATGATCAGGATGTCGGCATTACATACAAGTGCCATATTAACAAGATTAATCTAAGACAATCAAAACAGTGTTATATTCTCTCGTGTCTATTGACAAACAAGTGCTATATTCTTTCTCAGCTATCTACGGATAACCAAAGTGCAATACTATCTCGATTGACGAAGTTAATCAAAAGTGCTATACTATCTCGATTGATGAAAATCAATCAAAGTGCAATTACTCTCTATATGGCCAACTACTTTCTCTCTCCTTGCTATATATGTTACTTGCTATTGCTTGACAATGACGTTACTTGCTATCATGTGGTATTGTTTTCTATCGTGACTCGATCAATATTCATTGTGCTATATTTGATTCATCTGCTATTTGAACCATGTTACTTGTGCTATTACTTTCTCGACTTTACACGACACACTCTATCATTACTTACTCTGTCCTTTAAAGCATTAAATATTTAAAGCATGCTTGATCCTGAGATTTAAGTCCTACTGGGCGTTATTGCTCACCCTTCGTTATTGTTAATGTGTCTCAGGTAAGTCGGACGATGAAGTTACACACACCAATGGGACAGGACCAGAGTGATGAGCGACCTGGAGTCAAATGTTGAAGTTACCCTAGTACTATGGAGTCTAGGTAGTTATTGCTTAGAATTTCTTTTCATATGTAATGATGTCATTGAGCCTATGTTGGCTCTGGATTAGTGGTTGTAATAGTCTTAGTAAAATTTAATGAAATGATGATTTATTTCCAATATTGTTCATTAGATGCTCTGAATTAGGTTAACTATGGTGCAATTTACACTACTATGCACTTTGCTCACGTCTCCCAGATTTATTCTGCTGCTAAATTGGCGGGGCGTGAAAGATTCTCACGAGCGGTATGCGCATACACTCTAGCACGATAGAAAACCCCTTCTTGGCTTGTGGTGAACTCTCCGTCGGATATTCCTTCTGTCGGACTAGTGACCCCTTGACCAAGGCCTCCGTATGTCTCCTCTGACCATGGATTCCCACATGGCCGACGAGCAGGTTGTACCGATGAAGTACCCAGAAGCTAGTGGCACGTATCTCTCTTCTCTGATATTCTTGACGAGATATTTTTCCTCTCATCTTAATTCTGGAGTACACCTCTATTGAACATAAGACCCAAATATATTAAGTGTTTGGACTAAATTGAAAATACGTCATTATGCTGCCCGATAGAACTCTTGAACTATCACCTCGAATATCATGACATTATTGAACTCTTGTTATTGACCATGAATGACTATGGGTATCTACATTTGAAATTAAGTGAGATGCGGATCGGGCACGGCGAGTGTCCAAGGGGTTCAGTCTAGCCCAATGACGGAGAGTCATAAATATACTGTTAAACATGGGGTATAATGATTACTGGCGTTGCATCTGCATTGGGAGTACTTACGTGTTGAATGATAGATACAATAACCACATACACGAGTCCTATTGTGCATTTCAAGGTGGATCTTCCTTGGTGCACTTTATTGTCTCGTGCCTGATTACTGTTACATGTTAGATGTTCTTGCTCGTGAGTGCTTGCTTGCTTGCTAGTGAAATGGCCAATCTTGTTACATGCTATCTTGTTCTTGCTCGTTACCAATTACTAGATCATTGTACACACTATCTTGAGATCTTGAATACAGCCTTCTTCTACTCTAATCTTTACATCTCTTGATCATAGAATCTTACATGATACACTGCACACATGTTACTACCGTCATTTTAATTGCATTGTACATATCATATTCATCCTCTAGCTTTTAAAGTTAAATACTTATATCATTGCTGGAAGATGTAAATCCTACTGGGCGAGTGTGCTCATTACCTACTTTCCAACCTTTCAGGTGAACAAGATATTGATGACATAGAGAACCAAGGCTACATTGGGGATGACAGGAGTGAAGAGCGTTCCCATCGAAGTCTTAATATCTTAGTGTCATAGCGTTATAGTTCGAGTATGAGAGTAATAGAACATGTAGTATGAGTGAGGATAGTATGTACTTTTCCTTTTTATTTGGGTCTTAGTCTTGTAGTTGATTTGAGTTGGAACATGTACTAATTCTCATTTTGAAATGAAATAAAGAGTTTGAGTTTTATTATGAGCACAAATAGTTGTGTATATGTGATTGCTCGCTAGAGGCTTATTTGCCGACTATTCACATCTCAACGCTCAAATGAAATTCTTCTGCTGCCATGCTTTGTGACGTGACATAAGGTTTCAAGCACAATCTGATTAGCATAAGTTAGTTATGCGACAAGGGTCATCAAGTAAAATTCTAAGAATCCATGTGTTTAATCATCAAGGAAGGGACAACACTTTTTGAAGCATATGGGGAAAGAAATCTCTATGTATTACGATTGGTTGGAAGATCTGAAAGGTTAAGATATATGCCTGGTTGTGAGTAAAGAGCAAAATACATAACTATGGCACAGAAGGCTAGGACATGCCAGCTTGGATGGAATTAGAAAACATCAAGCATGATCTAGTAGAAGGTTACCTAAGATAAATTCAAGACGGAATAGATCTATCAACCATGTGCTAAGGAAAACATGCCAAATCTTCTTTCAAATCTAAGACAACTGTCACCACCTCAAGTCTCTAGAACTACTACATATGGATTATTTGGACCTATGAGGATTACCAGTCTAGGTGGAAAGAATTTTGGACTCGTTATGGTTGATGATTTCTCAAGATATACATGGGTCTCTTTTCTTGAACACAAAGATGATACATTTGAAGCTTTTGTAAAATTAGCAAGCTAGTTCAAAAAGATAAAAAATACAGTATTGTAAGTCTTCGATCTGATCATGGAGGAGAATTTTAGAATGATAGGTTTGCAGAATTCTGTTATGATCTTGGGATCAAACACAATTTCTCAACACCAAGAACACCACAACAAAAATAGAGTAGCTGAGAGGAAAATAGAAACATTACTAGATATGGCAAGAACCATGTTATCTGAATACAACATTCCAAGATATTCTGGGCAAAAGCAATTAATACAACCTGCTATAATCAATAGAGCTATGATAAGACCAATATTGAAGAAAAAATATATAAACTGTACAAGTAGAAGAAGAAACCAAGATAAGCCATCTCAGAACATTGGATGCCCTTGCTCATTCACAACAATGGTAAGTTAACCATTGGTAAGTTGGATACTAAATCCAATGAAGGTATTTTTATGGGTTACTATAATGACCCCCTAGGGACCCCGAAGTTTGCGTCGCCACCCACGTATCCGAAGAACCCAGAAGGGTTAGAAGATAGTCTAGTGAGATATGTACTGAATTTAAACAACTATAACAATATAACAACTGTACAAGTGTCTCAAGTAAAAGCACAGTATAAAGAAGAAAGGTGCAGTCCTTAAGGGGCATCCCGAGAACTTACAAGCACAACTCTCAACTCACTCAGGTACAAGAGCTCACAACACTCGCTCTCACTGCTGCTGATAGCACACGGTGCCATAGCCACCTCCGCAAACACGTCCAACACAGAGCTCCTGCGACGACGAGCCTCAAACAGAGGAAGTAGGGGGAGTGCACCCCGATATTTAGCAGTGGAAAAATATCGGAATGCGTGAACGATACAAATAGACGTATCACAGTTGAGTAGCGCAGAGTCACAATTAAACATAACAACACATTCGAGACCATAATATTATCATCAAAAGTACTCTTTATTCCATTTCAATCACTAGTTACAACCTTACATAAGAAGAACCAACTAAAGGGTCCTTTATTCAATGAAAATGTTTCACTATTACATAAACTACTCAAATATCTATTCCTAATACTTCATCTCCTCATATGACAGGTGCTCATCACTCTGGCCCTGCCCCATCGGATTCCATGAGATCCTCATCACTACCTGAAATGGACAGATAATCGGGTGAGCGAACTAACTCATAGATTTACTCTCAATGTGCGGGCACTAATATACATGATTACATTTTAAATGGGCAGGATACGAATATGAACATGATGACAATGCATGCAGTTCTAACAAGTCAAATAGCTGATAGAACGAATATCATATCAAATCAAATATGAATTTCATGTACAATGGATAGGTAATTCAAATTGATACGTATCATAAGGATTGGCCATATTCACACATATATCACATATTCACGTGATCAGACGTATCATATCAAACTTATCAAATCATATCAAATGAAGGCACATCACACAAATCTTGCACACAAATCAGTGCCATGCCAAACACCACAAGTCCATACACCCGTGGTTATAAGTACATTGGGGCGCTCCTCCCCAAAACAAGACAGGGCCCCTATTGTACAGACATTAGTCAAATGGACTGAAGTCCCATGTTGTGCCGATCAAACATATACATATTATGGCCATAGAATTTCAATAACAAGTTTATTGTAATAAGGACATGATCATTTATAGAGTCAAGGAATGACAAAAGCTCAAGAGATCAATTGGACAGCATAACAACGTATCTTATGTTTCATAATTCATTGATGTCTTGACAAGAGGATGACTAATGATGGATCGTACACGGTACAAGCGCTCTCTATCTCCAGGGTACTTCATGGTACAACCAGCTCGATCTTTATGAGGGAATCCATAGAGTACAGAGACTTACAGAGGTCTTAAGGAAAAGATCGCTAGTCTGCCAATACGGAATGACTGGCAGAGAGCTCCCAATTCCCCAAGAGGGGTGTGCCTAATCGTGCAAATGTGTAAGTGACGTGTCACAGATCATTCCTAAACATGTATGCATTGATGAACGAATAATGGAACATCGGAAAGCACATAAATAAAGAAAACCCACATGCAAATCATGATAGAACTTTACTAAACAAGTCCATTCTAATCATGTATTCATCACATATTCATATCACATACTTATTATGACAATTTCATATCAAGCTAGATCACAAGAAAATAATCAAATGAACATAAGATCAATCACATAATACACATTAGAATCATATTCATGTCATTACCATTTTCAAGTGGGTTGATTACTTTTAGGCCAATGCACACTAAGTGACATGCTTACAGACTAATAGATTAAATATGCTGACTGACTAGCCAAAAAGTAAAGTCTCGGGTCAGTCTTTGAATTGCGTCCTAAACAGTAGACGCCATTCATAACACAGTGCACAGTCGAAACATGACTAACTGTGATAAATCAAAATCGCGGCAGGCTACCTGGACGCCTTTATCATAGAATCACGACGGGATGCCCCGTCGCGTTCATGAAAAACTAAAAAACTAATATAAAAATTGACAAAAATGATTGAGTGGGAAACCATGTCGAATCGCGACGGGGGTTCTCGTCGCGAATCAAACAGGCGTAGAAATCCACGCGGCGCGAAGTTCCACGCGGACCGTTGACTGGTCAGACAACTATTCGCGTCGGGCTTCACGGACGTGTTTTAACTAATCGTGTCGGCCAAGGCCGACGTGATACTAGGCACTGGAATCGAGTCGCCTCGACCGGCCGCGATTCAAACCCCAAACACGAAAACACAGGAACCGGTAGCGATCCTCTTACCATGCTTATATATCTCTATCTACTGACATTTAGACAAAACCTTCAACATGAAACATGACGAGGACAACTAGTAGAAGGGCTTTCATGTTGTGGGTAGGATCTAATTTGGTCTTGAATCGCATGCAACACATGAAGAATGTAAAAAGCCCTAAACATGCGCGACTTAGGGAAAACACCTATAACTCGACGGATACATAAGGAAAATTGGGAAAACCAAGTGCGTATGAAGCTAGACATGCAGCACTACAAGATGGTATAGGTTTCGTTTAGTCTTGGCCCGAGATCACCTACCTTTAGATGGATGTAAGAGACGTAATAACCCAGGTCGATGCAGAGCGCGGTTGAGGAAGAAGCTCGTTTTCCCCAGCCGTTCTCCTCTCCTCCTGTGCCCAAGCTTGCTCCTCACGACCCCAACACAATGTTCAACTTACCCTAAAAGCTTGGTGGCGATTTCTTATAGTTTTAGGGTTTAATCCAAGCCCTAATGAGACTAGGAAAGGTGGCCTGCGAATTCTGCATGGCACCTTCCAAAAATGGGGATTTCTCCTCCCAAATGAAGTAGCTACACCCTAAGAAGGTGCTAAGCATGGTTGGCCATGATTTGGTTTGCTTTGCTTGGCTAATAGCACTCTTTTAAACCCTAATTTGCCCTTCCTAATTGCCACATATTTACAGGTATGAATTTTTTGGTATTTTCTTGCTCCAATTTATTCTTGGGCCAAAAGGGATTCATTGGCCCAATTTTGATAATGGGTCATTAACACATGTTGTTGGAAGTCTCTCCAACATGTTTGTTTAATTTATGGTCGTGTTATTTTTCCGCGTTAACGGTTTTCCGACTTAGTTTTCTAATTTGGGTAATTCATCACATGCTCACGTACACAAGGCCATCAGATTTTTCGTTGCACGAATTTCTTTGTGGAACACTTAGGGATAATTTGGGGTTGATTTATAATTTTTACAGAATTTTTCAATGTGTTCTACGATAGTGGTACGTAAGTTCTATCATTCTGATAATGCAGAAATTATTTATTTCAATTTATTTTTAATTTTTCAATTACTAAATTTCTGGGGTGTTACAGGGAGTGAGTCTCGCGAACAAGGCCTAGTATGGATTACAAGTCCCTCACCTGCCAGAGCAGTAGGAACTCCGAAAATAGGAAACTACACTAGAAAGTTGTAAAGTGAGGAACACCTATAGTAGGGTACTACTAAGCAGCAGAACAGAACAATGCAACGCCACGACCACCAACGTAGAGTCGTGACACACACACGACTCCTGCAGAAA
The DNA here is from genome assembly GCA_014218235.1 of Colocasia esculenta. Classification (NCBI taxonomy): domain Eukaryota; kingdom Viridiplantae; phylum Streptophyta; class Magnoliopsida; order Alismatales; family Araceae; genus Colocasia; species Colocasia esculenta. Next base: position 47,948,481 of record CM024754.1, read on the forward strand.
CTAACGGAGTCAGACACAACATGGAAACAAGTCTCGACACGCCTTCCGAGATAGGGGTCTCACGGAGATCATAGAGCAACCACGTAAGAAGGACGTCTCACCACAAGCATGGCCACCTCAGACCTCCACAAGGTCGAGGGCCCACAAGCAGAACCACCCCAGACCCCGGACACACCATGAGGTCGGGAAGCCATACACCCCGGTGCCACCACGGACTGGCACCCAAGAACGGGACTATGGAACCGAGAGGACACCGAAGCAGAAACCACCAGAAGCACGGGCCAACAAGGCCAAACCAACGATGCCTACAGAAACTAGGCACGACCAGGCTGTAACCGCCATGCAAGCTAGGGCAACAGATAACACTTGGAAACGTTGTGAGGAAACGCCGTCACAACAACAACAACTAAGCCACCGCCACTGGCAGCCAAGAGGAGGACACACCAGCAACTCCCTTTGCTCGCCAACCTAGCTCCTGCCTCTAACCTCCCCAGAAGAGCGAGACTGAGCCACCACAGAACACCACAAGAACGCACGCACCACTGCAGCCTGGCCAAGCTGCGGCCCCACGCTTGACCTCCCTATGTGGCTTTGGAACCAACGCAGAGTGACGCAGTGAGAAAAATCACTGTCTGGGCCGCACCGGGAAGAGAACCCCCTGAACAACTTCGGTGTCCCGCCCCAGACAAGAGAACTCTACAACGACTCGGTGCCACTGTCCAAACCTCGTTTTCCCTCCGCTCCAGAGTCCGCCAACTAGGCCGTAGACTCGAGCATGCCTGCAGCCTGGAGTACTCCCTCAACGGGCTCATGGGGATGGGGGTCCCAGGAAATGGAGACAACCTCTAAACAGGACAAGCCCTCAAGTGCCAAGCACCGGGCGAATAGGCGGGGCAAGCACAACAAGAACTACGCCGAAACGCTGGCTTGTAACCCACGACAAGCCCAACAAATACGAGGCACGCACGGACCCTCAAGAGGGCCGTCGGCCAACCAAGGCATGCACGAACAAGCTAGAACCTCGGAACACCACCAGACAGTATGGAAAACCTCACTCTACTAATAATTGATTGGCCTTGGACAATCGATTATTAGATAGACGCGCGCCTCCTAGCACCGCCGCTAGGACATGGCCACGAAGGTGTCACCTTCAGTAACTGAACGCAGCGAGGCAGCCTGCCGCGTTCCCCACCTGAAGGTCCTAAGGGCAAGCCTTCCCTGGGGCACACGCCGACACGCTAACCGGGGCCACGGAAACACCCGAGGCAACACAGGTACTGTCGCGTCCCCCCTGGCCATCGCGATACGATCGCGATGGGGAAGGGAACAACGGCAACAACTCTATCGTGACAGGGAAATGCGCCGCGACAAGATCGTGTCGGACCGCCCGACCGCGACGCCATCGTGTTAGGCCAACACGTCATGACACGATTGCGCCCTCTGGTGTCGTGACGCGCACCACGGTCGCAACACTAGAAGAAGGGCAGACCCTCGGGATGCTCCATCCCGGGGCCACCCACACACCACAAACACACCACACGGGGGAGGGGAGCATGGAGAAGCAGGAAATGCTATCTACAAACCACGAGAGGCTCCCAATCCACCCGGATTGAGAAGGGTACAAGCAATCCCTACCTTCCAAGAAGAAACGAACCCATTCGGGGCCCTTCACATCGGATTAGCCACCTCCTCCCCGCTCTACGCAAGCTCCACAACGCCGGGAACATGAGCACGTCCCTCCTCCTTGCCTGAAACACACATAGGGGAGAGAGGGAGAAGGAGCACCGCCGGAGGGAGAGGAGAAGAGAGGGGAAGGAGGAAAAGGGAGAAGGGGTCTCCGGCCAAGGCCTTAAGCCTTCGGCACCCAAGTTGCGACGGGGCGACGCGTCACGTTAAGGACCTTAATGTGACCGATCAACGGACCGTGAAAAGAATGCGTCCCCTAGGGACGCCACGACAACTCGACAGGTCGTACTGACACGCCTACCACCCTGACAGCTGCCAGATGATAAAAGGCACGGAACACTGTCGTGACCAGTTGACCGGGCGTGACACGAAGACGCAACAGAGAAGCAAGGCGCAACAAGAACGCGACGCACAAGCTGGTCGCGACAAGGATGACTGTTGCGTCAGACACCCACGACGCGACACTAAGCCTGGATGCATTAGTGGCCAGTCATCCAAGACACCGGACGGAATACTGGAAAGCCGGGAAGCTGGGTCTTACATTCTAACGCCCTTAAAACAATTTCATCCTCGAAATTTAGGGCACGCCCAAAAGATCTCGAGGAACGAAACGAAGCACAGGGAGCAAACGTAACACCAGTGCGAAAAAGCCACTAAGTCTCAACACGACTTCCTCGTGGTAACAACCGCACCGCCGAACGCATGCGGACCACATGAAGCAGGGGTGCGAAGAGCCACTAAGTCTCATCACGACCTCCTCGTGGCAACAACCACACCGCCAAACGCACATGGATCACACAAAACATAGGTGCGAATAGCCACTAAGTCTCATTACGAC
>CM024754.1:47951104-48044523 GCA_014218235.1 Colocasia esculenta
GAACACAGAAAAAAAGAATTTGGGTGTCACGCCCCGACACGGAATATCAGAACGCGAGGCAGTTGCAAGTAAACGGGTACAGAGCGAGTACTAGACATCAAACCATTGGACAAGATAATACTAAAGCAAATTCTTCTCATTAATAACTTTCAAATGTCTAGTTACAAACACTAATATCAGAGCCATTCTATAGGGCCCAATTACATTGAAATAAAAAGTAAAAGACTAAACTAAGACTCTAACATAATGCTTGGACGCTAGGGTACTCATGATTCACTCCTAGTCATTCCCGTCCTCTTGAGTGTAGGTGTCATTCTCGGTCTCACATGAGAACAAAATGACAAATAACGCAGCGTGAGCGATAACGCCCTGTAGGACTTAAATCTCAATAGTCAAGCAGGCTTTAAATGATTAGTGAACTAAAAGGCAGAGTAACTAATGATAGAGAGAGAGAGAGTCAAGTAAAAGATAGCAGGATAGCGCGTGATGAAAATAGCACAAGCTTCCTAAATATAGCACAAGTGTCAAGTATAGCACAAATAGCAAGATGTCCATAGCACAATATGCACAAAGTATAGCAATAGCACAACGGGTATAGTATAGCACTTTTGTCGATAGACAACAAGAGAACATAGCACTTTTATTGTCAGTTAGATAGTCGAGATAGATAGAACTCGAGTGTAATGCCAAACTCTGATCATTAACTCCCATGGGCACTAGCACTTTCGGGGCGCACATCCCAGACCAGATCGGGCCCTTTATATATGCCAAGCATTGGTTATATTGTTTATCTTTAGACAATCAGTCAATGGCCAATAGAGAGTACCAAGAAATAGATGAGAGTACTAGATGAATAGACGATAGTAGAGTGAACGTGAATAGATGAGCGAGTAGAGTATAGATTAGCGAGCTAGTGGACATTGCACGTAACACGTCGAGTAAACAGGCGATAGTAGCAGTTGCACAACACGCGTACTTGGTGTTGGCAGTGAGGTGGAACTCATGACTCTTCCACTGTCCATGTTAAGCACAGGTCCAGAGGTCTGGCGTGATTCAAGATAAGAGAGAACTTCTAGTAGTCGTTTGGATCATGTTGATCCCTAAAGGGTGTAATAGGTGTTAGGGTACAACCAGCTCATCGACCATGTGGGAATCCATGGACAGAGGAGACTTACGAAGGCCTTGAACAAGGATTCACTAGTCTGACAGAAGGAATATCCGACGGAGAGTTCGTCCAAGTCAAGAGAGTGTATATAGAAACAAGTGCTCGACGTTCTAGAGGAATTCTAGAATAGTGGAGCGTCGATAACGGTACTCCCAAAACATTGCGAGAAAACGTAGACAAGTCTATTTAAAATATGGCAATTTAATTACATAAATTACCAGATACATTATGAAATATTTTCATGCCGAATTAAGCCAAATTGGATGGTTCAAGTGTGTGCATGTGTCATGAAATTGTAGATAGAAAAAGATCATGTGCATGTATTTTAATTACACATAAATGTTTAATTTATGACAAGTGTATTTTCTATGTGTATGACTGTTAACCAAGTGTACAAGCACTGTAGAGAGTCAGAGCATCGAAAATTGGGGGTTTCCATGCAAAAATCTGAAATCGCGACGCACCCCAGTAAGGGTCACGATGGGGTCAGCTGGGAACACGATATGGCCTTGTACAGATCGCGACGGCCTTGTCAGTTTGGCAGGTAGATCGCGACGGGGTCGCTTGAGGGCCGCGACGGGCTCGTTAGATCGGGCATGCAGATCGCAACGAAGTATCCTGTTGCGACAGCCCTGAGAACGCAGCCTATCGGGCCGTCGCATTCTTAGGTCCTGCGCCTGAGTCCGACAGGGAAAAGACATGCCTTGGATTGCGGACCAAACTTACCCTATTTTCACACAGGGTCGTTTAGAAAATCATAACTAATCGTGTAGTCGATGAAAAATCCTAAAACTAGTTGCAAATTGATCTAGACTTACAAGGTACTTACAGTAAATAGGAATTTGAAACAAACATGGTTTCGACAGGCTTTAATCAAGTCAAACATGAAGAATAGAATACTATGAATAGTTGAGATGCAAGAATTAATTCGCAAGACATGGTGGATGAAATTTAGGGTTTTTAGCGGCAAAAGATGCCTAACATGCATCAGTATCCCCAACAAAAATTTCATGGCATGGGGTTGAGCGTACATGAAGATCAAGAATTTAGAAGAGGGTTCGGGGTCATGAAGTTCACAGAACTTTGAAAATTAAGAACAAAAGATTGAGTGAACGAGAAATTATGAAACAAAAGGGGTTTTGTTCCTGATGCTTGGAACAACCTACAGTCGAAATTTCATTAATTTGGCTCGTGAGAAAGCCTACCTTTGGTCAATTTCCTCTTCTAGGGCTAGAACTTGAAGAACGAGAGAGAGAGCTAGAGAGAGGCTTCTTCCCATGAAATCTCCTCCTCCTTGGCCTCTCTTCCTGGTCCAACAAGCCTTGGGTATGAGCTAGGGCCGCCATAGAGGTTTTAAGAGAGTATTTATGCTTTCTCTCTTCCATTTCCTATTTGGACTCTAATTCCCATTAATTCCAAATTTCCTATTTCTCCTCCCCTTTCTAAGCATGAGAATTTCTAATTGGTTTAGGATGGGAGCTAGATTCGTGGCCAAGCAACTAGGGTAGCTTAGGAATCCAAATCCAACTCAAACTTCCTATTTATGCATTAAATACATCTTTCTATTTAAGTAATATTTAAGTTACAATTTAAGGTATTTTCCTATTATTCCCCTTTTAAAAATTCCTATTTTGGCCCACTAATTTCTAATGGGTCTATTTAACAAAGCTCATTACTTCCTTTCATTTAATGGGTTTTATTTAATTCTCTTTTATTTGATTTTCTAATTACTTTATTATTATTATTATTATTAAATTTTTATTTTTTGAAAATCCAGGTTGCTACATCCTCTCCCTCTTAAAAAGAATTTAGTCCCAATTCATATGATCATCCAGGAGAGAATGTCTTACCAAAAAGATCGGGGTTTTCCGTCTGATGGTTCCTTCTGGTTCCCATGTGGCTTCTTCACTCCGCAGTTATTCCATAAGACTTTACCACGTGAATGAGACGTTCCTGAACTGTTGCACCTTCCGTTCTAATATCTTGACTGGCTTTATTTATATGTCGTGTTCCTGTTCAACACCAACTTCTCGTGACAATGATGTGTGTAGGATCATATACATATTTCCTGAGCATGGAGACATGGAACACATGTGTACACATGCCAGATCCGGTGGCAACGCCAGTCGATATGCAACCTCACCAATCCTTTCGAGTACTTCAAAAGGACTGATAAATCTAGAACTGAGCTTTCCTTTCACACCAAATCTTGGATGCCAAGAGTAGGTGACACATTTAAGAATACATGATCACCGACTTGGAATTCTAAGTCTCGCCTTCTTTTATCGACATAACTCTTTTGTCTGGACTGAGCAGTCTAAAGCCAGTCTCTAATCACCTGAATGTCCTGGGTTGTATTTTGCACTATGTCCGGGCCTAGCCATTGCTATTCTCCCACCTCATTCCAGCATGCAGGAGATCTACATTTCCTTCCGTAGGGTGCTTCGAACGGTGCCATCTTAATACTTGCCTGGTAACTGTTGTTATAGGCGAACTTAATAAGGGGTAGGTGCTCGTTCCAATATCCTTGGAAGTCTATAGTGCACGCTCTCAACTTGTCTTCCACTATTTGGTTGGTTCTTTCAGTTTGCCTATCAGTTTGTGGGTGAAATACGGTACTAAAGTTGTGTTTAGTACCAGTGCACCTTGCAGTCCTTTCCAAAAATGAGATGTGATCTCGGATTTCGATCCGAGACTATGGATGATGGAACTCCATGTAGTCTTTACAATCTCTTTGACATATAAGGCAGCTAGTACTTGTACCGACCATTTAATCTTTATGCTAGGAAGTGGGCAATTTGGTTAGTCGGTCGACAATGACCCATATGGCATCAAGTCCACCACGGTCTTCTTGGGTAACTCATGATCAAGTCCATGCCAATGCTTTCCATTTCCTTCTGGAATATCTAGCGGTCTGAGTACACTGCAGGGCGCATGTGTTCCGCTTTTACTTGTTGGCATAAGGTAGTGTGCGGCATGTTCAGCTACATCTCTCTTCATGTTCGGCCACCAAATGTTCTTTTCATGTCCTGACACATTTTGGTACCTCCTGGATGAACATTGTACTTCGTCTTGTGAGCTCATCCATAACCTTCTCTTCAGTTCTCATTATCGGGGACGCATGTCCTCCCTTGGAATACCAGTCTTCCATCCTCAGTCATAGCAAAGTCCGGTCTTTCGGCTAAGGTTTCCTTGATGCGAACTAAGAATGGATCATTATCTTGTTGGATTTTAATCTCTTCCAGCAAGTCGGATTGAATCTTGATATTGGCAATCAAGACTCGATCATCTCTATGTTCAATTTTAAGTCTAACCTTGCGATTGTTCTAGTAGTTGCATCTCGCCAAGGACTAGACTTGAAACAGATGCCATTTGCTTCCTACTAAGAGCATCAGCCACGGCATTACCCTGCCTAGATGGTATTGGATGTTGAAGTCGAATCCTTCAGATATTCTAGCCTCTTCTCTACTCATGTTGAGTTCCTTCTGGGAGAATAAGTACTTCAGCTTTTATGGTCTGAGTAGACAGTGAATTTTCTCACCATACAAGTAATGTCTCCAGATCTTCAAGGCGAAGACCACAGCACCAACTCTAGATCATGCACAGGGTAGTTGACTTCATGTGTCTTCAGTTGTCTTGAAGATAAGCTCTTCATTGTGCAGGGCTTGCAATCGGCCCTGTTTCTTAGGCGCATTAGGGCCCTCTCATGTTCTTTCAATAGAGGGCACTCGAGAATGCGGTGCTCGCGACTTCCGCAGCGCAGACATGCGCCGGTTTTCCTCTAGCACTCGTCAGCAGTGTGACCTGGCTTGTCACAATGCTTGCAGTTACTTTTGTTGGAGTGTTGGGGACAATAGATTTAGGTTTTCTTCTTGGCTGGACCCCTCTATGATGTTGAAGGGACGTTTGTGCCATTGTTCGGCTTGGAGGATGATGGTCCATAAGTCATTTCCTTCTTTATGAACTTCCCTTTGATATGGTCGGTGAAGTCCGTAGCATCTCCAGCAGCTGAGCTTTCTTTACCATCTCGGCATAGGTCTGGATGTCGAGAGGTGCCAGTTGGATATGTATTGAGGCTTAAGGCCGTTGAGAAAGCACTTAGCCTTCATTCTCTCTGTGTTCACTAGGTGTTCAGCATACCTTAACAGTCTAGAGAATTGGGCCTCATACTCGGCCACTGTCAGGCTCCTCTGCTTAAGAGCAGCAAATTATGCAACCTTCCTTTCTTGCACACGCTCAGAGAAGTATTTGGAATTGAAGGCTTCTTTGAATTCGGCCCAATTTAACTGACCATTCGCTCGGGTCGCTTCCACAGACTCCCACCAAGCGGGCGTCCTTTTCAAGTTGAAATGTGGCCAGTAGCAGTTTTATCCCCTGCTGCACATTGCATGACACAAAAGATTCTTTCCGTTTCTTTTAGCCAGTGTTCGGCTTCATCCGGATCCGTGGATCCACTGAACCTAGGTAGTTCAGACTCCTGAAGTTACGATGTAGGTCGCCTGCACCACCATGATTACGACCTCCTTGGGTAGCTTGCACAATTGCGCGCGTCAGTTCTTGAATGGTCTGTTATGCCCCTCATTTGAGCACGTTCAGCAGTCATCTTGATTGCTTAGTTCCTACAAAATAACTTATTGTCATGATATTGATGTGGATTTAATTCGTGTGTGTGTGAGTTATTTTTTTGCTATTTACCTTGGCTCTAACCACAACTCACATAGGTAGGATATTGACTCTAGTCGAGGTATTAACCTAGATCATCCTATACTTAAGAATAACCTAGGCTCTGATACCACAAAACTGTCACGCCCCGACGCGGAATATCGGAACGTGAGGCAGTTGTAAGTAAACGGGTGCAAAGTGAGTACTAGACATCAAACCATTGGACAAGAATAAATACTAAAGCAAATTCTTCTCATTAATAACTTTCAAATTTCTAGTTACAACCACTAATATCAGAGCCATTCTATAGGGCCTAATTACATTGAAATAAAAAGTAAAAGACTAAACGAAGACTCTAACATAATGCTAGATGCTAGGGTACTCATGACTTCACTCCTGGTCATTCCCGTCCTCTTGAGTGTAGGTGTCATTCTCGGTCTCACCTAAAACACAACGACAAATAACGCAGGGTGAGCGATAACGCCCAGTAGGACTTAATCTCAATAGTCAAGTAGGCTTTAAATGATTAATGTATTAAAATGCAAAGTAACTAATGATAGAGCGAGAGAGTCAAGTAAAAGATAGCAGGATAGTGCGTGATGGAAATAGCACAAGCTTCCTAAATACAGCACAAGTGTTGAGTATAGCACAAATAGCAAGATGGCCATAGCACAAAGTATAGCAATAGCACAACGGGTATAGTATAGCACTTTTGTCGATAGACAACGAGAGAACATAGCACTTTTGATTGTCATTAGATAGTCGAGATAGATAGCACTCGAGTGTAATGCCAACACTCTGATCATTTAACTCCCATGGGCACTAGCACTTTCGGGCGCACATCACAGGACCAGATCGGACCCTTTATATATTGTCAGGCATTGGTTATATGTTTATCTTTAGACAATCAGTCAATGGCAAATAGAGATTACCAAAATAGATGAGTACTAGATGAATAGATGATAAGAGAGTGAACGTGAATAGATAGCGAGTAGAGTATAGCGAGAGATGTGGACATTGCACGTAACACGTCAAGTAAACAGCGATAGTAGCAGTTGCACAATACGCGTACTTGGTGTTGGCAGTCAGGTGGAACTCATGACTCTTCCACTGGCCATGTTAAGTACCAGTCCAGAGGTCCGGCGTGATTCAAGATAAGAGCAAACTTCTAATAGCCATTTGGATCATGTTGATCCCTAAAGGGTGTATTAAGTGTTAGGGTACAACTAGCTCGTCGACCATGTGGGAATCCATGGACAGAGGAGACTTACGGAGGCCTTGAACAGGATTCACTAGTCCGTAAGAAGGAATATCCGACGAGAGTTCGTCCAAATCAAGAGAGTGTGTATATAGAAACAAGTGCTCGACTTCTCGAGGAATTCTAGAACAGTGGAGCGTCGATAACGGTACTCCCAAAACATCGTGAGAAATGTAGACAAGTTCTATTTAAATATGGCAATTTAATTACATAAATTATCAGATACATTATGAACTATTTTCATGCTGAATTATGCCAAATTGGATGTTCAAGTGTGTGCATGTGTCATGAAATTGTAGATAGAAAAAGATCATGCGCATGTATTTTATTGCACATAATTTTTTAATTTATGACAAGTGTATTTTCTGTGTGTATGACTGTAACCAAGTGTACAAGCCCTATAGAGAGTCAGAGCATTGAAAATTGGGGGTTTCGATGCAAAAATTTGAGATCGCGATGCACCCCATAAGGGTCGCGACGGGGTCACTGAGATCACGACATGGCCTTGTATTATCGCGACAGCCTTGCATTCGGCAGGCAGATCGCGACGGGTCGCGACGGGCTCGTCAGATCGGGCAGGCAGATCTCGACGGGGTATCCAATCGCGATCAGATCACGACGGGAGATACTATCGCGATAGCCCTGAGAATGCGCCTATCGGGCCATCACGTTCTCAGGTCCTGCGCCTGAGTCCGACAGGGAAAAGACATGCCTTGGATTGCAAACCAAACTTACCTATTTTGAACACAGGGTCCGTTCAGAAAATCATAACTAACCGTGTAGTCAATGAAAATCCTAAAACTAGTTGCAAATTGATCTAGACTTACATGGGTACTTACAGTAATTAGAAATTTGAAACAACATGGTTACATAGGCTTTCCAAGTCACATGAAGAATAGAATACTGTGAATATTTGAGATGCAAGAATTAATTCGCAAGACATGGTGGATGAAATTTAGGGCTTTTAGGGGCAAAAGATGCCTAACATGCATCAATATCCCAACAAAAATTTCATGGCATGGGGTGAGCGTACATGAAGATTAAGAATTTAGAGGAGGGTTCGGGGTTTGTTCCTGATGCTTGGAGCAACCTACACTCGAAATTTCATTAATTTGGCTCGTGAGAATGCCTACCTTTGGTCGATTTCCTCTTCTAGGGCTAGAACTTGAAGAACGAGAGAGAGAGCTTGAGAGAGGCTTCTTCCCACGAAATCTCCTCCTCCTTGGCCTCTCTTCCTGGTCCAACAAGCCTTGGGTACGAGCTAGGGCCGGCCATGGAGGTTTTAAGAGAGTATTTATGCTTTCTCTCTTTCCATTTCCTATTTGGACTCTAATTCCCATTAATTCCAAATTTCCTATTTTCTCTCCCCTTTCTAAGCATGAGAACTTTTAATTGGGTTAGGATGGGAGCTAGATTCGTGGACAAGCACTAGGGTAGGTTTAGAAATCCAAATCCAACTCAACTTCCTATTTAATGCATTAATATCTCTTTTTCTATTTAAGTAATATTTAAGTTCCGAATTTTAAGGTATTTTCCTATTATTCGCCTTAAAAAATTCCTATTTTGGCCCACTAATTTCTAATGGGTCCATTTAACAAAGTCCATACTTCTTTTCATTTAATGGTTTTATTTAATTCTCTTTTACTTGATTTTTATAATTACTTTTATTAATTTATTATTATTATTATTATTAAATTTTTTATTTTTAAAAAATTTAGGTTGCTACATTGGGGGTCCAGGACACAAATTAAAAATCCAAAAAAATACATAAACTCTAGGTGATAGGTCAAGGGACGAAACCCCTAAGTTACTTGCCTCTCAATAAATCTCTGAAGATCAAATTTTTGCGATGAAGCCCTCCTCGGCGAAGCCAATAAGGTGATGTCTTTCGCCTTGATCTGGTCCCCCGGCATTAGGTGATGTCTCTACGCTTGCACAGATGATCCCCCGGCATTAGGAGAGCTCCTTCACCTCTAGAAGAGTCTTCTAAACACAGAAAACTGTCGGTGGAGCCTTCCAATCGCCGGATCAAACCCTCATAAAAGCTCTCTTTTTCTCTCCCCGGAACCCAAATAGCCCTAGGTGAGAAAAGTCCTCTCCTAACCGAGATGTTTAGGTTAAATAGACATAGAGTTGGGGTAAACCTAGGTATTAGGAGTCCTAACCATTGGGGATACGTTTCCTAAACAGATTCCAAAGAAAACAGGGCAGTTTCAGATCTGAAATCCCAAACGCGGCCGAAGAAGTAAACGGCCACATAGCTACCGTCAACCAGAAATAGGCGTCAATCGATGTGGACATCTATTTCTTCTGGTCACACAATCAATGGCACAAAAGTTTTCGTCAACATGCTCTCAACGTCAAGGGATGTTGACGTTAAACAGGGATTTCGGGTAGAACCATAAAGCATCAAAACATATATAGTACACAGAAGTTGAGGACCTTACACTGCTGTTTAGGTCGATTTTGATGATCAATCCATCTCCATATAATTTTTTATTTATTATATGTATTTTTGGTGATTAACAAAACTCTGAAAATTATGGATTAACAGTTTTCTAAGGTTTGTCTATAGGTCTCAAATAAAACAAACTCAGTAAGTTATCTACACTCATGTTCCTTGAAGTCTATTGCATATGATTTGTCTAAGTATACATCGACTTTTATTAAAAGCTCGCATCGATTACTATTCTGTTTCTACATCGATTACATTTAAACAACGACTACCTTGTTAAAACATCAATTTCAGAAAGAACATCGATTTCACTTAAGTATCGACTTCATATTAGAACATCAATTTTGGTTCTATATCAACTTCATATTAGAACATCGATTTTAGTTCTACATCGACTTCATAGTAGAACATCGATTTCGGTTCTACATCGACTGCATATTAAAACATTGATTTCGATTCTACGACGACTCCATATTAAAACATCGATTTTGGTTCTACATCGACTTCATATTAGTACATTGACTTCATATTAGAACATCGATTTTGGTTCAAACATCGATTTCGTTTCTACATCGAATTCACTTAAACATCGATTTCATGTAGAACATCGATTTCACTTAAAACATCGATTTCAATTCAACATCGATTTCATCTGAAACATTGAATTCATTCAAACATCGTTTTCATACAATAATGATTTCATTTGAACATCGATTTCAGTACAACAACGACTTTACTCAGAACATCGATTTCACTTGAGCAACGACTTCAGTTAAACAACGATTTCATATAGAACATCGATTTCACTACATTTATACATGGATTATGTTCACATCAACTTCATGTCAACATGGATTACATCTCAACATATATATGATTATATCTTAACATCGATTCATTCCAACAACGATTACACTCACAACGACTTCTCTTGAACATCGGTGTGTTTGAATATCGACTGTCTCTAACATCAACTTCCCTTTTTACAATGATTATGCTTTAGACAGTTGATGGATATTATATTATTATAATCTTTTCAGATAATCTTGAATATATTCTATCCTTCATGATATTCAAATATTTTTTTAAATCACTGTGGATTTCAAATATTCCCGCGAACCTTGTTGTATCTGTATACTCAAACATTTATTATATGTGGTACAATATCTCTACACAACATATCTTCAAGCTACCATATTCATGTCACGTAAAGTAGAACTTTAAAGGATGACAGAATGAAACTTCCTATTTGGTATATCTTCCTAAAGCACAACTACTAACGTTGACTGACAGTTTAGACATAGTTAAGTTGTCTATGCTTCAGCATTTATTATGTGCAGGTTTCCGGTGGTCATATACGTTACAACGTCGGACCTATCACTCTGATAGAAGCAAGAAGAGATTCAGATAATCTTCCTCTCTGTATGTGTCTATCCCAGCATTTAATGGCTGTAGGTTTTCTTGATTCCTACATCAGGCCAGACACATCTAACGTGAATGAAGATGAGAGACAACGGATACTTCAATGGCTAAATCTTTCAAGAGAAGATTAATAGAAGACTGTTGACTCCATGAAGACACACTCTTGACACCGAAAAAGAGAAACATAGAAGAGCTCGCTCGTTCATTCAAACAGTCTTCAGCTCTAGCTCTCCATAGCAACCTGTTCTAGTCTTTGAGAGCTTCTTGTAGATCTGAGAGACCTTCATTCTGTGTGAATCTTTTTGTCTCTCAGATCCGCCTCAGATCAAGCAATCTCTATAAGCTTGGTCTAGGGGCCCTCATCTCCTTTAATTTTTACCAAGTGCTCCTCTTCGTCTGTGAAGAGAAGATCTGCTGTGAAGTAGGTGGTTGTTCCCTTTGGTAAGAAGGAAGACCTGTTGCATCAGGTGGTTTAGTGCCTCTTCGTGTAGAGAAGAGAAGGCCACTGCTGGGCTGGATGTGTAAGTGTCTTTAAGGGGGACTGTACTCTTGGTTAGTGAAATTCCAAGTTGTTGCTTGGGGACTGGACGTAGGACCTCCTTGTGATAGGAGATCTGAACCAGGATAAAATCCCTGCTATCTATATGATGATCTTATTGTGTCTTCATTTTATACTAATCTAACCATCGAACTTAATGTCTTCTGTCAAAGTGTTTTTATTTACAGGAATATCTAAAAGAAATTTTAGCAATTCAGTCACCCCCCCCTCTGGGCTTGCAACCTGGTCAACAAATGGTATCAGAGCCAAGTATCTTCGAGTAAGTAGATCTCACGATCTAAAGAGCAAAGATAAATGGCAGCCCAAGGTCATGCAGAAGGATAATCCATCAATAGACCTCCACTATTCGATGGTGAAGACTACAACTACTGGAAGAGAGGATGGAGTTCTTCTTCAAGGACTGGATTTCCAATTATCAGGAATATGCCTCCTCACCCCACCACTGGGAAGATTAAAATTAATGTTGATGGAGCTTTCAGCATGACGTCGGGTGAAGCTGGAGGAGGAGGCATACTCTGTGACCATAAGGGCAACATGTGTTGTGCCTTTGCCAATCCGTATCATGGACTAAAATCTAGCCTCGCTGCCGAGGCGCTTGCACTTAGGGACGGCCTATCATTTTGTTGTAGCAAGGGCGTCTATGGGTGCTAGTGGAGACCTATTCTATCAACCTCCTGCACATTGTCACAAGGCAGCTCCCTTGCCATGGGAACTTGCATGCATTTTGCAGGATGTAGCTGTTAAAACCCAGAAGTTAAGGCTGAAATCATACATGTACCTTGGAAGGAAACAAGGTGGCGGACTGTCTAGCTGGTTTTGCATCCTCTTGTACTCATCTTGCCACATGGGACTCTTGGACTGATCTCCCCACTAATGTAAAGGTCCCCTGCCACCTTGATAAGGTAGGGTGCCCATCTATCAGGCCTAGTCTGCTTTGTACTTCCCCCCCCCCCCCCCCCCCCCCCCTTTCCCCACTTATATAATTTAAAACTCTTAGCCGCTTGGTGAAGGTAGTGGCCTCCTCACATCATGTGAGGATGCCCCTACCATCTTCTTTTGGTTCGGATATATTCAAAAAACTATGGAGAATATAGAAGATGGAGATTTGAAAGTCACCAAACACAAGGACAAATGGATAGACGATGACAAGAAGAAACTATCTCAGAATAGCAAAGCCAAGAGTATAGTGTGCGGCTCTCTAAGCAAGAAAGAATTCAACAGAATACCTACATGCAGTCAGCCAAAGAGATGTTGGACAAGCTGAGCTCACTCATGAAGGAACTAACAAGTAAAAGAAACAAGAATTGATATATTGGTAGCTCAATATGAGAGGTTCCAAATTCAATGTAGAGAATCTATCTCCAGATGTACAGTCGCTTTACAGACGTTACAAATGGCCAGGCTGGGCTAGGAAAAACATATGAGACAGGAGACATGGTAAGAAAATATAAGATCTTTGCCAACTTCATGGACTCCAAAGGTAACTGCCATAGAGGAAGCTAATGATCTTAGGAGAATGTCCCTCGAGAAACTCATTATGTCCTTAATGGCTCATGAGATAACCGAATCCTCCAGCAAGAAAAG
The DNA here is from genome assembly GCA_014218235.1 of Colocasia esculenta. Taxonomy (NCBI): domain Eukaryota; kingdom Viridiplantae; phylum Streptophyta; class Magnoliopsida; order Alismatales; family Araceae; genus Colocasia; species Colocasia esculenta. Next base: position 47,964,210 of record CM024754.1, read on the forward strand.
TATAGTAATGCCCTCAAAGCTACAGAGAACACATCTGAAGGTGAATCAGACAGAGAAAGTAGCGAAGAAAATAGTGAAGATGAAGAAGCCTTTCTTTCCAGACGACTACAGCGAATTTTAGCTAAAACAAAATATCAGTAAGGAAGAAGATACTTTAAGAAAGGCAAAGACTTCAAGAGATCTGAAGGTAAAGAAGTTAAGGGATCTGAGCCGATATGTATGAATGTAAGAAGTCGGGACATCTCAAGGTTGAGTGTCCAAAACTGAAGAAGGCTGAATTCAAGAAAAAGGACAATGTGAAGAGATTCAAGAAATACAAGAAGAAAGCTATGGCTGCTGCTTGGAACAACGAAAGTGACTCAGATATGAGTCAAGCTCCAGTGAAGAAGAAGAAGAAAAGGCAAACTTGGCATTTATGGCTAATGTCGACGACAAGGTAACTTCAGACTCCTTTTACTTCATGCAATGAGTCTGATTCTGATAGCTTAGAAGATGCTTTCAATGAATTATACAGTAAATATAAGATGTTTGTAAACATTAAAATTAGTTAAGAAAAATATGCATGCCTAGAGATAACCAACTCAGATTTAAAATCAAAAACTGAACAACTAGAAAAACAAATCTCTGAACTGAAAAGAAGAAATGAACTACTATGTGAAGATGTAAAATTAAAAATGAAAAGATATCAAATCTAGAAAATCAGGAAACCATAAGTAAATTTAAAAGTGAAATTAATACATTAACAAAAGATAATGAATATTTGACAGCCACAATTGAAAAATTTACAAATGGAAGATCTTCCTTAATACTAAAAGGAGCAAGAAGATCAGGAAAGAAAAAGTATGTAATCGGGTAAACTCCACCAGATAATGAAGAAATAGTTATTCATCCTAAATTTTATCCAATGCCAAAATTTGTAGCTGAACAAAATCCTAATTATAAATCACACTAATAAAAATAATAAGCCAATCAAAAAATAAATAATATTTCTTGTTGCACTCATTGTAACAATTAGGTTATACAAAAATTACCTATACAACCAAATCTAAATTGGATTCCAAAAAGAAACTCTGTAGAAGCTAACCAACCATGAACCCAAAGAACTTGGGTACCTAAATTCATTGATTTATTATAGGGAAGCCTTAGAGCATCAAAGTGGTACCTGGATAGCGGGTGCTCAAGGCATATGACCGGCAAAAAAAGGCTATTCTCTCTATCAAAAATGAAGGAACAGTAACTTATGGAGCAATGGTAATGATCAGTGATTGGCTGTGGATCTAATGGAAGCAAAGACAAGATCCTGATTGAAGATGTTCCTCTCTCATCCGTCGAAGGGCTTAAGCATAACCTAATCAGCATCAGTCAGCTATGTGACAAGGTCATCAGATCAAATTTCAGGAATCTAAATGCCTAATCATCAAAGATGGAACAACAATTTTTGAAGCATGTAGAGAGAAAAATCTATATGGGTTTACACCTAGAAGATTTGAAGAGTCAAGACATCTGTTTGGCAGCTAGCAAAGAGCATAATGCTGAACTATGGCACATAAGACTAGGTCATGTCAGCTTGGATGGAATCATAAAATTCATCAAATATGATCGAGTGGATGGCTACCGTAGGTGAATTCTAGACTAGATAACATCTGTGACCATGTGCAAAAGGAAAGCATGAAAGTCCTCCTTCAAATCCAAGACATAGTCACTACCTCCAAACCACTAGAACTGCTTCCTATGGACTTGTTTGAACCAATGAGAACTACAAGCTTGGGATGAAAGAATTTCAGATTTGTTATAGTTGATGATTTTCTAGATATACATGGTATCATTTCTTGAGCACAAAGATGACACCTTTGATAGCTTTGTGAAGTTCAGCAAGTTAGTTCAGAAAGATAAGAATTCATATATCATAAGTATTCGATCAGATCATGGAGGAGAATTTCAGAATGACAAGTTTGCAGAATTCTGTGATGATCTGGGGATAGAACACAACTTCTCAGCACCAAGAACACCACAGCAAAATGGAGTAGCTGAGAGGAAAGAATAGAACACTTCTAGATATGGAAAGAACAATGTTATCTGAGTATAATCTTCCAAGATTTTCTGGGCAGAAACAAGCAATACAGCGTGCATACATAATCATAGAGCATGATGACTCATTCTGAAGAAGATAGCATACGACGGTTCAAGCAAAAGAAGCCCAAGATCAGTCATCTCAGAACATTTGAATGTCCATGCTTCATTCATAACAATGGTAAGAGAGATATTGGTAAGTTGGATCCCAAATCAGATGAAGGATATTTTATGGGTATACTTCTAAACCCAAAGGATATAGAGTTTTTAACAAAAGAAGTTTATTAATTAAACAAACTGTACATGTTATTTTTGATGAATCTAACCCTTCCTTGAGAAAGGAAATTATTAGTGATGATGAAGATACAAAAATCTTTCCAAGAAACTGAAGGAAGCAACCATCAAAGATGATAAAGATCCACCCTTGGAAGAACTGCAACAAAAAGATATTATTCATGATGATCTTCCAAAGGAATGGAGATAATAAAAGGATCACCCAAGATAACATCATTGGAGTTACATCGGTTGGGGTAAGAACTAGAGGTAATATCATCCTTGTGATTACTTAGCATTTGTCTCTCAAATAGAGCCGAACAGTCAATGAAGCACTCTCTGATCAATCTTGGATTTTAGACCATGCAAGATGAACTTACTCAGTTCAAGAGAAATCAAGTCGGTCCCTTTTTCCTAGACCATCAGATCATCCTGTGATTGGCCCAAATGAGTGTTCAGGAACAAATTTGGTGAAGTTGGTGTTATCACTAGAAATAAGGCTAGACTGGTTGCTCAAGGCTATTCCCAAGAGGAAGGCATAGATTTCGATGAAACCTATGCACCAGTGCTAGACTAGAGGCTATTCGAATCTTGCTTGCTTATGCATATGCACTAGATTTAAAACTTTTTCAAATAGATGTGAAATCAGCCTTTTTGTGAATGGTTTTATAAAGGAGGAAGTCTATGTAGAACAACCTCCTGGTTTTGATGATTCAGACTTTCCTAATCACATTTTTAAACTACATAAGCTTTATATGGTTTTAAAACACGCCACAGAGCCTGGTATGAAAGACTTAGTGCATTTTTTATTAATCATAGTTTTATTAGAGGTCAAGTAGATAGACACACTATCTTAAATCAAATGCCAAAAATATATACTTGTACAAATCTATGTAGATGGCATTATCTTCGTTTCCACTGATGAATCTCTGTGCAAGTATTTTGAAAAGCTAATGCAGGGAGAATTTGAAATGGCATGATGGAGAACTCACTACTTCTTTGGACTTCAAATTAAACAAAGCAAAGAAGGATGCATATCAATCAAATCAAATACACCAAGCCTGTTGAGAAGTTTGGGTTTGAGAATGCCAAACCACTGTGTACTCCCATGAGCACATCAACCAGGTTAGAGAGTGATCCGGGAAGGTCGAGAAGTGAATCATAAACTCTATAGAGGTAGGATTGGTCCACTACTCTATTTAACTGCAAGTAGACCTAATATTCTATTCAGTGTATGCATGTGTGCAAGATATCAATCTAATCCTAAGGAATCTCATCTAATTTCAGTAAAAAGAATCTTTAGATATCTAGCTCATACTCATAATTTAGGTCTGTGGTATCCTAAAACTTGTGAAACTAGTTTAATTAAATATTCGGATGCTGACTATGCTGGATGCAAAGTGGATAGAAAAAAAACGGTGGTTGTTGTTCAATTTCTTGCAGGATGCTTTATTTCCTGGTCTTCAAAGAAACAAAACTCAGTAGCTCTATCAACAGCTAAAGCTGAATATGTAGCCGCTGGAGCTGTTGCACTCAACTCCTTTGGAACAAACCACAGCTTGAAGACTATGGACTGCACATCAAGACCATTCCATTATTATGTGACAACACAAGTGCGATAAATCTCACGAAAAAAATCCGGTGCAGCACTCGAGGACACAAGCATATTGAGGTTAGATATTATTTTATTTGAGATCATGTAGCAAATGGTAATATTAATATTTCATTTGTAGATACACAAAATCAGTTAGCATATATCTTTACAAAAGCCTTACCTGAAGAGAGATTTACGTCTCTTAGACAGGAACTAGGCATGTGCAATTTGTAATAGATTTATCTGTATACCTGCAATAAAATAACTACTTCAGAATAATACTATTCTCTCCCCGCTTATTTAAGTAAATCTATCGCTTTTTGTGCTATCGTCATAGACTATTTGTCATTTTTTGCATTAATTGCTCCACCTTTTTGAAAAATTACTTTATGTCTCTTTGTTGCGAAGGGAACTCATCCCTCACCGATTCTCTCTCTCTCTCATGCACTCTTTCAACTCCGAAGTCTACAAAACCCTCCATCGACTCTGGAACCCTTCTTCCCATTCTTTGAGGATTTGATTCTTCCCGCTCAAATTTCTTGAGGGGTCTTGTTCCTCTTCCTTCCATGATCCCTTAGAACCCTCTCTTGCAAATTTCCATGGCCGCTTCTGGGAGTTCCAGCAGCGTGGGTGGTTACAGCGCTGCATTCCTCACGGTAGAACAACTCGAGAGATTCCAGGCTGTGAAGATCAAGATCTGTGGAAACAAGGCAGTGGATTTGGATGATTTGGAAAAGCACGGAATGCACATTGTGATTGAAGCTCTTCAAAGGATGAAATGGACTGGGGTCTGTACTGTTTCTGAACCTAGTTACCGCATCTGGCCAAGGCATTCTATACTTGTTTTTGAAATCAGAAGAAGATGGGTCTCTTGCTTCCCTTATCAAAGGTAATCTATTCACATTACTCATGACTTGTTAGAGAGGCTGTTTGGTGTTTCTAAGTAGGGCACAGTCTAGTCAACTCTGTAGACATCATGCTAATGGTCTCAGAATCATTGGAACAGAGTACAAGCTAAGGGATGGCAAAATAGATATAAATCAGTTCAATGCATTCAACAGAGTACTACCCTTCAATCTTCAATTTCTGTACTACCTCTCGCAGTGCTACCATCTCTTCCTGTATGAAAGGAGATGCAGATGTTATGTTCTGGGCTCTACAGAAGCAAGATGTAAACATGGCACAGATTATAGTTGAGAGGATGAAGTCTATTACTGAGGTCATTGGGATAAGAAGAACAAGTTGGCAGTATCCCTTCCTTATGCTCACTTGCTTACCAAGTTTTTCAGACATTTTGAGATTGATTGGAAGGTGAACTGAGGAGAAGATGGGTCAACCAATTCGCACCCGAAACTTGAAGAAGAGTGGTTTTTCATTAGTAGGAAATGTTTGGACTAAGACTTCTGTGGCTGAAGGAGAAGCCATTATCGAGAGGCCCTCTGCTGCTGAAGCTCCACCTGTTCAGAAGATGAGGCTGTAGTTAGAGTGGATGAGCCTACTACATCTGTAAGGACGATTGAAGACATTGCACCGGAACTCATTGAGCCCTTCGGGCGCTATCATCTGAAAGTGTGATCCCTCCTCTAGTTCTTGTATCTTCTGTTGTCCAAGAGTCAATTGCTGATGCCATGGAAAGTGTTGCTACACTGAGGGGGAGCATGTAGATACACATATTGAAGAAACTCCTAGTGTTTCCAGTGTAGAAAAGTTGTTGTTGAAGGAGATCATGAAGAAGAATATCCAGATGTTGTGGCCCCAGGACAATCTAAAGCAACTCCTATGGAAGATGCTCCTGCTCAAGGGGAGCATGCTACTCAGGGGGAGCCTGCTGCTAGTGCCCCTGTAGACTAATTCATCAAGAAGGTTTGATAGAAGAGGCCCTGATGATGATGATGATTTTGCTCACCAGCACAACACTTTCCAGAAGAGCATGATGCACCAGCTGCTGGACCTGGAGGAAAAGGTAAGGGTTTTGCCAGTAATATTCCTTTGCTCCTAGAAGGGCACATAATAAATCAAGAAGAAGAAGCTCCATGTTCATCTGGACCCAGTTGTTGCTCGGTTGAACGCTCAAGGAGAAATTATGTGCTCTCTTCAGTCTGAGGTGACCTCAATTTTCCTCAGCCAAGCTCTCAGGCAAAAGCTGTTGGTGAAGTTAAATTTGAGCTTTATGATATGAAAATTGAGTTTGGTAGTTTGAAAATTTTTGTGTTGACCTTGCACAGTTCGTGAGGGTGCACTTAACACAGCTCAAGGCCCTCCTGCTCATCTGAATCTGTACCAGAAGCTACTACAGGGCCATCAGGGCTCCTCAACCAGAACACCAGCCAGACCAATCAGTGCCAGCTGAGCTAGTATCCGGGCCATCAGGGCCATCAATAGAGGAATCAGGGCCATCTGTAGAGGAATTGGGCCATCAGGGCCATCTGAGGTAGAAGAAGTTATAGTTGGGCCATCAGGGCCATCTGAGCAAGTGGAAATAGTGGTTGGGCCCTCCGAGCCTCAGAGAATGTAGAGGAAGCTGTTGTGCCCCCAAGGCCCTCTGATCCTCCAGTTCTTCAGACTAAGAGCTCCTTCCTCTCCACCTGCCTCATTCACGACCCCCCACCTGCTCCTGAACCATCAAGAAACCCCTTCCCAAACATATTTCTTCTTCTACTCATTTCCCTGTTGAATCCACTTCTTCACCTACTCCTTCATCCCATTCCTCCCTCCTCAACCTTTTGAGGCACCTCCACCTCTTCTTGGTTCCCTCATCTGTTGGTCCCTCCTCTACTGGACCATCCACTCAACCTCCTCCACTTCATCTTTCTCCTCTCTTCATCCCCCTACTCCACCATCTTATCATCTCTCATTCTTGAGGTGCTAGTATCATTCGCCATACTGTTCAAGATATCAAATGATGAATTTGAAGAGGCCATCCTCTGCACAGTCCTCTCTGTCTCTTCTCATACCTATAGGACTAATTCCCATCCTTCTCCCAGTCCTGCCTCTAAGAAACGGAAACTCTAAGAGTTTGTTTCCCCTTCCTCCCAAGCTCTCTTTCCTCCTCTGTGGTACTCTCTTTCTGTTATCCACAAAAGAAAGTCCCTTTATTCTGAATATCTCCAAAAATGTACATTTGCTACAATTTTTTGCCTTCCTTACCTAAATCTCTCTGAACATCTCAATCTCATTCTTCCTATCTCTCTTGTGCCCAATCCTGACCAATCCAAAATCCTTTCCTCAACACTGAGTCCAAGACTGAGGATTAGTGGGCCAGTCAAATAAAGCTCTCTACAAAAAATTTGAGGTTTCTAGGGCCACAGATTTCCACCTTCAGACCATCCTCTTACTCTGTTCTGAATGGTTTGTATGTCAGCACCACATCCTCCTGGGTCCTTTCATTTAGAAGGAGATCAAGCTGATCAGGCAGTTCCAGATGTATAATGACTATGCCATGTCAATAGCCTTCCTAAAGCCCAGCTTGGTCAGTTCAGGGCACTATCTCTATTCTCCAAAAAAAAACACGTGATGTACCTATATCAAGTTGATTTTGCCTCCTTGAAGATGTCTGCCATCACGTTTCTCCCTCAGCTGCATTTTCTACTCATTGACTCTGATGCGGGTCCCATAATTGTTTAGAGGTTTTCCAGAGTTAATGCACGGATCTTTGTTCAAAAGGAAGCCCCTCTTGCCTCCATCGCTTTCTATTCAGAGAATATCATAGGGATACATAAAGTCTGTTGTTTTAGCTCCCCTGTTAGCTGAATCAGAGAGATTCCTCAACACTGAATGGCGTAAGGTCTACCATCAGGCAGCTTTTCAATTGAATCAGCTAAATTCCTCCTTATAAAAGTCAAATCAACCGATTCTTTCTCCAGAGCAGTTCATGGATCTCAACTCCATCAACTTAGTTTCAGATCCTACTCTATTTGGGTTGAGAGATACAAGATCTTTGAAGCTTTGCAGAAGGACCTGAAGGCTCAAGAGCTACATTATCCTATCTCCATAGATAAGTTCCTTTAGCATGCAGTTTTGGGACTGCTGGATTCTACAGTCGTCTCTTAGTGAAAATGAGTACCCCAATTTATTGAAGATCAGCGACAACTTCACATCAAGAGACTCAGTCCAGAGATGAGGCCTTCCTATAACATTAGTTGGGGTGTCTTTCAAAACTTTTTTGAAGAGCAGGAAGCCCAAGCTTGGCATCTCATTCTCGCCATGCTTCACTTCTGTCTCCTGCCTTCTATATTCTGACCCTCACTAATAATAGATTTGCATCTTCGGCTCCCATTTATACTTTGTCCCTTTCTTTATTTTTTATCATCTGCTTATTTATTCCTTTTGCTTAATGACAAAAAGGGGGAGAACATATTCTGAGTACATACTTTAGAAATTTTTAGAAAATTTATTTCAGCCCTTTCATATATGCAATTCTTTTGTTTTGTCATCACCAAATTGGGAGATATGATGATCAGTCATATCCATATAATTTTTTTTATTATTATATATTTTTTTGATGTAACAAAACTCTGAAAATTATGGACTAACATTATTTCTCTAGGGTTTGTCAACAGGTCTCAAATAAAACAAACTCAGTAAGTTATCTACACTCAGTTCCTTGAAGTCTATTGCATATGATTTGTCTAAGTATACATTGACTTCTATTAAAAGCTCACACTCGATTACTATTCTGTTTCGACATCGATTACATAAACAACGACTACCTTGTTAAAACATCGATTTCAGAAAGAACAACACGATTTCACTTAAGTATCGACTTCATATTAGAACATCGATTTCAGTTCTTATATCAACTTCATATTACAACATCGATTTCGGTTCTATATCAACTTCATAGTAGAACATCGATTTCGGTTCTACATCGACTTCATATTAGAACATCGATTTCGGTTCTACATCGACTTCGTATTAAAACATCGATTTTGGTTCTACAATGACTCCATATTAAAACATCGATTTCGATTCTACATTGACTTCATATTAAAACATCGATTTCGTTTCTACATCGATTTCACTTAAACATCGATTTCATGTAGAACATCGACTTCACTTAAAACATCAATTTCATCTGAACATTGACTCATTCAAACATCGATTTCATAACAACAACGATTTACATCGATTTCAGTACAACGACGACTTTACTCATAACATCGATTTCACTTGAACATCGACTTCAGTTAAACAGCAATTTCATACAGAACATCATTGAACTACATTTATACAGGATTATGTTCACATCGACTTCATGTCAACATGGATTACATCTCAACATAGTTTATGATTATATCTTAACATCAATTTCATTCCAACAACGATTACACTCACATCAACTTCTCTTGAACTCGGTTGTGTTTGAATATCGACTGTCTCTAAACATCAACTTCCCTTTTTACAATGATTATGCTTTAGGCAGTTGATGGATATTATTATTATATCTTGTCAGATAATCTTGAATATATTCTATCCTTTATGATTTCAAAATATATTTTTTAATCACTATGGATTTCAAATATTCCCGCGAACCTTGTTGTCTCTGTATACTCAAACATTATTAGTGTGGTACAATATCTCTGCACAACATATCTTCATTCTACCATATTCATGTCACGTAAAGTAGAACTTTAAAGGATGACAGAATCGAACTTCCTATTTGGTATATCTTCCTAAAGCACGACTACTAACATTGACTGACAGTTTAGACACAGTTAAGTTGTCTACGCTTCAGCATTTATTATGTATAGGTTTCCGTGGTCATATACTTACAACGTCGGACCTGTCACTCTGACAGAAGCAAGAAGAGATTCAGATAATCTTCCTCTCTGTATGTGTCTATCCCAGCATTTAATGGCTACAGGTTTTCTTATTCCTACATCGGACCAGACACCCAACGTGCATGAAGATGAGAGACACATGTATACTTCAATGGCTAAATCTTTCAAGAGAAGATAAATAGAAGATTGGTGACTCCATGAAGACACACTCTTACACCGAAAAATAGAAACATAGAAGAGCTCGCTCGTTCATTCTCAAACAGTCTTCAGCTCCAGCTCTCCATAGCAACATTTCTAGTCTTTGAGAGCTTCTTGTAGATCTAAGAGACCTTCATTCTGTGTGAATCTTTTTGTCTCTCAGATTCCGCCTCAGATCAAGCAATCTCTATAAGCTTGGTCTAGGGGCCTCATCTCCTTTAATTTTACCAAGTGCTCCTCTTCGTCTGTGAAGAGAAGATCTGCTGTGAAGTAGGTGGTTGTTCCCTTTGGTAAGAAGGAAGACCTGTTGCATCAGGTGGTTTAGTGCCTCTTCGTGTAGAGAAGAGAAGGCCAGCTGTGGCTGGATGTGTAAGTGTCTTTAAGGGGGACTGTACTCTTGGTTAGTGAAATTCCAAGTTGTTGCTTGGGGACTGGACGTAGGACTCCTTGTGATAGGAGATCTGAACCAGGATAAAATCCCTGCTATCTATATGATTGATCTTATTGTGTCTTCATTTTATACTAACTCTAACCATCGAACTTAATGTCTTCTGTCAAAGTGTTTTTATTTACAGGAATATTCTAAAAGAAATTTTTAGCAATTCAGTCACCCCCCCCTCTGGGCTTGCAACCTGGTCAACAAATGGTATCAGAGCCAAGTATCTTCGAGTAAGTAGATCTCACGATCTAAAGAGCAAAGATAAATGGCAGCCCAAGGTCATGCAGAAGGATAATCCATCAATAGACCTCCACTATTCGATGGTGAAGACTACAACTACTGGAAGACGAGGATGGAGTTCTTCCTTCAAGGACTGGATTTCCAATTATCAGGAATATGCCTCCTCACCCCACCACTGGGAAGATTAAAATTGAATGTTGATGGAGCTTTCAGCATGACGTCGGGTGAAGCTGGAGGAGGAGGCATACTCTGTGACCATAAGGGCAACATGTGTTGTGCCTTTGCCAATCCTTATCATGGACTAAAATCTAGCCTCGCTGCCGAGGCGCTTGCACTTAGGGACGGCCTATCATTTTGTTGTAGCAAGGGCGTCTATGAGGTGCTAGTGGAGACCTATTCTATCAACCTCCTGCACATTGTCACAAGGCAGCTCCCTTGCCCATGGGAACTTGCATGCATTTTGCAGGATGTAGCTGTTAAAACCCAGAAGGTTAAGGCTGAAATCATACATGTACCTTGGGAAGGAAACAAGGTGGCGGACTGTCTAGCTGGTTTTGCATCCTCTTGTACTCATCTTGCCACATGGGACTCTTGGACTGATCTCCCCACTAATGTAAAGGTCCCCTGCCACCTTGATAAGGTAGGGTGCCCATCTATCAGGCCCTAGTCTGCTTTGTACTTCCCCCCCCCCCCCCCCCCCCTTTTCTCCCACTTATATAATTTAAAACACTCTTAGCCGCTTGGTGAAGGTAGTGGCCTCCTCACATCATGTGAGGATGCCCCTACCATCTTCTTTTGGTTCGGATATATTCAAAAAACTATGGAGAATAATAGAAGATGGAGATTTGAAAGTCACCAACACCAAGGACAAATGGATAGACGATGACAAGAAGAAACTATCTCAGAATAGCAAAGCCAAGAGTATAGTGTGCGGCTCTCTAAGCAAGAAAGAATTCAACAGAATACCTACATGCAAGTCAGCCAAAGAGATGTGGGACAAGCTGAAGCTCACTCATGAAGGAACTAACAAGGTAAAAGAAACAAGAATTGATATATTGGTAGCTCAATATGAGAGGTTCCAAATTCAATGTAGAGAATCTATCTCCCAGATGTACAGTCGCTTTACAGACGTTACAAATGGCCAGGCTGGGCTAGGAAAAACATATGAGACAGGAGACATGGTAAGAAAAATATTAAGATCTTTGCCAACTTCATGGACTCCAAAGGTAACTGCCATAGAGGAAGCTAATGATCTTAGGAGAATGTCCCTCGAGAAACTCATTATGTCCTTAATGGCTCATGAGATAAACAGAATCCTCCAGCAAGAAAAGTATAGTAATGCCCTCAAAGCTACAGAGAACACATCTGAAGGTGAATCAGACAGAGAAAGTAGCGAAGAAAATAGTGAAGATGAAGAAGCCTTTCTTTCCAGACGACTACAGCGAATTTTAGCTAAAACAAAATATCAGTAAGGAAGAAGATACTTTAAGAAAGGCAAAGACTTCAAGAGATCTGAAGGTAAAGAAGTTAAGGGATCTGAGCCGATATGTATGAATGTAAGAAGTCGGGACATCTCAAGGTTGAGTGTCCAAAACTGAAGAAGGCTGAATTCAAGAAAAAGGACAATGTGAAGAGATTCAAGAAATACAAGAAGAAAGCTATGGCTGCTGCTTGGAACAACGAAAGTGACTCAGATAGTGAGTCAAGCTCCAGTGAAGAAGAAGAAGAAAAGGCAAACTTGGCATTTATGGCTAATGTCGACGACAAGGTAACTTCAGACTCCTCTTTTACTTCATGCAATGAGTCTGATTCTGATAGCTTAGAAGATGCTTTCAATGAATTATACAGTAAATATAAAGATGTTTGTAAACAATTAAAATTAGTTAAGAAAAATTATGCATGCCTCGAGATAACCAACTCAGATTTAAAATCAGAAACTGAACAACTAGAAAAACAAATCTCTGAACTGAAAAGAAGAAATGAACTACTATGTGAAGATGTAAAAATTAAAAATGAAAAGATATCAAATCTAGAAAATCAGGAAACCATAAGTAAATTAAAAGTGAAATTAATACATTAACAAAAGATAATGAATATTTGACAGCCACAATTGAAAAATTTACAAATGGAAGATCTTCCTTAATACTAAAAGGAGCAAGAAGATCAGGAAAGAAAAAGTATGTAATCGGGTAAACTCCACCAGATAATGAAGAAATAGTTATTCATCCTAAATTTTATCCAATGCCAAAATTTGTAGCTGAACAAAATCCTAATTATAAATCAACACTAATAAATAATAAGCCAATCAAAACAATAAATAATATTTCTTGTTGCACTCATTGTAACAAATTAGGTTATACAAAAATTACCTATACAACCAAACATCTAAATTGGATTCCAAAAAGAAACTCTGTAGAAGCTAACCAACCATGACCCAAAAGAACTTGGGTACCTAAATTTCATTGATTTATTATAGGGAAGCCTTAGAGCATCAAAGTGGTACCTGGATAGCGGGTGCTCAAGGCATATGACCGGCAACAAAAGGCTATTCTCATCTATCAAAAATGAAGAAGGAACAGTAACTTATGGAGACAATGGTAAATGATCAGTGATTGGCTGTGGATCTAATGGAAGCAAAGACAAGATCCTGATTGAAGATGTTCTCTCCGTCGAAGGGCTTAAGCATAACCTAATCAGCATCAGTCAGCTATGTGACAAGGTCATCAGATCAAATTTTAGGAATCTAAATGCCTAATCATCAAAGATGGAACAATAATTTTTGAAGCCTGTAGAGAGAAAAATCTATATGTGTTACACCTAGAAGATTTGAAGAGTCAAGACATCTGTTTGGCAGCTAGCAAAGAGCATAATGCTGAACTATGGCACATAAGACTAGGTCATGTCAGCTTGGATGGAATCAGAAAATTCATCAAATATGATCGAGTGGATGGTCTACCGTAGGTGAATTCTAGACTAGATAACATCTGTGAACCATGTGCAAAAGGAAAGCATGGAAAGTCCTCCTTCAAATCCAAGACAATAGTCACTACCTCCAAACCACTAGAACTGCTTCATATGGACTTGTTTGAACCAATGAGAACTACAAGCTTGGGATGAAAGAATTTCAGATTTGTTATAGTTGATGATTTTTCTAGATATACATGGGTATCATTTCTTGAGCACAAAGATGACACCTTTGATAGCTTTGTGAAGTTCAGCAAGTTAGTTCAGAAAGATAAGAAATTCAGTATCATAAGTATTCGATCAGATCATGGAGGAGAATTTCAGAATGACAAGTTTGCAGAATTCTGTGATGATCTGGGGATAGAACACAACTTCTCAGCACCAAGAACACCACAGCAAAATGGAGTAGCTGAGAGAAAGAATAGAACACTTCTAGATATGGAAAGAACAATGTTATCTGAGTATAATCTTCCAAGATATTTCTGGGCAGAAACAAGCAATACAGCGTGCTACATAATCAATAGAGCCATGATGATCATTCTGAAGAAGATAGCATACGAACTGTTCAAGCAAAAGAAGCCCAAGATCAGTCATCTCAGAACATTTGAATGTCCATGCTTCATTCATAACAATGGTAAGAGAGATATTGGTAAGTTGGATCCCAAATCAGATGAAGGTATTTTTATGGGGTATACTTCTAAACCCAAAGGATATAGAGTTTTTAACAAAAGAAGTTTATTAATTAAACAAACTGTACATGTTATTTTTGATGAATCTAACCCTTCCTTGAGAAAGGAAATTATTAGTGATGATGAAGATACATAAAATCTTTCCAAGAAACTGAAGGAAGCAACCATCAAAGATGATAAAGATCCACCCTTGGAAGAACTGCAACAAAAAGATATTATTCATGATGATCTTCCAAAGGAATGGAGATATAAAAAGGATCACCCAAAAGATAACATCATTGGAGTTACATCGGTTGGGGTAAGAACTAGAGGTAATATCATTCCTTGTGATTACTTAGCATTTGTCTCTCAAATAGAGCCGAAGACAGTCAATGAAGCACTATCTGATCAATCTTGGATTTTAGCCATGCAAGATGAACTTAATCAGTTCAAGAGAAATCAAGTCTGGTCCCTTGTTCCTAGACCATCAGATCATCCTGTGATTGGCACCAAATGAGTGTTCAGGAACAAATTGGATGAAGTTGGTGTTATCACTAGAAATAAGGCTAGACTGGTTGCTCAAGGCTATTCCCAAGAGGAAGGCATAGATTTCGATGAAACCTATGCACCAGTTGCTAGACTAGAGGCTATTCGAATCTTGCTTGCTTATGCATATGCACTAGATTTAAAACTTTTTCAAATAGATGTGAAATCAGCCTTTTTGAATGGTTTTATAAAGGAGGAAGTCTATGTAGAACAACCTCCTGGTTTTGATGATTCAGACTTTCCTAATCACATTTTTAAACTACATAAAGCTTTATATGGTTTTAAAACAAGCACCTAGAGCCTGGTATGAAAGACTTAGTGCATTTTTTATTAAATCATAGTTTTATTAGAGGTCAAGTAGATAGCACACTATTCATTAAATCAAATGCCAAAAATATATTACTTGTACAAATCTATGTAGATGGCATTATCTTCGGTTCCACTGATGAATCTCTGTGCAAGTATTTTGAAAAGCTAATGCAGGGAGAATTTGAAATGAGCATGATGGGAGAACTCAACTACTTCTTTGGACTTCAAATTAAACAAAGCAAAGAAGGAATGCATATCAATCAAATCAAATACACCAAGGAACTGTTGAAGAAGTTTGGGTTTGAGAATGCCAAACCACTGTGTACTCCCATGAGCACATCAACCAGGTTAGAGAGTGATCCGGAAGGTAAGAAAGTGAATCATAAACTCTATAGAGGTATGATTGGTCCACTACTCTATTTAACTGCAAGTAGACCTAATATTCTATTCAGTGTATGCATGTGTGCAAGATATCAATCTAATCCTAAGGAATCTCATCTAATTTCAGTAAAAAGAATCTTTAGATATCTAGCTCATACTCATAATTTAGGTCTGTGGTATCCTAAAACTTGTGAAACTAGTTTAATTAAATATTCGGATGCTGACTATGCTGGATGCAAAGTGGATAGAAAAAAAACGGTGGTTGTTGTCAATTTCTTGCAGGATGCTTTATTTCATGGTCTTCAAAGAAACAAAACTCAGTAGCTCTATCAACAGCTAAAGCTGAATATGTAGCCGCTGGGAGCTGTTGCACTCAACTCCTTTGGAACAAACAACAGCTTGAAGACTATGGACTGCACATCAAGACCATTCCATTATTATGTGACAACACAAGTGCTATAAATCTCACGAAAAATCCGGTGCAGCACTCGAGGACAAAGCATATTGAGGTTAGATATTATTTTATTTGAGATCATGTAGCAAATGGTAATATTAATATTTCATTTGTAGATACACAAAATCAGTTAGCATATATCTTTACAAAAGCCTTACCTGAAGAGAGATTTACGTCTCTTAGACAGGAACTAGGCATGTGCAATTTGTAATAGATTTATCTGTATATAACTGCAATAAAATAATCTACTTCAGAATAATACTATTCTCTCCCCGCTTTATTTAAGTAAATCTATTCGCTTTTTGTGCTATCGTCATAGACTATTTTGTCATTTTTTGCATTAATTGCTCCACCTTTTTGAAAAATTACTTTATGTCTCTTTGTTGCGAAGGGAACTCATCCCTCACCGATTCTCTCTCTCTCTCTCATGCACTCTTTCAACTCCGAAGTCTACAAAACCCTCCATCGACTCTGGAACCCTTCTTCCCATCTTTGAGGATTTGATTCTTCCCGCTCAATTTCTTGAGGGGTCTTGTTCCTCTCCTTCCATGATCCCTTAGAACCCTCTCTTGCAAATTTCCATGGCCGCTTCTGGGAGTTCCAGCAGCGTGGGTGGTTACAGCGCCGCATTCCTCACGGTAGAACAACTCGAGAGATTCCAGGCTGTGAAGATCAAGATCTGTGGAAACAAGGCAGTGGATTTGGATGATTTGGAAAAGCACGGAATGCACATTGTGATTGAAGCTCTTCAGAGGATGAAATGGACTGGGGTATGTACTGTTTCTGAACCTAGTTACCCGCATCTGGCCAAGGCATTCTATACTTGTTTGAAATCAGAAGAAGATGGGTCTCTTGCTTCCCTTATCAAAGGTAAATCTATTCACATTACTCATGACTTGTTAGAGAGGCTGTTTGGTGTTTCTAAAGTAGGGCACAGTCTAGTCAACTCTGTAGACATTCATGCTAATGGTCTCGGAATCATTGGAACAGAGTACAAGCTAAGGGATGGCAAAATAGATATAAATCAGTTCAATGCATTCAACAGAGTACTACACTTCATCGTCTGTCAAATTTTAGTACCTCGCAGTGCTACCATCTCTTCCTGTATGAAAGGAGATGCAGATGTTATGTTCTGGGCTCTACAGAAGCAAGATGTAAACATGGCACAGATTATAGTTGAGAGGATGAAGTCTGTTACTGAGGTCATTTGGGATAAGAAGAACAAGTTGGCAGTATCCCTTCCTTATGCTCACTTGCTTACCAAGTTTTTCAGACATTTTGAGATTGATTTGGAAGGTGAACTGATGGAGAAGATGGGTCAACCAATTCGCACCAGAAACTTGAAGAAGAGTGGTTTTTCATTAGTAGGAAATGTTTGGACTAAGACTTCTGTGGCTGAAGGAGAAGCCATTATCGGAGAGGCCTCTGCTGCTGAAGCTCCACCTGTTCAAGAAGATGAGGCTGTAGTTAGAGTGGATGAGCCTACTACATCTGTAAGGAGGATTGAAGACATTGCACCTGAACTCATTGAGCCCTTCGGGCTATCATCTGAAAGTGTGATCCCTCCTCTAGTTCTTGTATCTTCTGTTGTCCAAGAGTCAATTGCTGATGCCATGGTAAGTGTTGCTCACACTGAGGGGGAGCATGTAGATACACATATTGAAGAAACTCCTAGTGTTCCAGTTGTAGAAGTTGTTGTTGAAGGAGATCATGAAGAAGAAATTCCAGATGTTGTGGCCCCAGGACAATCTAAAGCAACTCCTATGGAAGATGCTCCTGCTCAAGGGGAGCCTGCTACTCAGGGGGAGCCTGCTGCTAGTGCCCCTGTAGACTAATTTCAAGAAGGTTTGATAGAAGAGGCCTCTGATGATGATGATGATTTTGCTCACCAGCACAACAGCTTTCCAGAAGAGCATGATGCACCAGCTGCTGGACCTGGAGGAAAAGGTAAGGGTGTTGCCAGTAATATTCCTTTGCTCACTAGAAGGGCACATAATAAATCAAGGAAGAAGAAGCTCCATGTTCATCTGGACCCAGTTGTTGCTCGGTTGAACGCTCAAGGAGAAATTATGTGCTCTCTTCAGTCTGAGGTGACCTCAATTTTCCTCAGCCAAAGCTCTCAGGCAAAAGCTCTTGGTGAAGTTAAATTTGAGCTTTATGATATGAAAATTGAGTTGGGTAGTTTGAAAATTTTTGTGTTTGACCTTGCACAGTTCGTGAGGGTGCACTTAACAGCTCAAGGCCCTCCTGCTCCATCTGAATCTGTACCAGAAGCTACTACAGGGCCATCAGGGTCTCCTCAACCAGAACAGCCAGACCAATCAGTGCCAGCTGAGCTAGTATCCGGGCCATCAGGGCCATCAATAGAGGAATCAGGGCCATCTGTAGAGGAAATTGGGCCATCAGGGCCATCTGAGGTAGAAGAAGTTATAGTTGGGCCATCAGGGCCATCTGAGCAAGTGGAAATAGTGGTTGGGCCATCCGAGCCTCAAGAGAATGTAGAGGAAGCTGTTGTGCCCCCAAGGCCCTCTGATCCTCCAGTTCTTCAGACTATAGCTCCTTCCTCTCCACCTGCCTCATTCACTACCCCACCTGCTCCTGAACCATCCAAGAAACCCCTTCCCAAACATATTTCTTCTTCTACTCATTTCCCTGTTGAATCCACTTCTTCACCTACTCCTTCATCTTCCATTCCTCCTCCAACTTTTGAGGCACCTCCAACCTCTTCTTCTGGTCCCTCATCTGTTGGTCCCTCCTCTACTGGACCATCCACTCAACCTCCTCCCACTTCATCTTTCTCCTCTCTTCATCCCCCTACTCCACCATCTTTCATCACTCTCATTCTTGAGGGTGCTAGTATCATTCGCCATACTGTTCAAGATATCAAAGATGAATTTGAAGAGGCCATCCTCTGCACAGTCCTCTCTGTCTCTTCTCATACCTATAGGACTAATTCCCATCCTTCTCCCAGTCCTGCCTCTAAGAAACGGAAAATCTCTAAAGAGTTTGTTTCCCCTTCCTCCCAAGCTCTCTTTCCTCCTCTGTGGTACTCTCTTTCTGTTATCCACAAAAGAAAGTCCCTTTATTCTGAATATCTCCAAAAATGTACATTTGCTACAATTTTTTGCCTTCCTTACCTAAATCTCTCTGAACATCTCAATCTCATTCTTCCTATCTCTCTTGTGCCCAATCCTGACCAATCCAAAATCCTTTCCTCAACTGAGTCCAAGACTGAGGATTAGTGGGCCAGGTCAAATAAAGCTCTCTACAAAAAATTTGAGGTTTCTAGGGCCAACAGATTTCCACCTTCAGACCATCCTCTTACTCTGTCTGAATGGTTTGTATGTCAGCACACATCCTCCTGGGGTCCTTTCATTTAGAAGGAGATCAAGCTGATCAGGCAGTTCCAGATGTATAATGACTATTGCCATGTCAATGGCCTTCCTGAAGCCCAGCTTGGTCAGTTCAGGGCCACTATCTCTATTCTCCAAACAAAAAACCCAGTGAATGTACCTATTCAAGTTGATTTTGCCTCCTTGAAGATGTCTGCCATCACGTTTCTCCCTCAGCTGCATTTTCTACTCATTGACTCTGATGCGGGTCCCATAATTGTTTAGAGGTTTTCCAGAGTTAAGGCACGGATCTTTGTTCAAAAGGAAGCCCCTCTTGCCTTCCATCGCTTTCTATTCAGAGAATATCATAGGGGATACATAAAGTCTGCTGTTTTAGCTCCCCTGTTAGCTGAATCAGAGAGATTCCTCAACACTGAATGGCGTAAGGTCTACCATCATGCAGCTTTTCAATTGAATCAGCTAAATTCCTCCTTAGAAAAGTCAAATCAACCGATTCTTTCTCCAGAGCAGTTCATGGATCTCAACTCCATCAACTTAGTTTCAGATCCCTACTCTATTTGGGTTGAGAGATACAAGATCTTTGAAGCTTTGCAGAAGGACCTGAAGGCTCAAGAGCTACATTATCCTATCTCCATAGATAAGTTCCTTTAGCATGCCAGTTTTGGGACTGCTGGATTCTACAAGTCGTCTCTTAGTGAAAATGAGTACACCCAATTTATTGAAGATCAGCGACAACTTCACATCAAGAGACTCAGTCCAGAGATGAGGCCTTCCTATAACATTAGTTGGGGTGTCTTTCAAAACTTTTTTGAAGAGCAGGAAGCCCAAGCTTGGCATCTCATTACTCGCCATGCTTCACTTCTGTCTCCTGCCTTCTATATTTCTGACCCTCACTAATTAATAAGATTTGCATCTTCGGCTCCCATTTATCTTTGTCCCTTTCTTTATTTTTTTATCTTCTGCTTATTATTCATTTTTGCTTAATGACAAAAAGGGGGAGAACATATTCTGAAGTACATACTTTAGAAATTTTTAGAAAATTTATTTCAGCCCTTTCATATATGCAATTCTTTATGTTTTGTCATCACCAAATATGGGGAGATTGATGATCAGTCCATATCCATATAATTTTTTATTTATTATATATATTTTTGGTGATTAACAAAACTCTGAAAATTATGGACTAACATTATTTTCTAGGGTTTGTCAACAGGTCTCAAATAAAACAAACTCAGTAAGTTATCTACACTCATGTTCCTTGAAGTCTATTGCATATGATTTGTCTAAGTATACATTGACTTCTATTAAAAGCTCACATCGATTACTATTCTGTTTCTACATCGATTACACATAAACAACGACTACCTTGTTAAAACATCGATTTCAGAAAGAACAACGATTTCACTTAAGTATCGACTTCATATTAGAACATCGATTTCAGTTCTATATCAACTTCATATTACAACATCGATTTCGGTTCTATATCAACTTCATAGTAGAACATCGATTTCGGTTCTACATCGACTTCATATTAGAACATCGATTTCGGTTCTACATCGACTTCGTATTAAAACATCGATTTTGGTTCTACAACGACTCCATATTAGAACATCAATTTCGGTTCTACATCGACTTCATATTAAAACATCGATTTCGTTTCTACATCGATTTCACTTAAACATCGATTTCATGTAGAACATCGACTTCACTTAAAACATCAATTTCATCTGAAACATTGACTTCATTCAAACATCGATTTCATAACAACAACGATTTACATCGATTTCAGTACAACGACGACTTTACTCATAACATCGATTTCACTTGAACATCGACTTCAGTTAAACAGCAATTTCATACAGAACATCAATTGAACTACATTTATACATGGATTATGTTCACATCGACTTCATGTCAACATGGATTACATCTCAACATAGTTTATGATTATATCTTAACATCAATTTCATTCCAACAACGATTACACTCACATCAACTTCTCTTGAACATCGGTTGTGTTTGAATATCGACTGTCTCTAAACATCAACTTCCCTTTTTACAATGATTATGCTTTAGGCAGTTGATGGATATTATTATTATAATCTTGTCAGATAATCTTGAATATATTCTATCCTTCATGATATTCAAATATATATTTTTTAAATCACTATGGATTTCAAATATTCCCGCGAACCTTGTTGTCTCTGTATACTCAAACATTTATTAGGTGTGGTACAAATCTCTGCACAACATATCTTCATTCTACCATATTCATGTCACGTAAAGTAGAACTTTAAAGGATGACAGAATCGAACTTCCTATTGGTATATCTTCCTAAAGCACGACTACTAACATTGACTGACAGTTTAGACACAGTTAAGTTGTCTACGCTTCAGCATTATTATGTATAGGTTTCGGTGGTCATATACGTTACAACGTCGGACCTGTCACTCTGACAGAAGCAAGAAGAGATTCAGATAATCTTCCTCTCTGTATGTGTCTATCCCAGCATTTAATGGCTACAGGTTTTCTTTATTCCTACATCGGACCAGACACATCCAACGTGCATGAAGATGAGAGACAATGTATACTTCAATGGCTAAATCTTTCAAGAGAAGATAAATAGAAGATTGGTGACTCCATGAAGACACACTCTTAACACCGAAAAATAGAAACATAGAAGAGCTCGCTCGTTCATTCAAACAGTCTTCAGCTCCAGCTCTCCATAGCAACATGTTCTAGTCTTTGAGAGCTTCTTGTAGATCTAAGAGACCTTCATTCTGTGTGAATCTTTTTGTCTCTCAGATTCCGCCTCAGATCAAGCAATCTCTATAAGCTTGGTCTAGGGGCCCTCATCTCCTTTAATTTTTACTGAGTGCTCCTCTTCGTCTATAAAGAGAAGACCTGCTGTGAAGTAGGTGGTTGTTCCCTTTGGTAAGAAGGAAGACCTATTGCATCAGGTGGTTTAGTGCCTCTTCATGTAGAGAAGAGAAGGCCAGCTGCGGCTGGATGTGTAAGTGTCCTTAAGGGGGACTGTACCCTTGGTTAGTGAAATCCCAAGTTGTTGCTTGGGGACTGGACGTAGGACTCCTTGTGATAGGAGATCTGAACGAGGATAAAATCCCTACTGTGTGTGTGATTGATCTTATTGTGTCTTCATTTTATACTAACTCTAACCATCGAACTTAGAGTCTTCTGTCAAAGTGTTTTTATTTACAGGAATATTCTAAATGAAATTGTTATCAATCCATTCAGCCCCCCCCCCTCTTGGCTTGTAACCTGGTCAACAGGTTTGGTGTTTCTCGGCATCTGTGGGGTTGTCGTTCTGTTTGGGCACCCCGCGTGTGGCTGGAGTGAGCCATTGGGTTTTTGGTTATGTGCTCCCTCTGTGTTGGGGCTCATTGTGTGAGCCGTTGGTTTTCCAACTTTGTGTGCTTCGTGCACGTTTGGCGGTGTGGTTGTTGCCAAGAGGAGGTCGTGATGAGACTTAGTGGCTATTCGCACCCATGTTTTGTGTGATCCATGTGCGTTTGGCGGTGTGGTTGTTGCCACGAGGAGGTCGTGATGAGACTTAGTGGCTCTTCGCACCCCTGCTTCGTGTGGTCCGCATGCGTTCGGCGGTGCGGTTGTTACCACGAGGAAGTCGTGTTGAGACTTAGTGGCTTTTTCGCACTGGTGTTACGTTTGCTCCCTGTGCTTCATTTCATTCCTCGTGATCTTTGGGCGGTGCCCTAAATTTCGAGGATGAAATTGTTTTAAGGGCGTTAGAATGTAAGACCCGGCTTCCCGGTATTCCGTCCGTGTCTTGGATGACTGGCCACTAATGCATCCAGGCTTAGTGTCGCGTGTGGGTGTCTGTCGCAACAGTCATCCTTGTCGCGACCAGCTTGTGCGTCATGTTCTTGTTGCGCCTTGCTTCTCTGTGTGTCTTCGTGTCACGCCCGGTCAACTGGTCGCGACAGTGTTCCGTGCCTTTTATCGTCTGGCAGCTGTCAGGGTGGTAGGCATGTCAGTACGACTGTCGAGTTGTCGTGGCGTCCCTAGGGGATGCATTCTTTTCGCGGTCCGTTGATCGGTCGCATTAGGTCCTTAATGTGACGCGTCGCCCTGTCGCAACTTGGGTGCCGAAGCTTAAGGCCTTGGCCGGAGACCCCTTCTCCCTTTTCCTCCTTCCCCTCTTCTCCTCTCCCTCCGGCGGTGCTCCTTCTCCTTTCTCCCCTATGTGTTTCAGGCAAGGAGGAGGGACGTGCTCATGTTCCGGCGTTGTGGAGCTTGCGTAGAGCGGGGAGGAGGTGGCTAATCCGATGTGAAGGGCCCCGAATGGGTCGTTTCTTCTTGGAAGGTAGGGATTGCTTGTACCCTTCTCAATCCGGGTGGATTGGGAGCCTCTCGTGGTTTGTAGATAGCATTTCCTGCTTCTCCATGCTCCCCTCCCCCGTGTGGTGTGTTTGTGGTGTGTGGGTGGCCCCGGGATGGAGCATCCCGAGGGTCTGCCCTTCTTCTAGTGTTGCGACCATGGTGCGCGTCACGACACCAGAGGGCGCAATCGTGTCATGACGTGTTGGCCTAACACGATGGCGTCGCGGTCGGGCGGTCCGACACGATCTTGTCGCGGCGCATTTCCTTGTCATGACAAAGTTGTTGTCGCAGTTCCCTTCCCCCTCGCGATCGTATCGCGATGGCCAGGGGGGACGCGACAGTACCTGTGTTGCCTCGGGTGTTTCCGTGGCCCCGGTTAGCGTGTCGGCGTGTTCCCCAGGGAAGGCTTGCCCTTAGGACCTTCAGGTGGGGAACGCGGCAGGCTGCCTCGCTGCGTCAGTACTGAAGGTGACACTTCGTGGTCGTGTCCTAGCGGTGGTGCTAGGAGGCTCGCGTCTATCTAATAATCGATTGTCCAAGGCCAATCAATTATTAGTAGAGTGAGGTTTTCCATACTGTCTGGTGGTGTTCCGAGGTTCTAGCTTGTTCATGCGTGCCTTGGTTGGCCGATGGCCCTCTTGAGGGTCCATGCGTGCCTCGTATTTGTTGGGCTTGTCGTGGGTTACAAGCCAGCGTTTCGGCATAGTTCTTGTTGTGCTTGCCCCGCCTATTCGCCCGGTGCTTGGCACTTGAGGGCTTGTCCTGTTTAAAGGTTGTCTCCATTTCCTGGGACCCCCATCCCCATGAGCCCGTTGAGGGAGTACTCCAGGCTGCAGGCATGCTCGAGTCTACGGCCTAGTTGGCGGACTCTGGGGCGGAGGGGAAAACGAGGTTTGGACAGTGGCACCGAGTCGTTTGTAGAGTTCTCTTGTCTGGGGCGGGACACCGAAGTTGTTCAGGGGGTTCTCTTCCCGGTGCGGCCCAGACAGTGATTTTTCTCACTGCGTCACTCTGCGTTGGTTCCAAAGCCACATAGGGAGGTCAAGCGTGGGGCCGCAGCTTGGCCAGGCTGCAGTGGTGCGTGCGTTCTTGTGGTGTTCTGTGGTGGCTCTGTCTCGCTCTTCCGGGGAGGTTAGAGGCAGGAGCTAGGTTGGCGAGCAAAGGGAGCGGCTGGTGTGTCCTCCTCTTGGCTGCCAGTGGCGGTGGCTTAGTTGTTGTTGTTGTGACAGTGTTTCCTCACAACGTTTCCAAGTGTTATCCGTTGCCCTAGCTTGCATGGCAGTTACAGCCTGGTCGTGCCTAGTTTCTGTAGGCATCGTTGGTTTGGCCTTGTTGGCCGTGCTTCTGGTGGTTTCCGCTTCGGTGTCCTCTCGGTTCCATAGTCCTGTTCTTGGGTGCCAGTCCGTGGTGGCACCGGTGTGTATGCCTTCCCGACTTCACGGTGTGTCCAGGGTCCGGGGTGGTTCTGCTTGTGGGCCCTCGACCTTGTGGAGGTCTGAGGTGGCCGTGCTTGTGGTGAGTGAGACGTCTTCTTACGTGGTTGCTCTATGATCTCCGTGAGACCCCTATCTCGGAAGGCGTGTCGAGACTTGTTTCCATGTTGTGTCTGACTCCGTTAGTTTCTGCAGGAGTCGTGTGTGTGTCACGACTCTACGTTGGTGGTCGTGGCGTTGCATTGTTCTGTTCTGCTGCTTGTAGTACCCTACTATAGGTGTTCCTCACTTTACAACTTTCTAGTGTAGTTTCCTATTTTCGGAGTTCCTACTGCTCTGGCAGGTGAGGGACTTGTAATCCATACTAGGCCTTGTTCGCGAGACTCACTCCCTGTAACACCCCAGAAATTTAGTAATTGAAAAATTAAAAATAAATTGAAATAAATAATTTCTGCATTATCAGAATGATAGAACTTACGTACCACTATCGTAGAACACATTGAAAATTCTGTAAAAATTATAAATCAACCCCAAATTATCCCTAAGTGTTCCACAAAGAAATTCGTGCAACGAAAAATCTGATGGCCTTGTGTACGTGAGCATGTGATGAATTACCCAAATTAGAAAACTAAGTCGGAAAACCGTTAACGCGGAAAAATAACACGACCATAAATTAAACAAACATGTTGGAGAGACTTCCAACAACATGTGTTAATGACCCATTATCAAAATTGGGCCAATGAATCCCTTTTGGCCCAAGAATAAATTGGAGCAAGAAAATACCAAAAAATCATACCTGTAAATATGTGGCAATTAGGAAGGGCAAATTAGGGTTTAAAAGAGTGCTATTAGCCAAGCAAAGCAAACCAAATCATGGCCAACCATGCTTAGCACCTTCTTAGGGTGTAGCTACTTCATTTGGGAGGAGAAATCCCCATTTTTGGAAGGTGCCATGCAGAATTCGCAGGCCACCTTTCCTAGTCTCATTAGGGCTTGGATTAAACCCTAAAACTATAAGAAATCGCCACCAAGCTTTTAGGGTAAGTTGAACATTGTGTTGGGGTCGTGAGGAGCAAGCTTGGGGCGCAGGAGGAGAGGAGAACGGCTGGGGAAAACGAGCTTCTTCCTCAACCTCGCTCTGCATCGACCTGGGTTATTACGTCTCTTACATCCATCTAAAGGTAGGTGATCTCGGGCCAAGACTAAACGAAACCTATACCATCTTGTAGTGCTGCATGTCTAGTTTCATACGCACTTGGTTTGCCCAATTTTCCTTGTGTATCCGTCGAGTTATAGGTGTTTTCCCTAAGTCGCGCCTGTTTAGGGCTTTTTACATTCTTCATGTGTTGCATGCGATTCAAGACCAAATTAGATCCTACCCACAACATGAAAGCCCTTCTACTAGTTGTCTCGTCATGTTTCATGTTGAAGGTTTTGTCTAAATGTCAGTAGATAGAGATATATAAGCATGGTAAGAGGATCGCTACCGGTTCCTGTGTTTTCGTGTTTGGGGTTTGAATCGCGGCCGGTCGAGGCGACTCGATTCCAGTGCCTAGTATCACGTCGGCCTTGGCCGACACGATTAGTTAAAACACGTCGTGAAGCCCGACGCGAATAGTTGTCTGACCAGTCAACGGTCCGCGTGGAACTTCGCGCCGCGTGGATTTCTACGCCTGTTTGATTCGCGACGAGAACCCCCGTCGCGATTCGACATGGTTTCCCACTCAATCATTTTTGTCAATTTTTATATTAGTTTTTTAGTTTTTCATGAACGCGACGGGGCATCCCGTCGTGATTCAATGATAAAGGCGTCCAGGTAGGCCGCCGCGATTTTGATTTTTCACAGTTAGTCATGTTTCGACTGTGCACTGTGTTATGAATGGCGTCTACTGTTTAGGACGCAATTCAAAGACTGACCCGAGACTTTACTTTTTGGCTAGTCAGTCAGCATATTTAATCTATTAGTCTGTAAGCATGTCACTTAGTGTGCATTGGCCTAAAAGTAATCAACCCACTTGAAAATGGTAATGACATGAATATGATTCTAATGTGTATTATGTGATTGATCTTATGTTCATTTGATTATTTTCTTGTGATCTAGCTTGATATGAAATTGTCATAATAAGTATGTGATATGAATATGTGATGAATACATGATTAGAATGGACTTGTTTAGTTAAGTTCTATCATGATTTGCATGTGGGTTTTCTTTATTTATGTGCTTTCCGATGTTCCATTATTCGTTCATCAATTGCATACATGTTTAGGAATGATCCGTGACACGTCACTTACACATTTGCACGATTAGGCACACCCCTCTTGGGGAATTGGGAGCTCTCTGCCAGTCATTCCGTATTGGCAGACTAGCGATCTTTTCCTTAAGACCTCTATAAGTCTCCGTACTCTATGAATTCCCTCATAAAGACCGAGCTGGTTGTACCATGAAGTACCCTGGAGATAGAGAGCACTTGTACCGTGTACGATCCGTCATTAGTCATCCTCTTGTCAAGACATCAATGAATTATGAAACATAAGATACGTTGTTATACTGTCCAATTGATCTCTTGAGCTTTTGTCATTCCTTGACTCTATAAATGATCATGTCCTTATTATAATAAGCTTGTTATTGAAATTCTGTGACCATAATATGTATATGTTTGATCGGCACAACGTGGGACTTCAGTCCATTTGACTAATGTCTGTGCAATAGGGGCCTGTCTTGTCCTGGGGAGGAGCGCCCTAATGTACTTATAACCGCGGGTGTATGGACTTGTGGTGTTTGGCATGGCACTGATTTGTGTGCAAGATTTGTGTGAATGTGCCTTCATTTGATATGATTTGATAAGTTTGATATGATACGTCTGATCACGTGAATATGTGATATATGTGTGAATATGGCCAATCCTTATGATACGTATCCAATTTGAATTACCTGTCCATTGTATATGAAATTCAATATTTGATTTGATATGATATTCGTTCTATTCAGCTATTTGACTTGTTAGAACTGCATGCATTGTCATCATGTTCATGTTCGTATCCTGCCCATTTAAAATGTTAATCATGTATATTAGTGCCCGCACATTGAGATGTAAATCCTACTGAGCTAGTTCGCTCACCCGATTATCCTGTCCATTCAGGTAGTGATGAGGATCTCATGGAATCCGATGGGGCAGGGCAGAGTGATGGGCACCCGTCATATGAGGAGATGAAGTATTAGGAATAGATGTTTGAGTAGTTATGTAATAGTGAAACATTTTCATTGAATAAAGGACCCTTTAGTTGGTTCTTCTTATGTAAGGTTGTAACTAGTGAATTGAAATGGAATACAGAGTACTTTGATGACAATATTATGGTCTCGAATGTGTTGTTATGTTTAATTGTGACTCTGCGCTACTCAACTGTGATACGTCTATTTGTATCATTCACGCATTCTGATATTTATTCACTACTAAATATCAGGGTGTGACACTCCCCCTACTTCCTTCTGTTAGAGGCTCGTCGTCACAGGAGCTCAGTGTCGGACGGGTTGCGGAGGCGGCTATGGCACCGTGTGCTGTCAGCAGCAGTGAAAGCGAGTGTTGTGAGCTCTTGTACCTGAGTGAGTTGAGAGTTGTGCTTTGTAAGTTCTCGGGTATGCCCCTAAGGACTGCACCTTTCTTCTTATACATGTGCTTTTACTTGAGACACGTTGTACAGTTGTTATATTGTTATAGTTGTTTAAATTCAGTACATATCTCACTAGACCATTCTTCTAACCCTTCGGGTCTTCGGATCCGTGGTGGCGACGCAAACTTCGGGGTCCTTAGCGGGGGTCCGGAGGTCGGGTCATTATAGTAACCCATAAAAATACCTTCATCGGATTTAGTATCCAACTTACCAATGTTTAACTTACCATTGTTGTGAAGAAGCAAGGGCATCCAAATGTTCTGAGATGGCTTATCTTGGGTTTCTTCTGCTTGTACAGTTCATATGTTGTTTTCTTCAATATTGGTCTTATCATAGCTCTATTGATTATATAGCAGGCTGTATTAATTGCTTCTGCCCAGAAATATCTTGGAATGTTATATTCAGATAACATGGTTCTTGCCATATCCAGTAATGTTCTTTTTTCCTCTCAGCTACTCCATTTTGTTGTGGTGTTCTTGGTGTTGAGAATTGTGTTCGATCCCAAGATCATAACAGAATTCTGCAAACCTATCATTCTAAAATTCTCCTCCATGATCAGATCGAAGACTTACAATACTGATTTTTTATCTTTTTGAACTAGCTTGTTGAATTTTACAAAAACTTCAAATGTATCATCTTTGTGTTCAAGAAAAGAGACCATGTATATCTTGAGAAATCATCAACCATAACAAGTCCAAAATTCTTTCCACCTAGACTGGTAATCCTCATAGGTCCAAATAAATCCATATGTAGTAGTTCTAGAGGCTTGGAGGTGGTGACAGTTGTCTTAGATTTGAAAGAAGATTTGGCATGTTTTCCTTTAGCACATGGTTGACAGATCTTATCCAGTCTTGAATTTATCTTACGCAAACCTTCTACTAGATCATGCTTGATGAGTTTTCTAATTCCATCCAAGCTGGCATGTCCTAGCCTTCTATGCCATAGTTATGCATTTTGCTCTTTGCTCACAACCAGGCATATATCTGACCTTTCAGATCTTCCAACCAATCGTAATACATAGAGATTTCTTTCCCCATAGGCTTCAAAAAGTGTTGTCCCTTCCTTGATGATTAAACACATGGATTCTTAGAACTTTACTGATGCCCTTGTCGCATAACTAACTTATGCTAATCAGATTGTGCTTGAAACCTTCTGTCACGTCCCAAAGCAAGGCAGCAAAAGAATTTCATTTGAGCGTTGAGATGTGAACAGTCGGCAAATAAGTCTCTAGCGAGCAATCACATATACACAACTATTTGTGCTCATAATAAAACTCAAACTCTTTATTTCATTTCAAAATGAGAACTAGTACATGTTCCAACTCAAATCAACTACAAGACTAAGACCCAAATAAAGGAAAATTATATTATCCTCACTCATACTACATGTTCTAATACTCTCATACTCAGACTATAACGCTATGACACTAAGATATCAAGACTTCGATGGAACGCTCTTCACTCCTGTTCATCCCCAGTGTAGCCTGGTTCTCTATGTCATCAATATCTTGTTCACCTGAAAGGTTGGAAAGTAGGTAATGAGCGCACTCGCCCAGTAGGATTTACATCTTCCAGTAATTATATAAGTATTTAATAGTTTAAAAGCTAGAGGGTATGAATATGATATGTACAATGTAATTAAAATGACGGTAGTAACATGTGTGCAGTGTATCATGTAAGATATATGATCAAGAGATGTAAAGATTAGACTAGCAAGAAGGTTGTATTCAAGATCTCAAGATAGAGTGTACAATGATCTAGTAATATGGTAACAAGCAAGAACAAGATAGCATGTAACAAGATTGGCCATTTCACTAGCAAGCAAGCAAGCACGCACGAGCAAGAACTTTTAACATGTAACTGTAATCAGGCACGAAGACACTAAGTGCACCAAGGAAAGATCCACCTTGAAATGCACAATAGGACTCGTGTATGTGGTTATTATTCCTATCATTCAACACGTAAGTACTCCCAACGCAGATGCAACGCCAGTAATCATTATACCCCATGTTTAACAGTATATTTATGACTCTCCGTCATTGGGGCTAGACTGAAGCCCTTGGACACTCGCCGTGCCGATCTGCATCTCACTTAATTTCAAATGTAGATACCCATAGTCATTCATGGTCAATAACAAGAGTTCAATAATGTCATGATATTCGAGGTGATAGTTCAAGAGTTCTATCCGGCAGCATAACGACGTATTTCAATTTAGTCCAAACACTTAATAATATTTTGGTCTTATGTTCAATAGAGGTGTACTCCATAATTAAGATGAGTAGAAAAATATCTCATCAAGAATATCAAGATAAGAGAGATACGTGCACACTAGCTTCTGGGTACTTCATCGATACAACTTGCTCGTCGGCCATGTGGAATCCATGGTCAGAGGATACATACGGAGGCCTTGGTCAAGGGGTCACTAGTCCGGCAGAAGGAATATCTGACGGAGAGTTCACCACAAGCAAGAAGGGGCTTTTCTATCGTGCTAGAGTGTATGCACATACAGCGCGTGAGAATCTTTCACGCCCCGCCAATTTAGCAGCGGAATAAATCGGGGAGACGTGAGCAAAGTGCATAGTAGTGTAAATTGCACCACAGTTAACTAATTCAGAGCATCTAATGAGAAATAATTGGAAATAAATCGTCATTTCATTAAAATTTCACTGAGACTATTACAACCACTAATCTAGAGCCAATACATAGGGCTCAATGACATCATTACATATGAAAAGAAATTCTAAAGCAATAACTACTAGACTCCATGGTACTAGGGTAACTTCAACATTTGACTCCAGGTCGCTCATCACTCTGGTCCTGTCCCATTGGTGTGTGTAACGTCATCGTCTGACTTACCTGAGACACGATAACAAATAATGAAGGGTGAGCAATAACACCCAGTAGGACTTAAATCTCAGGATCAAGCATGCTTTAATATTTAATGCTTTAAAGGACAGAGTAACTAATGATAGAGCGTGTCGTGTAAAGTCGAGAAAGTAATAGCACAAGTAACATGGTTCAAATAGCAGATGAATCAAATATAGCACAATGAATATTGATCGAGTCACGATAGAAAACAATACCACAGGATAGCAAGTAACATCATTGTCAAGCAATAGCAAGTAACATGTATAGCAAGAGAGAGAAAGTAGTTGGCCATATAGAGAGTAAATTGCACTTTGATTGATTTTCATCAATCGAGATAGTATAGCACTTTTGATTAACTTTCGTCAATCGAGATAGTATTGCACTTTGGTTATCCGTAGATAGCTGAGAAAGAATATAGCACTTGTTTGTCAATAGATAACGAGAGAATATAGCACTTTGTTTGTCAATAGACAACGAGAGAATATAACACTTTGTTTTGATTGTCTTAGATTAATCTTGTTAATATGGCACTTGGATGTAATATCGACATCCTGATCATTTTAACTCCCATGGGCAAATGGCTCTTTTCGGGCGCTGCTCCCAGGACCAGATCGGGCATATTGCCCTGGCATTGGTTATTTTTGTTTATCTTAGACAATCAGTAATGGCCAATAGAGAGTACCAAGAAATAGATGAGAGTACGAGATGAATAGACGAGATAGTAGAAAGAGTGTGAATAGATGAGCGAGTAGAGTAATAGATGAGAACTAAAGGTCAATGCACATGAAACGTCGAGTAAACGGCAAAAGTAATAGTTGCACAACACGCGCAATTGGTGTGGCAGTCAGGTGGAATTCACTACCCTTCCGCTGGCCATGTTATGCACAGGTCAAGAGGTCCGGCGTGATTCAAGCTAAGATAGAGAACAATCTAAGGCCGTATGGATCTTACTGATCCCTAAAGTGTATCATAGGTGTTAGGGTACAACCAGCTCATCGACCATGTGGGAATCCATGGACAGAGGAGTCTTACGGAGGCCTTGAACAAGGATTCACTAGTCCGGCAGAAGAAATATCCAACGGAGAGTTCGTCCAAGTCAAGAGAAGGTGTATATATAGAAACAAGTGTCAGACGTTCTAGAGGAATTCTAGAACAGTGGAGCGTTGATAACGGTATTCCCAAAACATCGTGAAAAATGAAGACAAGTCCATTTAAAAATAGGGCAATTAAATATATATTAAAATAAATTACCAGATGTATTTTTAGATGTTTTCATGCCAAGTCAAGTCATTATTGGGTGGTTCAAGTGTGTGCATGTGTTAAATAGAATCATAGATATGAAGGTCAAGTGTATGTCTTTTAATTCATCCAACACATGTTTGATTTATAACAACTTTATTTACTGCGTTGGTGACTGTTACAAGAGGTATAGACACTGTAGATGGTTAAAGTACCAAAAATCAAGGGTTTTCATGCAAAAATCTCAGAAAGCGACGTACCCCTGTAAGGGTCGCGACAGTGTCAGTACAGAACGTGACAAGAGCAATCAAAGGTCGCGACGAGTCTATCAGAGCAGGCTGCCAGAACGCGACGGTGTGGCCTATCGCGTTCAGAACGCGACAGGTATTGTGTCGTGATGGGCCCTGAGAACGCGGCCTATCAGGCCGTCCCGTTCTCAGGTCCTACGCCTGAGTCCGAGCGGGAAAAGGACCATGCATTGGATTGCGGTTCAGGTTTCTATATCTTGACATAGATTTGTTCAAAAATTAAGAACTAAATGTATAGTAGTTGAAAAATTACGAAATCACTTGCAAACTGTTCTAGACTTGCGAGGGTATATATGATAAATAGGAATTTGAAATCTGACATGGTCTTGATAGGTTTTAAACACGAACAATCATGAAGAACATAGAGCATGTTACAGTGAGGGTAAACGATTTAATTCGCAGAATATGATGGGTGAAAATTAGGGCTTTCAGGGGCAAAAGATTCATGACATAAATCAGTATCTCCAGAAAAACTTTCGTAGCATGGTGTCAGGTATACATGGAGATATAAGTTAAACATGATGGTTCGGGGTCAGGGTGAATACAAAACTTCAAAAATATAGATCAAAAGATTGGCTCGATGAAAAATAGTGAAACATGAGGGATTTTGTTCCTGGTGGTTGGAACAATCTACAGACGAAATAATTAGGTTTTGCTCGTGAGAATGCCTACCTTTGACTCGTTTAATCTTCTAGGGTTTAGAACTCGAACTGCAGAGGTTGGAGCTCGGTCCAGCCTTTTCCCCACGAGTTCCTCTTCTCCTTGGCCTCTTCTCTACGTTCAGCAAGCCCCAGTAATGAGGTAGGCCATGGGGTGTTTGGAGAGTATTTATGCTCTTAGGGTTTCCCTTTCCTATTACAACTCCTATCCTCTTAAATTCTGAGATTTCCTAATTCCTCTCAACCTTCCAAGCTTCCACCTCCTATTTGGGTTAGGTTGGGATGCAATTTCGTGGCCAACCAATTAGGGTAGGGTTAGGAATCCAATTCCAACCAAATCACTTATTTTAATATTTTATATCCCTTTTCTATTTAGGTAATATTTAAGATACAAATTTTGGATATTATTCTATTATTCATCTTTTAAAAATCCCAATTTTTGCCCAATAACTTTTATATGATCCATTTAACAAAGCCCATCACTTTATAGAATTTAACTTATGGGAATTCCCCTTTTAATTAGAGAATAATAGAGTTACAGAATTATTATTTTTACTTGAATTTATTCATGGGCTATGAGAGGTCCATTGGCCCAATTCCGATAATGGGTCATCAATACATGATGTTGGAAATCTTTCTGACATGTTCATTTAATTTAAGAGCACGTTATATTTCCGTGTTAACGGTTTTTCGACTTAGTTCCCAAATTTAGATAATAGTCGCATTGTGATGTACACTTGGCCAATCTGATTTTTCGTTGCATGAATTTCTTCGTGGAACACTTAGGAATAGGTTTGGGGTTGAATTATAATTTCTACAAAATATTCCGATTTGTTCTTGCACATACGATAGTGGTACGTATATTTCTATTATTTCAATATTATAGAAATTATATTTTGAATTTTTAGATACAGAATTTTTTCCGGGTGCTACAGAATCGCTCAAGTGTGTGTGAATCCGATTATGAAACTCCAATTATAGAAACTTCGTTTATGGAAACCTCATTTTTTGAAACTCTATATATGGCAGTATCATGAGTACTAAAATAGCATGACAATTTTAGCAAGTAACTATACGTTTTTAGCAAGTTTGATAACAAGACAAGAAGTACATAATTGGCAAGTTGAGAATATGATCATGAACTTAAGATCAATTAAATTCATGTAAACATGTTTTAAATTTTTATATGGGTTGATATATGGATGATATCACTACCTAACTACTTCGTACAGGAGAAGACGGGCATGAAAACAACGTCAAACGGCTAAACAGGGCTATCTGCCCAGGGGTGCTTTATAAGGGGTTTTTTTCTAGTCCAATTCAAACTAGTATGACACCTATGGGTTTGAAAAATCAAAACAAACAAATGCTAGGTGATCCAAATAGGGTGAAACCATTTTTGTCACTTAGAGTACTTCTAATACTTTGTACAGTAGCAAATAATAGAGAAACAAAGTTGTTTGACTGGGTAATAAAACGTATTGTGACTAACTACATGAATCTGACATAGTGCTCATTTCAGAATAATACTCTCAGTACGGTCAACAAAAAATTGGAGAAACTAGTTCCAAATGAAAGTAGACTTATAGGGTAACAAGTTCTATGTTGAACACTCGGTCTAAAAATGACTCCACAGAGAGGATGGAACTTGTAAGATAGGCCAAGGTTAAATCACGATAGTACAGCGTCAAGATCATGCAAGATTTAATTCTGAAACCCTCAATATAAAAATTGGGGAAAATAGTAAGAACATGATCTATACATATGGATGCAAGTATGGACGAGTTTAATTAGAGTTTGGCATGGAGTGACCTACCTTTGGAGTTGAATAAGATTCGCTCTCCAGAAAGACCTAGTTCTGACCGCCTCGAGAGAACTCTTAATACTCCCGATTCACTAGACGAAAATTAGGCAAACCAGTGCCTTAGAACTAGACTCAACCCTCTTTCCAGAGATATAAGGCTTGCACGGTTTGGTTGAGGTTTAACTCACCTTTGGTCGAACCTAAGAGAGCTCTCTGCATAAGTCGATGCAGACGCAGTTGGATTCCGGTTTGGGGCGATTTCCTCCACCTTTCGTGCTCATGAGCTGCTACCCACGACCCAACAATTTCTAAACTCGTCCCCAAGGTTTTTCTTAACAAGTATTTATGCATCTATGGTTTTTAGGAGTCCCATAGGGTGTGGGAAGGAAGGGTTGCAGTTTTGGTCTATCACCTTCCTATTTTTGATGATTTCTCACCACCCATTAGAGTGTGTGAGCTTTAGGAAACCCCATACCAAGGCTAGGCACGAATTTGGATCACCAAGAAAGGCTAATTGCATTAGGATTTGCCCTAATTATCTCTCCTATTTTTAGCTCAATTAGGGTTATGAATTTCTGAGTATTTTTCTTGCTTCATTTTATTCTTGGGCCAAAAGTTGTCCATTGGCCCAATTCTGATAATGGGTCATCCATGCATGATGTTAGGAGTCTCTCCAATATTTTTATTTAATTTATGATCACGTTTATATTTCCATGGTAACGGTTTCCCGACTTTGTTTCCTAATTACGAAAATTAGTCACAATAACTCTTAAACATAGCCCAATGATTTTTATTGACCCAATTTGTTGATGGATCATTATAGGATATTATTTGAAGTCCATCTATGATTTTTATTTAATTTTATGACTCATCTAAGTACATGTAATAATGATTTTTCGACTTATTTATGAATTACGATAATAAGTCGCAAAATGATTTAAACTTGGCTAATCAGATTTTGCTTCACCCGAATCTCTTCGTGAGTCATTTAAAAGTATTATTTAGAGCTGAACTATGATTTTTATAGAATTTTTTCATGTGATTTTGTCTCCGTGTTGGTACGTATGTTTTTACTAATTTAGAAATATTAAATTATTATTTTCAAATTATTTATGATTTTTCAATTAATGAAAATTTTGAGGTGCTACATCCTCCCCCACTTAAGAGAATTGGTCGCCAAATTCACATATAGGCTAGTCCTTACCACCAGGGTTCTCGATCAGGTTCGAGCTCCGATCTTTAATAGAGTCCAGCTTGTATCCGCCTTATTGTCGTAGGTGTTAGTTATTTCCACCTATAGGCTGTAAATATTGCCCATCCAATTCCTTTCCATCTTTCCTTCTTCTATGGTTAATATAACTCCATCTTGATTCACATAATTATGTTTGGTAAGACTACTATGTTATTTTGAATTTCTCCTGTAATCGTCTCCCCCACTTAAAATCGACTAAACATTATAAGACAAGTCTAAAGGATTAGAAAAACTAACATCTTTCACACACCTTCTTTCGGAATTCCACTCGGGTTAACGCATTCACGCACCCTGGATGTTTTACCACTCCTTGGTTCCTTCCAGCTTGGTCTTTTAGCATGGGGCAATTGGGTATACTGATCGTGACTTCCACACCACAGCAAGCTCTGGCCTTCTTCCAGAACTTGTCTGCTTGGTGTCCAGGCTTATTGCAAAATTTTCAATCCTCCACAATCATTGTTTCTTCTACTTTGATCTTCTTGCCATTGCCAACATTGTTCTCATTGATAGGTCTCTTGGTACCATTATTATTGTTGGAGTAAGAATTTCTAGCAATGTGGGGTGCTTCCTTCTTGACAAAGACCGGCTTTGAAGTCTCCTTTCCCCTCATGCCTTCCACCTTTGCCATGGTGTCTTCCACTAGCTGGGCTCTATGGACAATCTCGATGTAGGTTTGGATGTTATGTGGTCCGAACTTTTCAATGAACACGGGTCTGAGCCCATCCATGAACCTATTGGCCTTTAGTCTTTCTGTGCCCACCAGGTGTGGTGCATACATGGCCAAGTGAGCAAACTGAGCTTCATACTCAGCCACAAACATACCCTTTTGCATGAGTGTGGCAAACTCCGCAGCTTTCTTTTCTTTCACCCTTTCAAAAAAGTATTTTCCCCAAATAATTCCAGGAATCCTACCCATTCCAACTCTGCCACGTTAGGCAAATGAGCCGATGTGGCCTTCCACCATGCTCTAGCATCCATACTGAATTGAAAGGTAGCTAGTAGTACCTTCTCCTGATTTGTACATTGCATAACTTGGAAAATCCTTTCTATCTCTTCTTGCCAATTCTCCGCCTCGTCTGGATCAAGGGATCCAAAGAACGCGAAGGGTTCAAACTCCTAAAGTTGCAATGAAGATCGGCAACTCCGTTCCCAGCGGCTGCTTGATTCCCAGCCTGTACTACATTTGTAGTGCCTGAGTCAATCTTGCTACGGTCCTTGCATGGCTGCCATTGGTTTGCATGTCATTGCTACTTGAGTGTAGGAGTTATGAGGTCCTGAGGAAAGGATAGAAACCATTAATGTCTCTAGATACATCATAAGGTTTAATGGGTAGGAAGTGTTCAGTTCATTCAACTAACATATTCCCAATCTCTACCCATTCTTGCCAGGTACTATATGTATTTCCATGACCTAGTTCATTGGTATCTCTTAATCCTGAGACATATATCCTATTTGGTTTTCCTAGGCTCTGATACCACTAAACTGTCACGTCCCAAAGCATGGCAGCGGAAGAATTCATTTGAGCGTTGAGACATGAACAGTCGGCAAATAAGCCTTTAGCGAGCAATCACATATACAAACTATTTGTGCCATAATTAAAACTCAAACTCTTTATTTCATTTCGAATGAGACTAGTACATGTTCCAACTCAAATCAACTACAAGACTAAGACCCAATAAAAGGAAAAGTACATACTATCCTCACTCATACTACATGTTCTAGTACTCTCATACTCGAGCTATAACGCTATGACACTAAGATATCAAGACTTCAATGGGAACGCTCTTCACTCCTGTTCATCCCCAGTGTAGCCTTGGTTCTCTATGTCATCAATATCTTGTTCACCTGAAAGGTTGGAAGTAGGTAATGAGCGCACTCGCCCAGTAGGAGTTTACATCTTCCAGCAATGATATAAGTATTTAACATTTAAAAGCTAGAGGGTATAAATATGATATGTACAATGCAATTAAAAGTGACGGTAGTACATGTGTGCATGTCATGTAAGATTGTATGATCAAGAGATGTAAAGATAGACTAGAAAAAAGGTTGTATTCAAGATCTCAAGATAGAGTGTACAATGATCTAGTAATACGTAACGAGCAAGAACAAGATAGCATGTAACAAGATTGGCCATTTCACTAGCAAGCAAGCAAGCACGCACGAGCAAGAACTTTTAACATGTAACTGTAATCAGGCACGAAGACACTAAGTGCACCAAGGAAAGATCCACCTTGAAATGCACAATAGGACTCGTGTATGTGGTTATTGTATCTATCATTCAACGCGCAAGTACTCCCAGCGCAAATGCAACGCCGTTAATCATTATACCCCATAGTTAATAGTATATTTATGACTCTCCATCATTAGGGCTAGACTGGAGCCCTTGGACACTTGTCGTGCCCGATCTGCATCTCACTTAATTTCAAATGTAGATACCCACAGTCATTCATGGCAGTAACAAGAGTTCAATAATGTCATGATATTCGATGTGATAGTTCAAGAGTTCAATCCGGAAGCATAACGATGTATTTTCAATTTAGTCCAACACTTAATAATTTTTGGTCTTATGTTCAATAGAGGTGTACTCCATAATTAAGATGAGAAGAGAAATCTCGTCGTCAAGAATATCAAGAGAAGAGAGATACTTGCACACTAGCTTCTGGGTACTTCATCATCGGTACAACTGCTCGTCAGCCATGTGGGAATCCATGGTTAGAGGAGACTTACGGAGGCCTTGGTCAGGGGTCACTAGTCCTACAGAAGGAATATCCAACAGAGAGTTCACCACAAGCCAAGAAGGGGCTTTCCTATCGTGCTAGAGTGTATGCGCATGCCGCGCGTGAGAATCGCTCAAGTGCGTGTGTGAATCCGATTATGGAAACTCCAATTATAAAAACTTCGTTTATGGAAACCTCATTTTTGGAAACTCTATATATGGAAAGTATCATGAGTACTAAAACTGCATGACCAATTTTAGCAAGTACTATACATTTTTCGCAAGTTTGATAACAAGGCAAGAAGTAGATAATCAGCAAGTAGAGAATATGATCATGACCTTAAGATCAGTTAAAATCATGTAAACATATTTTAAATCTTTATATGGGTTGATATATGATGATATCAGTAACTAACTTCGTACAGGAGAAGACGGGCATGAAAACGACGTCAAACGGGCTAAACAGGTTGATCTGTCCAGGGGTGCTTTATTAGGGGTTTTTTTTCTAGTCCGATTCAAACTAGGTTTGACACCTGTGGGTTGAAAAATCAAAACAAATGCTAGGGTGATCTAAATCGGGTGAAACCACCTTTGTCACTTAGAGTACTTCCAATACTTTGTACAGTAGCAATAATCGAGAAACAAAGGTCGTTTGACTGGGTAATAAAACATACTAGTTCTATGCCCGTGCGAATGCGCGGGAAGTTTTTAAATTTATATATATATATATATAATTTTCTTTGAAAAATAATTATTATAGTTTTGTATTTATTAAATTTAAAAGTAATTAGAATATTTATTTTGAATAACAAAATATCCAATTTAAAGTCTCTTGCATTAACCAATTTGGATTCATCAAGTGTTTTAGCTCTATACCCGTGGAAGTTGGTAGTTTTGTTTTTTTATATATTAATAAAAATTTATGTACACATTTTTTTAGAAATGATGAAAACAAATAAAAGAAGAACATACACTGTCCAGGAACATGCACCGTAGCTAATCATCTAATTAGTTAAATTTATTGTAGCTAAGTAGTTACCATAACATGCACTGTACGGTAATATTTGTATTTTTTGCAAAAAAGTACAAAATAATCATTTAATTTGTAGTAAACATATAATATTATATATACATAATATTCAAGAAACATTAACGTTTGTGAATTTTAACAATTGAAATAATCATAAATTATATATTTAACAATTGAAATAATCATAAATTATAGATTTACTAAAGCTAAGTAACTACAGTCACATACACTGTAGCTAATTAGCTAATTATCTGAATTTACTGTAACTAAGTTTCAACACTAACATGCACTGTACAGGAACATCTTGTACTTGTGCCTTATACGGGCAAGTCGGGTGCAAAGATATATAGGAAGGAGTTTGTTTTTAATTTTTTGAATGGATTTTAAGAGGGACATAGTGAAAGGAGGACAGATCATTGAACAAAAATAAAAAAACTTTTCTAATGTTGACACGTAGTTAGGCAAAAAAACTCAGAAATAGAAACCGCTTTTATGTGATTATGTCGTGTTTTGTTTTGGCGGGAAAAATTGATCTTGGTGCTGCAAGATTGAGCTATATTATTATTATAATATATATATATATATATAATATATATATATATATATTCTATGCGTGTGAGATATATGGTAAATTTTTAAAAATATAAATAATTAATTTATAATAATGTAAGTAAATTTATTATATATTAAACATAAAACAAAATTATAATAATTTTAATTATATATTTCAAAGAAAATATTAAATAACTACAAAGAGTTGAAGATAATGGAGTTAGATCGTATCTATTATGAATTAGTAATGCAGGATTAAATTTAATTCAGGAAAAGAATTGACAACAATTGCTTCTTAACTACAATAATAAAGTCGACAACAACTGTAATTCAGATATGTGATCATACATACAATAAATAGTTGAAAGGAAAAACATGAGAGTCGACTTTCAGCTGAAAATAATAATCTCATTTTTTCAAAGATATTCTTAATTTTAATTATCATGCAAAAAAATTACATTTAATGTATATAATACATAATGCTTATCTGAGATTTTATGTTTATGTAAAACCAAACCGTAATGATTTCGTAACACCAAACTTTATATAAACTTAACCGTACATATTGGGAGGGTGCTCGCAGTCGGCGTCGTCGCGAGAGGAGAGAGAGAGAGAGAGAGAGAGAGAGAGAGAGAGAGAGAGAGAGAGATATATATATATATAATATATATATATATATATATATATATATTACCCTCGCGTAGAGGCTCCACGGGCAGGCATTTGTCACCTGGGACGCGCTCAAGTCGTCCTCCGACCTGGGAAGATGGAGAAGATCCCCAGACAGGCGGCGCTACTGATCCGCACCGCCACCCGCTGCACGCCCAACTCCTCCACCAGCCCCGCGATCGAGTACAACATGGCATCTGCCAACAGGCACACCACTGGGTTCTCCCCCTCCCGGGCTGTCTCCTCCAACAGCCATGCCAGGTAGTCGCGAATGGGTTCCTAGCAGGCTTTGTTGATTGCAATGTACTTGGCCAAGATGTCGTCGGAGTTGAGGACTTCTCCTCCAGGAGGCCGTCGTCGATGGGGCGAAGCGGACGTTAACATTTAACAACATGCATGTTCCAAGATGAAGAAGAAGAAGAAGACCCCAAAATCAAATAACCCATTCTTAAACACCTATATTAAAGCCACGTCAACCGTTTCAAGTTCCTAGCCAACTTGCAACTGCATAGACAAACCTCAATAACATCATGAAAAAAGCATAGATAGCAACATGGCACTTCACATGTCAATATGTCAAAGATGGTGAGATGAAAGCAAATAGGAAAATGAACGCATGCAAAAGAAACATATGAGTAATCAAAGTTTTTTTAAGAAAAAAATACATAAATAGAGCGACGAACATACCTCATATACTGTAAGAAGGAGGCGGGCAGTACCAGGAAAAAGATCGAGAGAGGTGAGGGTGGCGGACTGGAGAAGGTATGACCAAGAAATTTTTTCACTCTGGAGAAAGAAGGAAGAGACACTTTTTAAAAGAAGTTACCGTGTTTAAAAATATTGTTTTGGCGGTGAAGT
Source organism: Colocasia esculenta (assembly GCA_014218235.1). Taxonomy (NCBI): domain Eukaryota; kingdom Viridiplantae; phylum Streptophyta; class Magnoliopsida; order Alismatales; family Araceae; genus Colocasia; species Colocasia esculenta. Next base: position 48,006,894 of record CM024754.1, read on the forward strand.
TCTTACAATGCTTAAAAATGAGGTCAATTGACAGAGACAAAAATTAGTAGGTGATTTTTAGTAAATTGTAGTAGGAAGGACGAACGTTAGTGTGTGAGTCAAAGCAAGAAAGTTAATTTTTTGATCAAGTAAAAGAAAGAAGTATTTTTGAATTTTAAATGACACAGATCGAGTGCAGCAACAAGAATCTTTTTTAAATCAATAGACCGACCGCAGCATATCTTGTGTGAAGTTTTTTGGGAGGGTGTAAAAGGGAACAAATTTAAATTTTGGAAGTGCCGCTAGGGGGAGAGAGATTGTGCAGAGAGAGGTCAGATGGAGGAGATACATAAAAAGGAATTGTTGTTTTGAGGAAGGTTAATGTTCGGGAGGAAAAAATGTATTTTTTTATGAATTGCCAAAGAATCTTTTATAAATAATAGAATCAACTATAAACATATGTTGCGTGAATTTTTTGGGTGGAAAAGGGTCTTCTGGTGCTGCAACGTGGCAGCGCCAAGACTGAGTTATATTATTATAATAGTTGTATGCTCGTGCGATGCACGGTATTTGATTATAAAATATATTAATAAAAATTTGATCAAATTGATTCATACTGTAAGCATACACTGCTATATAACATGCATTGTACAATAACATTATTTAGTAACATACACTGCCATATAAGATGCATTGTACAATAACATAATACACATTATTTTTTAAAAGAACACACTTATAAAAATAAGATATACATGCTGACAATATGATAGTGAAAGTATGTATGTAAACATATTAAAAAAGCTTAAAACATATCTTAAAACATATATATTTTATATATCGTAAAATATATATATATAATAATATTTCCGTGGATTGCACGGCAGGGGATGGATCTGGAAAGACCATATATTGTTGGATGAATTAGTCAAGTCTGAAAATTGAATATTTCAGACTTGAAATTCAAGTATGTGAGAACAAAGAGCTAGGGGGCGATCAATGCCCAAATATGACTAACTAATGTACTGGCCAGATAGTACTTATTTTATAGTATTTAAAAAACTATAAAATAAAAAAAAACTAATGTTATTAATGTTACTAAAGGAGGGCAGTAACGAAGGATGTGGAGAACAACATGACGATCAAAGACATGAAGCATGCAGATGAAGGCATGCATAAATATGTCTGTGCGATGCATGCATAAATATAGTAACATATCTTTGTTGCAATGAACGAATGCCCACATAATGAAATTACAACTACGACGACGGAAACATACCTCCTATATTGAAACAACGATGTATATTTGCAGCACCAAAAATTGGAGAATCGGAGAAGTTCGCACGGTGGGGGGTGGCAAACTGGAGAGAAATCTGTAAAAGTGATAATAAGTGATACATTGAGTAGCAATCATAAAAGTACTCAAAGAAAAAAGATGTCACTATAAATTCTCTGTCCGTGCGTGCGATGCAAAGCTATATAAAACCATGTTTGTTGCAATGAACTAATGCACGGATAGAAACTTCTCGTACGTTTGGATCAGCACCAGAAAGATCTGAGTGGTGGAGAATGGAGAAGTTCACACGGTGGGGGTGACAAACTGGAGAAAGACAGAAAATGATAAAAAGTACTGATCCGAGAAAAGATGTCACTATAAAATCTCTTGAGTTAAGAGTTCAAATGCAGATTAATTACCGCAACAAAAGAGCACAAATAATAAACATGTACGTTCGATCAATGCATAAATATGAAATTTAATGGACTATTTAGATAGTACTATTGCAAAACTATATAACCATCTGCTGCATGCAAATATAAAAGTTTCTTTTCGTATAATCACATTAAGATAATGAGAATTGTCGGAGAAAGAAACTTGAATCTATTGTGTAGCGCTACAGTAGTTTGGTAGCATTACTGTAGCAACTTCAGTAACTGCTATACATAAAATTTATTTTTTGTAATTTTTTTATATTAAAAAAACTATAAATAATAAAACTAATGTTATCCAATCAACATGTAAAAACAATATTTAAACAAAAACTGAAAATTCAAAAGAACTGCAATCTACTGTAGCGCTACAGTATTTTTGCAGCGCTATAGTACTTTTGCATGCAGGAGAAAGGATGGGACTGGTGGGGGGGGGGGGGGAGGCGACGTCTCCGGAGTCGGGGGCGTGGGCGAAGGTACCGGCCGGCGGGGGAGCGGATGTGGAAGAGGGAGGCCCTGAGCTCTTGGGCGATGAAGGGGAGGGGCCGGTCGGTGCGGTACAGGAAGAGGCGCTGGACGGCGGGCATGCAGGAGAAAGATGGGGACTGGTGGAGGGGGGGAGGCGACGCAGTAGAGAGAGAGAACGGCCGGGAAGTAGGGCAGTCGACGTGCAGGGGAGAAGTCCGCACCCTCCGCCTCGGCCTCCTGGACGTCGACTTCATTGTGTCCGTCCCCTGAGAAGCTTATGACGACGACAATGAGTCGGGGGCGTGGGCGAAGGTACCGGCGGGGAGCGGATGCTGGAGAGGGAGGCCCTGAGCTCTTGGGCGATGAAGGGGAGGGGCCGGTCAGTGCGGTACAGGAAGAGGCGCTGGACGCGGGTTGGGTGATCCAGAGAAACATACCTCGTACGTTTGGATCAGCACCAAACGATCTGAGTGTGGAGAGCCGGAGAAGTCCACACGGTGGGGGTTGGCTCCGTATCCTCGCAAAAGAAACTTTTGACGGAGAAAGAGCTTGACGGAGAAAGAGCTTGCTGGAGAGACGCTAAATTAGCGGGCGTTAAATTGCCAGAACTTGCTGGCACGTTCTGGCATTCTGTGAAAACCATTGCAATCTTTGAACGGCAAGTTTCTAAATATTATATTATCTTTCAACGGCAGTCTGTGAAAACCATTGCAATCTTTCAACGACACGTTTTGGCAGTCCCATGGTCTTGCAATGTTTAGACGGAATAGATATTTATTTGGTCAGACGGGAGAGGTGGATCATGGGACGGACATATATTATCTTTCCTTGTTATTCTATATGTAGAAAGTACAGTGTTTGCAATGTTTAGAAAGTACAGTGTTTGCATTGGTTTTTGACAGAAGTTTTTTGGCACTGTTATTTAAAAAAAATTCTTTCTTCCTTCCCTCCGTGTCAGTTTTTTGTTTGTGTGATTTTTTTTTTAGGAGGAAAATATTATGGCTATATGGGAGGTTTGTCTTGGTGTTGCCACGTGGTAGTGCCAAACTCCATATCTCAGTTTGAGCGGGAAACAAAACAATTCTGTGCTACCACGTGTACGTCTAAGACTGAGTTTTATAATAATAGTATAGATTAGTTCTATGTCCGTGTCATGCACGGAAAGTTTTTAATTTGTATAAGATTATATTATAGTTAGTAATATAATTGTGATATTTTTAAATTGAATAAAATAAATATAAAAATATCTATAAAAATTAATGAAATACTTATTAAAGAGAATCAGTGAATCATGCTGATCCAATATGAAGACATTATTGCTACACAGTGCCTGCATGTGTGGTTCCATATATACATGCATGTACCCAGTCCGTCATGGACTTACAATTCCTTGCATATCGAACCAGCTGAAAATAGAGATCTTACACAGGCCTAGAGGAGTGTAAATAGTCAAAACGATTGTGGTCACACTTTTATACCTCATCTACCATTAAGATGTCCAAGTGCTTCTTGATGTGTGATGCTATTATAGTACTGCTCGTGTGATCCTCATAGGTGTTCTGGTCGAGCTTATTATTCGGGGAAGCTCCTGTATCATTTAAACTTTGTTCTGTTAAGAAAGATATAAGTACTTCATCAACTTCCCAAATTTGTGGGGGAAAACTAAAAAAGATGAAACAGTTCAGGAGAAGACTGTGCATTATTCGGGGAAGCTCCTGTATCTTCAAACTTTGTTCTGGTAAAAAAGATATAACACTTCATCAACTTCCCAATTTGTGGGGGGAAAACTAAAAAAGATGAAACAGTTCAGGAAGACTGTGCATTATTCGGGGAAGCTCCTGTATCATTCAAACTTTGTTCTGTTAAGAAAGATATAAGCACTTCATCAACTTCCCAAATTTGTGGGGGAAAACTAAAAAAGATGAAACAGTTCAGGAGAAGACTGTGCATGCCCACGGGATGGAGATGCGGTCAATGCCATTGGCGTCGTTGGTGTTAACATAACACTCGGTGATATGGTCATCCTCAGGACTCACAACGACCTCCACCACCTAAAGATGACTCAACGTTGTGCATATAGTAGGAAATCTGTGAACAAAGGAAATTGCAAACACAGGAAAGAGACATAATTAATTAGTATCAATTTGTTCCGCCTATAGCTGTAACAGATATATGCTTTGTTTATATTTGTCTGTACATGATAAATATGGGGCTTCTACCCCAGAATTTAGTGTGAATACAAAGAGCACATATTCGCTCAATCTTACCTTCTCGTCACTTTCTCTTTTCTGGTCCTTCACAGTTGGCAGAGCACCAACCTGGATGACGCGGTGAAGTGTATGGTTGGGATCAACATCCCTGATGCTGCTCTCAACAACGACCTCAGCTGGGAGTCCGTCCACTGCCGGCAATCCTTCCGGCGCTGACATCCTCAGCTGTTCGTAGAGGAAGAAGGGAGGAGGGTTTCTGCGCGGTCCAGCCGCTGCAAGTGAGAAGGGGAGGAAGGGGATTGGCGTGAGGAGTTGCAGCAAGAAAAGGTTGGCCTCTGCAACTTCTTGGGTGCTCCATTTTGTTCAGGTGTCAGTCTGATTTGATCTCTACAGAACAAAGGAAAAACATTTTTTTTTTCAAAATTTGTATTTCTATGCCGGTGTTCCGGACAATGAGAGAAAGAGTGAGAAAGTAGAGAGAGAGAAACGTAAAGTACTTCACTCCAAAACCACAGGGAGGCTGGCGCGACCAGCCCGTCGCGGACAGGAGAGCCGCGCAAGTTATTACGCCGGCTACTCGCGTGCAGGTGGGAGGGTCAACACGGCCGGCCGCGTGAAGGTGGGCCGGAGGCGGCCGACTGGGGCCTCGCGACGGGGCGGTTTCCGGCCTCGCGACGGGTGGCTCCCTGTTCTCGCGCGCGATGGGCACTGGCGGGGTGCGTTGGGCGCTGGCGAACTGGGCTGCGCATGGGGCAACGCAGTGGGGTGCCAGGGCGACACATACCAGTGAGCGCGAGGGGGTCTGCGCAGGGTGCTCGTGGGGAGAGAGAGAGAGAGAAAGAGGACTGAGAGAGAGAACACTGGCAGAGAGAGATGAAGAGAAGCAGAACAGGGGAGGAAGAAGACGGGGAAGAGGAAGATGGAGAAGAAGGAGGTGGTGGGGCTTCACACCCTTCCTTCCCGAGATCCTCCTAGCACAAACGCACAGAATCTCTGCAACTCCGAAACCGTTCCACTTCTCAAAAGCAACTGTGCTTTGGGAAGAGGGAGGGGGATGGGGACGACGGTGCTTCGGGAAGAAACGTAAAGGGAGAACGTGGCTTCTTAGATGGGAGAACGTGGGTAGGTAGAAATCGTCGCAGAGGATAGAGAGAGAGAGAGAGAGACATGTTTGGTGCGGTTAATTTTTAAATTTAACTTTATGATAACCTCAAAAATTAAGATTTGTTATAACCGCAAAAGCAGTTCTCATCTTTCTGTCGCTGTAGGAGGGGAGGTAGGGCCGGATGGTGGATGCTAATCTTTTGTGGGTTTTATGCGGAGGCGGCTCTGCTGCTGCCACATCAATTTTTTAAGACTGTGTTATTATATATACTAGTTCTATGCCCGTGCCATGCACGGAATGTTTTAGGTAGAAATATGTTTTATGTATTCATAAAAATTATTTATTTTAATAATTTTTAACTATTACAAACAAATTATATATTCAATAATATCACATTAATATTTGTAATATAAAGTTAAAAAATAATTCAACACATAATAAATTCACATCACATATCAATCTATGCCATGAGATATTAATTTGTAAATAATATTCTTAGACAATTCACGTCATATTGCTTAGCTCCATTTTTTTTCATCCATAATTTGTCAAACTTGAACTCAATTGATGTTCAATTTATATTAAAATTTTAACTAACATAACAATATAAAAAAAATTTAATTAAAAGATAGATAATTTTTTTTGGGATGAAATATTTAAATGCACATAACATAGTTTGGACAAAATCAATATTAAAAACAATTGAAAATAATAAAATGTTATTTTTCACTAAGAGTACATCGGAATGAATTTACATCATACATGTAACAATAAAGATTAACAATTGTCAACTAATTGCATTGCCCAAATAACACATATTGTGCAAAAACAAAAGACAATAAGCATTATATATGACTCTAACTATATTTGCTAGTGAAGTAGCTTCTCACTACATATTACTCATATTAAAATACTTAAGTAATCTCTCATCTCATATGACATAATGCTAATACATTTAACCTCTTTTTTTATATGAATATTTTTAAAATCTATTTAAATAAAGAGAAAGAAAATAGAAAATTACTATAGCCATGTAATATAGTAACATACACACATGCACTCTAGGTGCGTAGAGATACAACAAGATGTATAATCTAAAATTGGTATAAAAATTTATTATAATATAGGCATATAACATAAGAAAATTAAACTAAGGGATATTTTCATTTATAGAATCATAGTCGGGTTAAAGCAACATCATATTAGAATTTTCATGTATATAACTTAAAGTTTCAAGATAAGAGTAAATAATACTTAAAGAACATGTTTCTAAGAAAAGTGAAGGGACTGAATTCTGACAAATCATGTGACCAAAAACAAACAATTCTGACAAATCAAATGTTATATTATATAATATGATTTTAAAACTACATACTTTATTTTATAAAATATCTTAAAATTTATTAAATAAAGAAAGAGAAGATAAAAATTTACAGTAGTCATGTAGGTACAGTAACATGCATGCACTGTCTTTTTCTAAAACGTCAATGCATGATTCTGTTGATAGAGGAAGACGACGTTCGACGTTGATGGCGGCGGCGCCAAAGCACCACGTCTGAATGAGGAGAGAGAAAAAAGTCATATAACAACATAAATAATTGACTATATTATACATATTATATTACAGAAACATACATCAACTTAACGTGACAACGAATTTTAAATAAATAGTGATTATTGTAGCATAACAGTGCGATTACTTTTGCACTACAACAAGAAAAAAAATCACGATGGCTGGGTCGGATGGTCGCCACCAGAGTTTCCCTCTCGGGGTCGGCGAAGGATGGAGGTGTCAAGGATATCCATGATATAAGGATCACCAAGGCCTCAAGCCTTTGCTATGCATGGACAGCGGAAGACTGGATATGCACGGGGTACACCTTGAGAAAGCGAAGTCTTCACATAACTTGTACAGGCGATATGTATGTAGAGATAACTTGTATATGCATGTAGAGTCTGAAGATATATATTTCACATGGGCTGCTCAGAGCACGCATGCAACCCAATTTCTCTCTCTAACCCAGTTTCTCTCTCTATCTACCTACGATACTCTGTTTTCCCCTTTTTTTTTTCTTTTCTACACCATGGACACTCTCCTCTCCATGGGCAACGCCGTCGGCCAGCTTCAGGTGCGCCCACACGACCCCGACTGGCTGCTCCCACCGGGCGCCATCCTCGTCGCTCTCTTCGCCCTAGGCTGCATAGTCTTCATCATCCTCCGCTTGGGCAGTTGCAGGTAGCAGAAGAGAGTAGTAGAAACTGGACAGGGAGAGGACGTGGAAGAGATACGAAGAGCCGACGTCGGGGCAAAGAGCAGAGAGGGCGGACGCCGTGTGGGTCTCCCGGACGTGTGGGCAGGGTGGAGGGTCGAGGGCCGCGGCGGCGTGGACGGGGCGGGGCGTCGAGGGACGTGGCGGCGTGGACGGGGAGGCGGGCGTGGGCGCGGTGGGGCAGCCCATGGGCGGGAAGAAGGGATACTGTCCGACGTTCACAGCTGTGTTGAAAATGGCCTGGCGTGAGGGAAGCAGAGTACCAATGGCCACAAACCGTCGGCACGGTCCAGAGTGAGCACTGCGCATGGGCGAGGCAAGGGAGAGAGAAGGCAGCAGGTGTGTCCGAAAAACTCTCAGGGCCTTCGAGCGTTCGTGGCGGGCGCGGCTTGGGGTTCGCGGTCTCCCCGCGTGTACAGGCGTCGCTGGTTGGCGGCGAACATCGCTGGCTCGAACGGCGGCTCTGGAGGGCCGCGGGTGATCGTGCGCGTGGAGGAGACCGGGTGCAGGCGCGGGGCGTGCAGGGGGAAAGCTGGTGCGACCCTCGCATCGCGCGCGTGGAGGAGACCGGGTGCAGGCGCGTGCCATGCACGAGGAAAGCTGGTGCGAGGGAACTGGAGATATACCGCGGCGGACTGTTCTCGGCGCGCAAGGGCGGCTGCGAGGGTCGCTCCGCGCAGACGGGGGGGGGGGGGGGGGGGGGCACGGTTGGCCGCGCGCAGGGTGCAACTGGACGTGGGAGCGGCAGCTTCCGGCGGCAGGGCGAAGATGCGCAGAAACCCCCTCGTGACCGTGGCTGCGCGAGGGGTGCTGCTTGGCGTCGCGAAGGAGGGAGGCAGCGATGGCGAGTGGGCTGCGGGTTTGGCAGGGGTCCGGAAGAGGTTTTGTGAGCAGGCGGGGAAGAACGGGTTCTGGATCTGTGGAGAGAGAGAGAGAGAGAACCGAGAGGGAGAGCAGAGACGGGGTGAAGGAAGGGAGAGACAGAACAGGGGAAGAAGATGGAGAAGAAGGAGTTCATTTGATGCATTCATCCGGAGCAGGGGTATGGCATTTTTCACGGCCGCCAAGATCTTCCCGGATGCATCACATGGCACGAAGCCCCCAGTCCGCTAGAGTGACGCAGATGAGCGCGACTGGCTTGCAGTCTTGTAGGGACTCCATGCAGTCCTGTAATTATTCTTCAGATAACTGTTTCACATGGGCTGCTGCGCAGAGCATGCATGCAACCCAATTTCTATCTCTGACCGAGTTCTCTCTATTTACGATGCTCTGTTTTCCCCTTTTCTTGAGGCAGGTGCAGGGTATATGAGAACGGAAATAAAGAAGGGATCGCCGATGAGGCTGGCATGGTGGGTGAAGGCGGATGACGGTTAGTGCATGTTTTAAATCAAAACACATATGAATAAGGGAGTTTATGCTACAACACCAGTATGAACAGATTAATAGCTAAAATAATTATGAAAAGAAACGTTCGTTCATTATATTCCTACAAACAAAGTTTTTAAGAAGAGTACCTGGGAGTTTAGAGGAGAAGATGGTTTAGGTGAAAATGATGTGTACCGTAGTCGTGAGAGGGCGATGTGGCACTTCTGTAGTTTAAGAATGAGAGAGCCCTACAGAGCCAGCCAAGTGATAGATGCGCAGAGTGAATATTCTGTTCATAAACAGGAAAAAAAATTTCCGGTGGTTGACAAAGTTACCAGAAGAGAAATTTTTCCGGTGGTAGAAGTGGATGGATCTTGTTAAGTTCAATTGCACTACACCTTTGGCACCCACCGGAAATTATCTGCAGAGAGAGTGAGATAGCATCTTTTGAACCTACTGGAAATTACCTGCAAAGAGAACAAAAGTGAGATAGCATCTGCTGGAACTTACCTACAGGGGTGAAGGTGAGACAGCGGCGTGGTGGCGGAGGGAGGGGTGAGGCAGTAGGAATGAAGGCCCAAAGGAGAAGATCTTACTGGTGAGACAGTGGTGTGGTGGCGGAGGGAGAGAGTGAGTCAGCAGGTGAAAGAATGAGACTCAGAAGAGAAGATAATATTTTGAATGAGACACAGATGTTGTGGGAAACTGAAAAAAGAGGTTGTGCAAAACGTGTGCATGGCACGACGTGCTAGAGTCCGTTCACATGAGGTATTTGCGGGAAATAGGAAGACCGAACTCAAATAGGAAGGTGTGGTAGAGTCCGTTCACATGAGGTATTTGCGGGAAATAGGGAGACCGAACCTCAAATGGTGTAGCAGCAGTTATTTGCGGGAAATGTTTTTTTTTTATTGTGACCACGTTTTTGAGATGAATGGTTGGACAGTTTTTTTGTTCTAATGTCTTGTGGTGTTGCCACATCAGCTTTTAAGACTGTGTTATATATATATAGTATAGATATAGTATAGATATACATATATATATATATTTGCTAAGTTAGGATTTCTTTAATTTGCTTTCGTCGAGGTTCTATAGGAAGCTCTCAAGAAGGATCCCCGTACCCCCACCATCGCAAACACGAAGCTTGTGTTGTGCTCCTTTGAAAGCAATCGAGCGTGGAGTGCGGCATCTCTTGGACGCTTCCCAGGGGAGGCGCCAATGTAGAACAACGGAGGGTGGACGTCAGCTTTAAGTGCGCGGCACCGCAACCTTCGTGACACGTGTCCACGGAGCCATTTCAGAGGGGGATCGATTTGTTAGCATTAGCGCCTGACACCAAATTTGACTCCAATAGATAGAAATATTAGTTGGATGCCCGTGCGATGCACGGTAATTGTTTACAAAAATAAAAATAAATATAATTTTTATTTATAAAGATATATAATTATTAAATTTGAATATCATAAAACTTAAATTATTATCTAAACTATGACTATATAATTTGCAAGAGCACAAAATATATATGAAAGTATGACCGGAGTGAACCCTGCACAGGCTATCTCATTTTATTTAAAAAATGAGACATTATTCTTATGTTAATCCAATCAATATAAGTATTCAAACAAATAATAGTGAAACTAAAATAGAAAGATTAAAAATAAAGAATACATATACAGTTTATTAATCTTTTGAAGATCACCTTTCTAATGTATACCATAATCTATCTATAGTATACAAAACCAAATTAAAAAAGAATACTTTTTATGTATAGAAAGATAACAGTCTAAAAAAAACGAAGAGTATTCTCATATTAAGAATAAGAGTATTTAAATTAAAACTACAGAACCTCTAATAAGAATGCACGTGGTCTATAAAAGAATTGAGAGAGAGAAAGATAGAGATTGAGATTTTTTTAGAATATTCTCTCCATTTCACTGTAGCTACTGTAGCTCATTACTTTCTACTAACGATAGTTACAGTGCCCTTCGTTTTTCTTTTTTTTGATCTTCTCTGTTTCCGGTGTTTTCATTGCAGACTGGGGAGGAGGCGGCGATGCCACCCACCCCCGCCCCTACCCAACTGGCTGAGGTGCAGGGGGAGAGAGAGGTAGAGAACAGCTTGGGGGGGGGGGGGGGGGGGGGAGGTGCAGAAGAATAGGAGGCACCGAAAGAGTGAGAAAGAGATAGAGAGGGAGAGCGCGGTGCAGGGGGTGGGAGTTGCAGACTGGGGAGGAGGCAGCGATGCCACCCACCCTCGCCCTACCTAGCCAGCCGAGGTGCAGGGGGAGAGAGGTGGACCAGCTTAGGGGGCAAGGAGGTGCAGAGGAATAGGAAGTGCAGAAGAGTGAGAAAGAGATAGAGAGAGGAGAGCGCGGTGCAAGGGGTGAGAGAGAGGGAGGAGAGAGAGAGAGAGAGAGCCAGGGGAAGTAAGGCAGAGAATGCAAAGGAGAGGGAAGGGGCCAGCGCACGGGGAGAGGAGGGGGCAAGGCCATCGTTGCAGTTGCAGGCACGGCAGGAGGCGGCGCGCAGTCATGCGAGCGAGCGAGAGAGAGAGAATGGGGGAGGAAAAGGCGGAAAGGAGGCGCAGCCGGGACCTGAGCCGGCGCGTAGACGGCATCGTGGCGAGGAGGGCCGAGAAGGGGGGGCGCCGGCGAAGGCAACAGGGACTTCCTGTCGACGAAACTGAGCTCCCGAGAGGCGGGGGGCGCAGTCGCCAGCAGGGAGCTCTTCACGGCGGACTATGTCAGCGCGCTCACATACGAGCACCTCCTGGCGGGGTCCGCGACCACATCCTTCACGTTGTCGTCGGTGCTGTACTTGGTGGCCGGGCATGCGAAGGTGGAGCGGAAGCTGCTGGCGGAGGTCGATCGACGCCTTCGGCGCCCCGCCAAAGGTGGTCCCTTCCGGCTTGAACGTGCAGGGCGTGGAAGTGAGCACAGCGTGAGCGTCGACGGGCAAACGTGCAGGCCAACGCGGCGGCAGTACCACCCGAGCGGCAGCACGTAGCAGTGGCAGCAGGGCGTGGAAGTGAGCACGGCGGCGTGAGTGCGCGATCGGCGGGGGCGACGTGCTCGCGAAGGGCGGCGTACGGTCGACTGGACGATGGCGATGCGTGCTCGGCAGACGTCGGGGGCGAGCGAGCAGGGTCGGCGACGGCGATGCACCGAAGATGCGACGGCGAGGGCGAGGGCGAGGGCGAGGGCGAGGCCAGTCGACGATGTATAAGGAGGACGGCTCTCCGCACCGGGAAATGGCGAGCAGACGTGGGAAGACGAAACGCCAAGGATCTTTTCACAGAGAAGTGAAGAGGCAGATATATCAGGGAACTTTCACCGGGAACTGGTGTAGGCATCGCAGGGAGGAGAGAAGAGAGGAAAAAAAAAAAAATGGGTAGAAGTCGTAGGGAGAAGAAAGAGAGAGAGGAAAAGAGAAGTCGTAAGGCAGACAGCAAGGCTCCGCCACGAAGCAGCGGCAGGGAGTGAGCAGTGGGACGCGAGCATGAAAGGTTGGTGGAGGGGGACGGCAAGTCGTAGTGCACCGTGCTGGGGAAGAAGGAGCAGGTTGGGTGGAGGGGGAGGGACGACGCCACGACGGTGCTTCGGGAAGATGTTGAGAATACATTGGACACCAGTTGAGCAGCAACTATACTGATGTGCACGACGTTGCAGCGGGAGAAAACTCGAAGGTGAAAGAGAAGAAGAAGAAAAAAAAAGTGCTGTGTTTAATCATTCGAATATAGTCCTGCCATGTTTTGCACACTGGCCATCGTTGGTTTAGATGGAAATACATCAATTCTTATTGGGTGCCTTCAATTCTCTGCAACTATGTTTTGACGGTACAGTGCGATTCTTACCCGGATTACATGTATATAATAGTCATTTCTATTTTTTTTTAATTCTCTGCAACTATGTTTTGACGGTACTGTGCGGTTCTTACCCGGATTACATGTATATAATAGTCATTTCTATTTTTTCAGGAGATGTTTAGGGAGGAACAGAGAGTGTCCTGTTATGCGTCTAAAGAGAGATTTTAAAAAAATTCTATGATACATTTTGGCAATACGATTTCTTTCTATTTAACAAATTAAAATCACTTGTATTTCTAAGACTGAGATATCTCAGTTTGGGCGGGGAAAAAAAATGTTGGTGCTGCCACGTGTACTTCTAAGACTGAGTTTTATTATAATAGTATAGATATAGATAGATTGTGACTGACTATGTGAATCTGACACAATACTCATGTTTGGGATAATACTCTCAGTATGGTCAATGAAAATGGAGAAACTAGTGCCATATGAAAGTAGACTCATAGGGTAACAAGTTCTATGTTGAACACTCGGTCCAAAATGACTCCACAGAGAGGTATGGAACTTGTAAGACAGGTCAAGGTTAAATCATGACAGTACAGCATCAAGATCATGCAAGATTTAATTCGTAAAACTCTCAAGATAAAAATTGGGAAAAATAGTAAGAACATGATCTATACATATGGATGCAAGCATGGACGAGTTTAATTAGAGTTCGGCATGGAGATGACCTACCTTTGGAGTTGAATAAGATTCGCTCTCCAGAAAGACCTAGTTCTGACCGCCTGGAAGAGAACTCTTAATACTCTCGATTCACTGGACGAAAATTACGCAAACCAGTGCCATTAGAAACTAGACTCAACCCTCTTTCCAGGGGTATAAGTCTTGCACGGTTTGGTTGAGGTTTGACTCACCTTTGGTCGAACCTAAGAGAGCTCTCTGCACAGGTCGATGCAGACGCAGCTTGGAAGAAGTGCTCCGGTTTGGGGCGATTTCCTCCACCTTTCGTGCTCAAGAGCTGCTACCACAACCCCAACAATTGCTAAACTCATCCCCAAGGTTCTTAACAAGTATTATGCATCTAGGGTTTTTAGGAGTCTCATGGGGTGTGGCAAGGAAGGGTTGCGGTTTTGGTCTATCACCTTCCTATTTTTGATGATTTCTCACCCCATTAGAGTGTGTGAGGCTTTAGAGAACCCCATACCAAGGCTAGACAAGAATTTGGATCGCCAAGAAGGCTAATTGCATTAGGATTTGCCCTAATTACCTCTTCCTATTTTTAGCTCAATTAGGGTTACGAATTTTTGGTTTTTTTTTGCTTCATTTATTATTGGGCCAAAAGTTGTTCATTGGCCCAATCTGATAATGGGTCATTCATGCATGATGTTAGGAGTCTCTCCAATATTTTTATTTAATTTATGATCACATTGTATTTCCATGGTAACGATTTTCCAACTTTGTTTCCTAATTACGATAATTAGTCACAATAACTCTTGAACCTAGCCCAAATGATTTTTATTGACCTAAATTTCTTGATGGATCATTATAGGATATTATTTGAAGTCCATCTATAATTTTTATTTAATTTTATGACTCATCTAAGTACGTGTAATAATGATTTTTTGACTTATTTATGAATTACGATAATAAGTCGCAAAACGCTTTAAACTTGGCTAATCAGGTTTTGCTTCACCCAAATCTCTTCGTGAGTCATTTAAAAGTATTATTTAGAGTTGAACTATGATTTTTATGGAATTTTTTCATATGATTTCGTCTTGTTAGTTTTGTATGTATGTTTTTACTAATTTGGGAATATTAAATTATTATTTTCAATTATTTCTGATTTTTCAATAATGAAAATTTTGAAGTGCTACACCTTCAACGCAGAGAACTTCTTCTATCAGTGTCTTGTCTTCGCTTCCAACTAATCCACAGCCGATAACTGTACATTTACCATTGTCTCCATATGTGACTGTTCCTTCTTCAGTTTTGATAGATAAAAATAATTTTCTATTCCTGTCATATGCCTTGAGCACCCACTGTCCAGGTACCACTTTGATGCTCTAAGACTTTTCTGCAATAAATCAATGATATTTAGGTACCCAAGTTCTTTTGGGTCCTAATTGGTTAGCTTCTACAGAATCTCTTTTTGGAACCCACTTTAGGTGTTTAGTTGTACAAGTATTTTTCATATGACCCAATTTATTACAATGAGTGCAACAGAAAATATTGTTTGTTGTTTTGCTTGTTTTACTGTGTTTATTCATCTTTGTTTTATAACCAAGTTCCTGTTCAGCTACAAATTTTGGCAACGAATAAATTTTAGGATATACAATTATTTCTTCATTTTTGAGTGGAGTATACCTAATTCCATATTCTTCCTATCTGATCTTCTTACTCCTTTTAATATTAATGAAGATCTTCCATTGGTTAATTTCTCGACTGTGGCTATTAAGTACTCGTTGTCTTTTGTTAATACTTCTATTTCCTTTTTAGATTCACTTATAGTTTCCTGGCTTTCTAGACTTATATCTTTTCATTTTATTTTTATACCGTCACACACAACTCATTTCTCCTTTTAGTTTTAGAATTTGTTTTTCTAGTTGTTCCGTTTCTGATTTTAAATATGAGTTAATTATTTCAAGACATGCAAGAATTTTCTTGATTAATTTTAATTATTTACATACATCTTTATATTTACCATATAATTCGTTGAATGCTTCTTTTAGATTATCAGAGTCAGAATCAGAATCATTGCATGAAGTAAAGGAAGAGTCAGAAGTTACCTTATCGTCAATGTTTGTCATAAAGACTAGGTTGGCATTTTCTTCTTCTTCTTCACTAGAGCTTGACTCACTGCTTGAGTCATCTTCATTGTTCCATGCAGCAGTCATTGCCTTCTTCTTATATCTTTTGAATTTCTTGGTATTATCTTTCTTTTTTTATTCTGCCTTCTTAAGTTTTGGACAATCAACCTTAAGATGTCCAGGTTTCTTGCATTCATAGCAGATAGGCTCAGGACTTTTGAATTCTTTGCCTTTCTTGAAGTTTCTTCTTCCTGACTGTTACTTTCTTTTGGCCGAAATTCTTTGCATTCGTCTGGGGAGGAAAGCTTCTTCTTCTTCACTGTTTCTTCACTTCTTTCACTTTCTAGAAGAGACTTGGCTCTAATACCACTTGTTGACCAGGTTGCAAGCCTAGAGGGGGGTGAATGGATTGCTAAAAATTTATCTTGGAAATATTCTGTGACAAAATAACTTTAAAAACACTAAACGAAGTAGTTAGAGTTAATGAGCAGTGGATAGCGAGATAAAAGTAATCACATGAACAATAGAAATTTTATCCTGGTTTAGATCTCCTATCCCAATGAGTCCTACATTGAGTTCTCAAGCAACAGCTTACGATTCCACTAACCAAGGGTACGGTCTGTAAGGAATCGTTCAGAGCGCAATGGAAATGCGATTCCCTCCATTCTGATATCGTTGCCGGCGGTCGGAATCGAACAAATAACGAAAAACCCGCGCAGGAAGATCCGATCTTTACCTTTGCGGGGTTGCGAAACTTCCGAATTCAGGGAGAAGATTGCACCGGAGGCGCTGGTGCTGCAAGCCGTTCAAGTGTCCGGCCTCTAGACGTATCCACACGAGCTCTAGACGCAGACGGGATCTCCTCGGTCTCCACGCGTCTCCGGATCTCAGCTCCACCATGTGCCAGAGAGAGAGGTGGGGGCTCCCTAGGAGAGAGAGAGGAGGAGGCGGCCAGAGAGGACCCTGGAGCTTGGCCCAGGGTTTGACTCTCCTCGTGCATATATAGACTTTACGGTTTTTCACAAAAACCTAGTTAATGTCTATAACGGTCATCCTGCCCAGTCTGCTCAGAACTCTATTGCGTGTGACCCTCTAGGCCCAAGTGCTAGTCCAGTTTTCAGCCCATTAAGTCCAATAACTCTTTATTGGCTTACTGTAATGAATTTAATATCTCATATTAATTAATTACGTATCAATTATCGTCTCATGATAATTGACCGGGCTTCCAATCAAGTTGGGTGCCAAGCAACACCACTTGACCCTGGAAAGCATTGGGGTTCAGCAACCCATCAAGGAACCCTTTCTGTTAACAGTTACCATGTGACTATAGTTCTTCGCTCGTACAATGCTCCCGAGTGCACTTAGGGTATGGTCAACTGTCACAAACCTAATATGCGCACTCACTTGGATTAGATGCCGCATAACAATATCAGAAAACTCCTTTTTTGATAAGTAGTCTTGCCCTGGCCAGGGACTCTCAGGCATCTTCCCTAGAGCATTCACTCGCTTATTACCGAGAGCGAGCGATCCCATATTGACCACACAATCACCTTCGAAGGTATTCCGCTAGATCCGAACACTTAACTGATTAAGACCTCATGGCTAGAGATCTATAAGTCAAGGTAAAAACCCAGAAGTCCACCAACAAGGTGTCCTTGGTGTCTCAGGTCTAAGGACCAATCACGCCACTGTGACAATGAATCTAGCTGGTTGACAGTTAGGTAACATTACCATCCAACAATTCATAACGGATCAGTTCAGTGTACTCATTCTCCAATGAGCACCTACAGATTCACCTTAGTGTCTCCACACAAGTGACTATGAGACCAGTCACCCTCATCATATGAGCAGGTGCCACCGTACTAGTCTAACCGGATATTCGATGTCCTTCTCGAATATCCTCCGACTAGGAACAATTAAGAATATACGTTTAAAGGATATTAATCCATTGTTATGATCTCATCATAATTAATATCCATTGCGCATTCATGGACTTCATAATGAAACGCCAAACGAATTACACATAATGAATATAACAGCCTTATTATTATTATTAAAGAACAAAATTGTACAAGTTATGATTGGCTTGAGGACACCCATAACTAACAATCTCCCACTTGGACTAAAGCCAATCACCTTTATATCTTAATCCCATAGACTTTAGGTGGCGCTCAAACACAATTTGAGTCAAAGGCTTCATCAGTGGATCTGCAATGTTGTCGACTGAAGGAACTCTTTCCACCAGTACATCTCCTCTAGTGATAATCTCCCTGATCAGGTGAAATCGCCTCAGAATGTGCTTTGACTTCTGATGAGACCGCGGCTCTTTCGCTTGCGCAATGGCCCCATTGTTGTCACACAGCAATGGGATCGGATCAGAGTCACCCGGCACCACACCAAGGTCGTTGATGAACTTCTTCATCCATACTGCCTCCTTGGCGGCTTCAGCTGCAGCAATGTACTCAGCTTCTGTCGTCGAGTCTGCAGTGGTTTCTTGCTTGGAACTCTTCCAGCTCACTGCACCTCCGTTTAAGGTGAACACAAACCTAGATGTAGACTTGCTATCATCTGGATCTGACTGGAAACTCGAGTCAGTATATGCCCGAAGTTTCAAGTCCCCTCCTCCATAAACCAGAAATATATCCTTAGTCCTTTTCAAGTACTTAAGGATACATTTCACTGCCATCCAGTGTGTTTCACTGGATTTGCCTGATATCTGCTCGTAACACTTAGAGCAAATGCCACATCAGGCCTTGTACATAGCATGGCATACATGATAGACCCTATAGCGAGGCATAGGGGACTCTATCCATGACTGCCCTCTCTTCAGGAGTCTTGGGAGACTGCTCCTTAGAGAGATTAATTCCATGTCTCATTGGTATGAGACCTCTCTTGGAATTTTCCATGCCAAACCTTTTGACAATGGTATCTATGTACATGGATTGGGTCAAGCCAAGCATCCTCTTGGATCTATCTCTATAGATACGTATTCCCAATACGTAGGATGCTTCCCCCAAATCCTTCATGGAGAAGTTCTTTGACAACCATATCTTTACTGATGATAACATCCCTACATCATTCCAATGAGCAAGATGTCATCAACGTAAAGTATGAGAAAAGTGATAGCACTCCCACTGATTTTCTTATACACACATGGTTCATCTTCATTCTTAATGAAGTCATAAGATTTGATAGCCTCATCAAATCTTATGTTCCAATTCGGGAAGCTTGTTTCAATCCATAGATGGACCTTTGAAGCTTGCATACTTTATCTGGACACTCTTTGGATGTAAAACCTCAGGTTGTATCATATACACTTCTTCCTCAATGTTTCCATTGAGGAAAGCAGTTTTTACATCCATCTTCCAGATCTCATAATCAAAGTATGCAGCAATGGCGAGAAGAATTCTGATCGACTTTATCATAGCAACTGGTGAGAAAGTTTCATCATAGTCAATTCCTTGCCTTTGACGATACCCCTTTGCTACCAACCTTGCCTTATAGGTGTCGATCTATCCAGCTGCACCGATCTTTCTCTTAAAGATCCACTTGCACCCAATAGGTACAATACCTTCAGGCAAGTCTACCAAGTTCCAAACTTGGTTGGTGTACATGGACTGCATCTCAGAATTCATGGCACCTCACCAATTCCCTGACTTAGGACTATTAATAGCCTCTTGGTAGGTCTTTGGATCATCATCCTTATTATAAGACATGCCTTCACTGATATGTCCAACATATCTTTCGGGCTGTCTAGGTACTCTACCAGACCTACGCTGAACGTGTGTATATTTCTGAACAGGTTCCGGAACCGATGTTTCATATGGTGGACTTTGCACAGTTTGTGGATCTAGAACCTCTTCTAGATCTACCTTACTCCCACTGTCCTCCTGGGTAAGGTACTCCTCTTGCAAGAAGACAGCTCTCCTGGCGACAAACACTCTTTGTTCACCAGGATGGTAAAAGTAGTACCCAAACGTTTCTTTGGGTATCCAACAAACCTGCACTTATCGGTTCTGGATTCCAGTTTATCTGGGTCGTGTCTCTTCACATGGGCAGGACAACCCCAGACTTTAACATGTTTAAAATCAGGCTTTCTACCCTTCCATATCTTATATGGAGTAGAAGACACAGATTTACTGGGAACCCTGTTCAGTAGATATGCCGCTGACTCTAGCGCATATCCCCATAGAGAAACTGGTAACTATGAACGGCTCATCATAGATCGTACCATGTCCAACAAGGTGCGATTCCTCCTTT
Source organism: Colocasia esculenta (assembly GCA_014218235.1). Lineage (NCBI taxonomy): Eukaryota > Viridiplantae > Streptophyta > Magnoliopsida > Alismatales > Araceae > Colocasia > Colocasia esculenta. The sequence goes on from CM024754.1 coordinate 48,026,866, forward strand.
CCGATACACCATTCATCTGCGGTGTATAGGGAGGAGTCCATTGAGAAAGGATACCATTGTCCTTTAGAATTGTGTGAACTCTGTACCCAAGTATTCACCTCCTCGGTCTGACCGTAGGGATTTTAATGCTCTTTCCAGTTTGCTTCTCAACTTCATTTTAAATTCTTGGAACTTCTCAAAAGCTTCAGACTTGTACTTCATTAAGTAAACAAATCCGAACCTTGAGCAGTCATCCGTGAATGTAATGAAGTATGAGTAGCCACCCTGGCTTGGGTAGACATTGGACCACATACATCCAAGTGTATTAGTTCCAATATGTCCTTGGCCCTATCTCCATGTCCACTAAATGGAGATTTGGTCAACTTACCATTAAACAGGAATCACAAGTTGCATATGATTCATAATCAAATGGATCCAAGTATCCATTCTTATGCAACTTTTGAAGCCTATTCTCGCCAATGTGACCAAGCCTACAATGCCACAAGTAGGCAGTGTTCACACTATTCTTACTTCTCTTAGGAGAAACATCACATGGAGATTTGCATAAGAAACATCAAGTAGATACAAACCATTCACCAAATTTGCTAAAGCAACTAGTTATTTCTCAAATAAACTGAACAACTATTGTTCTCAATGGTAAACTTGTATCCATTCTGTCTAAACAAGAAACAGAAATAATGTTCTTAATAATGCTAGCACAAAGTAGCAATCATCTAATAAAATTAAATCTCCTGAGGGTAACTTGATCTTCAATGTCCCCACAGTATGTGCAGCAACACTTGCGCCATTTCCAAGCCTCAAGTTCCTCGCCCTTGCTCAGCTTCCTTCTACTTGTCACACCTGCACATCATTGCAGACATGAGAGGCACATCCAGTGTTAAAACCCAAGATGTGGAATCTCTAACAGACAAGTAAAGATCTATCATATAGATACCTGAAGCTTCGCCAAGCTTCTGCTTCTCCTGAGCCTTCATTGCAAGGTAGTCCTTGCAATTTCTTTTCAGTGTCCCTTTTTCTTGCAGTGGAAGCACTCGCCCTTTTCTGCTCCTTGCTTATGTCCTTCTTTTGTTTGCTTGGACTGCTTCTTTACATTCCCTTTCTTAAAGGCTTGCACTGCTCTCCTCTTCTTGTTGGACTTTCCAACCATGAGAACAGTGGGCTTTTCCTTCTTAAGGTTGCCCTCAGCAGTCTTCAGCATGTTCAGCATCTCAGCTAAACTCACCTCAATCTTGTTCATTGTAAAGTTGACAATGAACTGGGAATATGAATCTAGAAGTGACTGGAGAATGAGGTCCGTGCTCTTCCTTGTTAAGAGGAAAACCAAGCCCCTCGAGCCTCTCAATCCACTCTATCATCTTCAGCACATAGTCTGTACTGAAGCGCCCTCTGCCATGCGAGCTCTGAACAGGGCTTTGGATATCTCATATCTCTCTACCCTGCTCTGCTCTTCAAAGAGCTCCTGCAAGTGCTGCTGATGGATCTAGCATCCATATTCTCATGCTGCCTTTGCAACTCATTGCTCATTGAGGCAAGCATGTAGCATTGGGCCAGAGTGGAATCCTCCTTCCACTTCGCAAATTCAAGCGTTCCTCTTCAGGTGCATCTAGGGGTGGTTCAGCGGGGATCTCACCCTCTAGGACATAGGCAATGCGCTCAGATCTGAGGACAATCTTCAGGTTTCTAAGCCAATCCGAGTAGTAGTTGGGCCTGTCAATTTGTGGCATCCAGTATGCCTCGGAGTGGGTTACTCGATGACATTTTTGCCTATAAAGGAAATGTAACACAATTAGTAGATGTCATAATGTAACATCCCAAAATTTAGCAATTAAAATTCAGAAATATAGAGGGATAAATTAATAAACGTATTGGAGAGACTTCAATACCATGTGTTAATGACCTATTAACAAGATTGGGCCAATAGAGCATATTGCCCCAAGGATATGAATAAACTAGGACAGGAAATTGCCCAGAAATTCGTGTATGTAATTATGCAGTAATAGTGAGGATAATTTAGGGTTAAATTATGGATGAGTAGTCATGTAAGGTAAGTCAAAACTGAACTCAATCCCAAATTGGTGGGTTTCCTAAACTTGGCTACTCTTTTGGGTAGGGAATCCCAGATTTCCTGGAAACTGGAACAGAGCTCGTAGCCCCTTTCCTAGTATCGTTAGGACTCTTAACAACATCCTAAAACTTAAGAACTCGTCCCTAAACTCTTGGGGAAGGTTTAATAACGAAGTTGGAGTCGTTGGAGGCAAGCAAGAACTTCTGAGGAGCAGGAGAAAGGCTGGGAACTCGGAGTTTCATCCCATGCATCCTCTGTTGCGTCCAGAACATCAACGGGTTTTAGATCTTCGTAAAGGTAGGTGTTCTCGGGCCAAGATTAAAGAAAACCTATACCATCATGTAGGCATCGAGTCTAGGATCATTTGCACTTGATTTGCCCAATTTTCATGGAGTATTCATTGTGTATTGATGATTTTCCCGAAGTCTTGCACAGTTAGGGCCTTTCCGTTCGTCTTATTGTGAACACGATTCCAGACTGAAGACTACCTTCACGAAAGTTCTTCTAGTGAAGTCACTGAAGCTTCCATTTACATTTTGTCCAAAGGGTTTTCGTTAGAGGTTAGGAGCATGATAAGAGAGTCTCTGTTTGATACTGTGATTTCGGGTTTCACTGATTTTGTTCTTCACATGTTTCTCGGAATTCGAGACAGAATTTGATCGAACCCTCAACATAAAACTTCTTCTACTAGTTTTCCTCTTCATCTTTCATGTTGAACGTTTTATCCAAATGTCAATCGTTAGAGAGTTATAAGAGTTGGTGAATCGCTGCATGGCGTGTTTTCGGGTTTCACATGACTCATAAGTTTTGTTTGGAAGGACTCTAGTGTCGACACTACTTGAACTAGTGTCGACACACTATCTCATGGCAGCCCAGAGAGTGTTCTGGGAAGCCCTCTAGTGTCGACACTACCTCATCTAGTGTCGACACCCTGTCCCAAACACAGCCAGAGAGTGTTCTGGGAAAGCCATCTAGTGTCGACACTACCTGTCTCTAGTGTCGGACACACTGTCCCAATTTTCCTGAAAGTTCTGGGAAAGCTATCTAGTGTCGACACTACCTCATCTAGTGTCGACACACGCCCCATGTTTTTCAGAAGGTCTTCTGGAACCTGTCTCTAGTGTCGACACTACTTGAACTAGTGTCGACACTACCTGACCAGTTTTGGCATGATTTTGTCTTGTGTTGGAGCATGGTGTCGACACCACTTGATCTAGTGTCGACACCACCTTACAAAAAATTTGCATAATTTAGGTCTAATCATCTCATGATGTCTACTAGCTTGTGCATTATGTTATATAGTATGCATGGACCTAAAATAAATCAATCCATTGAAAAATAGTAATGATATGAACATGATTCTAATGTGTAGTTTGTGATTGATCTTATGCCCATTAGATTATCTTGTGATCTTGCTTATTGTCAATTGATAAGATAAGAAATGATATGAATGTGGGGATGAATACATGATTAGTATGGACATGTTAGTGGTGTTATGTTATGATTTGCATATGAGTTTCATGGTTACATGTTTTTTCCGGTGTTTCAATGATTATTTGTCATATGCATACATGTTAGGAAAGTACATGTTCTACATATGATCTGTCTTTAGAAACACCCTCATGTCAAGACATTAATGAACTATGAAACATAAGATACGTCGTTATCCTACCTTGTTCTTTTGAGCTGTTTGTCATTCCTTGACTCTATGAATGATCATGTTCTTTTTACTATGAGCTTGTCATTGAAACTCTGTGGCCATAATATGAATATGTTGTTCGGCACAACGTGGGACTCCGGTCCAAAACTTGATACAATGCATGTGCAATAGGGCCCTGTCTGGTCCTGGGGAGGAGCGCCCCAACGTACTTGTGTAACGCGGGAGTATGGACTCTTGGTGCTTGGCATAGCACAACTGACATGCAAGATTGTGAAAATGTGCCTCCTGTTTGACTTGATAAGTTTGACTTGACATGATATGATACGTTTGTTCTCGTGACACATGAGCTCTGCTTGAATATGGCCAATCTCTTCTGACATGATTTTATTCTTGAATTATCCGTCCATTGTATATGAAACTCGACAATTGATCTCATATGATATCCGTCTACTATGCTATTCAACTTGTTAGAAAAGCATGCATTGACATCATATTCATAAGTATATCTGCCTATATAAAATGTTAATCATGTATACTAGTGCCCGCACGTGATTGAGATATAAATCCTACTGAGCTAGTTTGCTCACCCCTATCATCCTGCCCTTTTTCAGGTAGTGATGAAGAACCAGTGGAGTCAGATGGGACTGGGCAAGAGTGACGAGCACCCGTCCTAGAAATAGATGACAGTTTAGAATAGAAACTGAGTAGTCTATGTAATAGTGAAACTTTTCTGGAAGTTTTATTGAATGATGGACCTTTGGTTAATTCTTCTTTTGTAAGGTTGTATCTAGTTGAATGAAATGAATTAAAGTATACTTTTGGTGACCATATTATAGTCTTGAATGTGTTATTATATTTATTGTGACTCTGCACTATTCAACTGTGATACGCCGGTTGTATCGTTCACGTCCCCGGGTTTATTCCGCTGCTAAATATCGGGGCGTGACAGTTGGTATCAGAGCCTGAACTTTAGGGTCCAAGGGACTAGGAACATAGAATGAAACTAGTTTACACGAGTCAAAACCTGTCGTACCTAATGTGAGCTTGGGTAGAGTCATGGGAATAGAAGTCACATGTGATATATTTAGATGACTAACTCACATTATTATCTTGAAGGTGATTATTACCACAATGGCCGCGGAACGTGCCCAGGCTAGGGACATGCAACGTACCATACAGAACTTGACTCAGGCTATCTTACAAGCCACCCAAGGTGGAGGTAATCGCGGAGCCGGTGAGCTCCACCGGAATTTCTGGAACATGGATCCGCCTAGGTTTGAAGGGAGTACTAACCCAGATGTTGCTGAACACTGGGTTAAAGAGATTGAAAGGATATTCAGGGTTATGCAATGCACAGACCAGAACAAGGTACTCCTGGCGACTTTCCAGTTGGAAAAGGATGCCAGGGCATGGTGGGAGTCGGTAGAAGCAACCCTAAATGGACAACAACTAACATGGGCTCAGTTCATTGAGCGTTTCAACGCCAAGTACTTTTCTGAGAGGGTCCAAGAACGGAAAGCAGCCGAATTTGCGGCTTTGAAGCAGAGAGGACTCAATGTGGCTGAGTATGAGGCCCAATTCTCTCGGCTGTCCCGATACGCTGTCCATTGATTGGGACAGAAAGGATGAAGGCGAAACACTTTCTGAATGGCTTGAGGCCCCAGTTCATCACCCAACTGGCGCCAATGGACATTCAAACTTATGCTGAAATGGTTAAGAAGGCTCAACTATTGGAAGATGCCATGGAGACTGCCGAAAGGATTAAGGGAAAATCCGTGAAACGAGATAAGTGTCTTCTGCTGGGAGGTATCAGCCGACTATTGGGAAGAAAAGGCCCAGGGCGGGGTAAATGAACCAGCGGATAAAAAGCCGAAGGAGTTAGGTAAGCAAGTAATGGTGCAACGGGAGAAAGGTGTAAACATTGTGACAGAGCTGGTCATCGGACTGAAGAATGCTGGAGAGCGCAAGGAGATGCCTACACTGTGGGAGTCGTGACCATAGGATCTCGGACTGCCCATGTTGAAAGAACAAGCCCCTCATGACAAACGTCAAAATGGACAGAAGAGGCAAGGCCGACTGCAAGCTGTCCAGGAACCAGAACTGCTGAAGAAGGAGGTATCGTGGAAGGTACACTTACTATTCTTTCCCGACCCGCATATGTTCTCTTTGATACGGGAGCTACGCACTCCTTCATATCTCAAACATTTATTGATACCCTACCTGTGAAACCAGTCCCAATAAAATCCGGAATAGTTGTGTCAACCCCGATTGGTCCGGGTACCAATCTTACAAACCATATACCATCCAGTGAGGTGTTGATTGAAACCCAAAACCTACCAGCAAATTTAATATGTATGGACATGGCGGGGTATGATGTGATACTGGGAGCAGACTGGATGTCTGAACATGGGGCTAGTATAAATTGCAGGAGAAGTCGGGTAACTTTTAGCCAGTACCCAAAACTAGTGTTCACAGGGGATAGAAACCGCAGGAGATTGTCACTTATCTCTGCACTGCAAGCCAAAAGGATGATGAGGAAAGTTGTATGGCCTTTCTTGCCGCTGTAGTCATTGCAAAGAAGGAAGTCAAAGTAGAGGACATCCATGTCGTCAGCGAATACGCTGATATTTTTCCCGAAGACTTGCCAGGAATTCCTCCGGAGCGAGAGGTCGATTTTACCATCGAATTGGTCCCTGGTGCAGCACCGGTATCTAGGCACCATATAGAATGTCCCCCGCAGAACTGAAAGAATTAAAAGAGCAACTGATGGAACTGTTAGAGAAGGGTTTCATCCGACCAAGCACATCGCCATGGGGTGCACCTGTCCTCTTCGTCAAGAAGAAAGATGGGTCGATGAGGCTATGCATAGATTACAGACAACTGAATCAGTTAACCATCAAGAATAAATACCCTCTGCCGAGAATTGATGAGTTGTTTGATCAATTATCTGGAGCTAGATACTTCTCTAAAATAGATCTCTGATCCGGTTATCATCAATTGAGGATCAAAGGAGAAGACATTCACAAGACTGCCTTCTGAAGCAGGTATGGGCATTATGAATTTATTGTTATCCTTTTGGACTAACAAATGCCCCTGCAGTTTTCATGCAGCTGATGAATAGTATTTATCGCCCATATCTTGATAAGTTTGTGGTCGTATTCATCGATGATATATTGATCTATTCCAAGACAAAGGAAGAGCATGAGGAGCATTTGAGGATTTCATTGTAGATTTTAAGGGAGAACAAACTATATGCCAATTAAGTAAATGTGAATTCTGGCTTGAGGAGATATCCTTTCTAGGCATGTGGTGACCAGGGATGGTATCGCGGTAGATCCATCAAAGGTTGAGGCTGTGTTGAAATGGGAAAGACCGAAAAGCGTCACAGAAATCAGGAGTTTTCTGGGATTAGCTGGGTATTATCGAAGGTTTATAAAGGATTCTTAAGATTGCGTGCCATTGACCAAACTGACCGGAAGGAAAATCCTTCGTGTGGACCAATGAATGTGAGGAAAGTTTCAACAACTTGAAGAAGTGTCTGACTACTGCTCCTGTCCTCGCCTTACCCACTGAAGAGGGAGGATTTGAAATTTATTCAGATGCTTCTGGTACTGGACTGGGATGTCTTAATGCAACAAGGGAAGGTAATAGCTTATGCTTCCAAACAGTTGAAGATCCACGAAGTGAACTATCCGGTTCATGACCTGGAGTTGGCAGCTGTAGTATTCGCCCTAAAGATTTGGAGCATTACATCTATGGTGAGCAATTAAGGTCTTTTCTGACCACAAGAGTTTAAAATGCATGTTCTCACAGAAGGAGCTGAACATGAGACAAGAAGGTGGTTAGAGTACCTTAAGGACTTTGACTTTTCCATTCAGTATCACCCCGGGAAAGCCAATGTAGTGGCAGACGCTCTAAGTAGACAACAGGAGCTATGCTAGCTAGTTTGATGTTGGGCGAATGGAAGTTACTGGAGCAATTTGCAAGTCTGAACATAGACGTGGGAAAGAAGGAAAAGCAAATAATGATTTCAAACCTCCAGATACAATCCAACCTACTGACTGAAATCAAGGAGAAACAGGGAGAGGATCCATTCTTAGTTGAGATCAGGGAGAAGCTAGAGCAAAGGCCTGGCTTCACTCTATCTGCGGAAGGTAGATTACTGTTCCGAGGTAGGAACATGTGTCCCTTATCATGGAGAACTCAAGAAGAGGTTACTAAATGAAGCTCATCAGTCCAGTACACACGATTCACCCTGGATCAACAAAGATGTACCAAGACTTGAAAAGGTCGTACTGGTGGCCAAACATGAAGAGGGATGTGGCCGATCATGTCTACTGTTTAACATGTATGAAAGTCAAGGCCGAGCATTTCTGTACGGCTGATGAACTGCTACCACTAGAAATCCCGAATGGAAGTGGGATAGTATCGGTATGGACTTTATCATGGGATTGCCAAGACTCGAGGTGGTATGGATGCATTTGGGTAATCGTTGATCGATTGACTAAGTCGGCTCACTTCTTGCCGATCAAGAGTACATGGTCAGTGGAGGTGTTGGCTGCTCTATATGTTAAGGAAGTAGTTAGACTGCATGGGGTTCCATCTAGCATAATATCAGATCGGGACCCTAGATTTACTTCACACTTCTGGAAGGGTTTACAAGCAGCAATGGGTACTAAACTAAACTTTAGTACTGCCTTCCATCCTCAGACTGATGGACAAACTGAAAGGACCAATCAAATTGTGGAGGATATGCTTCGTGCTCTGGTGCTAGATTTCAGAGGGCGATGGGATGATCAGTTGTACCTGATGGAGTTTGCTTATAACAACAGCTACCAGGCAAGTATCAAGATGGCTCCATTTGAAGCCTTATATGGCAGGAGTTGCATATCACCCCTTTGTTGGGAAGAGGTTGGGGAGAACCAATGGGTTGGACCCGACTTAATTGAGCAACTGTTCGGAAGGTTCAGATTGTCAGGGAATGTCTGAAGATAGCACAATCCAGGCAGAAGAGTTATACAGACAAGAGAAGAAGAGAACTGGAATTTCAGGTTGGCGAACATGTTTTCTTGAAGGTCTCACCTTCAAGGGGAATACAAATATTTGGGATCAAAGGAAAACTAAGTCCCAGATTTATAGGGCCATTTGAAATTCTGGAAAGAATTGGTCAGGTGGCATATAGACTTGCACTACCTCCGCAACTGGCCAACGTGCATAATGTGTTCCACATATCCATGCTGCGGAAGTACTTATTCAATGCCGACCATGTAATTGACCCGAGGACTTGGAGATTCGGGAGGACCTGACTTATGAGAGAAGCCGATCAAACTATTGGATCGGAAGATTCAGCGACTCAGGAATCGTACCATACCTATGGTGAAGGTCCAATGGAGTCGAGACGGAGTTACTAATGCTACCTGGGAAACAGAGGAAAGAATGAAGAAAAACCACCCGGAACTATTCTCAGGTACGAACTACACCATTATGCGTAAATTTGGGGACCAAATTTCTTAAGTGGGGGAGGATGTAACACCCCGAAAATTTAGCAATTTAAAATTTTCAGAAATATAGAGGGATAATTAAATAAACGTATTGGAGAGACTTCCAATACCATGTGTTAATGACCTATTAACAAGATTGGGCCAATAGAGCATATTTGGCCCAAGGATATGAATAAACTAGGACAGGAATTGCCCAGAAATTCGTGTATGTAATTATGCAGTAATTAGTGAGGGTAATTTAGGTTAAATTATGGATGAGTAGTCATGTAAGGTAAGCCAAAACCGAACTCAATCCCAATTGGTGGTTTCCTAAACCTTGGCTACCTCTTTTGGGTAGAGAATCCCAGATTTCCTGGAAACTAGAAAACAGAGCTCGTAGCCCTTTCCTAGTATCGTTAGGACTCTTAACAACATCCTAAAACTATAAGAACTCGTCCCTAAACTCTTGGGGAAGGTTTAATAACGAAGTTGGAGTCGTTTGGAGGCAAGCAAGAACTTCTGAGGAGCAGGAGAAAGGCTGGGAACTCGGAGCTTCATCCCCTGCATCCTCTGTTGCGTCCAGAACATCAACGGGTTTTAGATCTTCGTAAAGGTAGGTGTTCTCGGGCCAAGATTAAAGAAAAACCTATACCATCATGTAGAGCATCGAGTCTAGGATCATTTGCACTTGATTTGCCCAATTTTCATGGAGTATTCATTGTGTATTGATGATTTTCCCGAAGTCTTGCACAGTTAGGGCTTTTCCCGTTCGTCTTATTGTGCACACGATTCAAGATCGAATTGACTAAACTTTCTTCATGAAAGTTCTTCTATTGAAGTCACGATCATCTTCTATGTTGGACGTTTTATCTAAAGGTTTTTTGTTAGAGAGTTAGGAGCATGATAAGAGAGTCTCTGTTGATACTGTGATTTCGGGTTTCACTTGATTTTTGTTCTTCACATGTTTTTGGGATTTGAGACCGAATTTGATCGAATCCTAAACATCAAACTTCTTCTACTAGTTGTCTCTTCATCTTTCATGTTGAACGTTTTGTCCAAATGTCAATCGTTAGAGAGTTATAAGAGTTTGAAGTGAATCGCTGCATGGCATGTGTTTTCGGGTTTCACATGACTCATAAGTTTTGTTCTGGAAGGACTCTAGTGTCGACACTACTTGAACTAGTGTCTACACACTGTCCCAAGGCAGCCCAGAGAGTGTTCTGGGAAGCCCTCTAGTGTCGACACTACCTCATCTAGTGTCGACACCCTATCCCAAACAGCCCAGAGAGTGTTCTGGGAAAGCCATCTAGTGTCGACACTACCTGTCTCTAGTGTCGACACACTGTCCCAGCTTTTCCTGAAAGTTCTGGGAAAGCTATCTAGTGTCGACACTACCTCATCTAGTGTCGACACACTGTCCCATCTTTTCCAGAAGGTCTTCTGGAACCTGTCTCTAGTGTCGACACTACTTGAACTAGTGTCAACACTACCTGACCAGTTTTGCATGATTTTGTCTTGTGTTTGGAGCATGGTGTCGACACCACTTGATCTAGTGTCGACACCACCTTACAAAAAATTTGCATAATTTAGGTCTAATCATCTCATGATGTCTACTAGCTTGTGCATGATGTTATATAGTATGCATGGACCTAAAATAAATCAATCCATTGAAAATAGTAATGACATGAACATGATTCTAATGTGTAATTGTGATTGATCTTATGCCCATTGGATTATCTTGTGATCTTGCTTATGTTATGAACGGATGGGTGGAAGGATCAGATCTAGAGGGGGGTTGAATAGATCTAATACCATTAACGCGGAAGCTTAAGCAATTAAAAATTACTTCTAATCAAAGATCAAATCACCCAAATAATTTACTGATCTGAAGTGTGATTGGGTGTGTGAGCAAATCAATTAGTAGAGTGAACGAAATCCATATGCATGCATCTAGCGAGACACAAAGGCAAACCATAAATCAAACCAATGCACAGAGGATTTTTAGGTGGTTCGGAAATCACCTCCAGTGACTCCTACGTCCACCCCTCACACAGTGAGGCCACACTACTCAAAAACCTTGAGTACAACTCACACAGGAGCACGACGACTCCAAACACCCTTCAGCACGACGACTCAAGAAACACCTGGAGCACGACGACTCCAAACTGAGCACGACGGCTCAAACAACAACCGGAGTACGACGACTCCAAATTGAGCACGACGGCTCAAACCACACAGTGAGTGCGACGACTCACAAACCTGAGCTCGACGGCTCAGAGTACAAAAGCTAGATCAAACACAAAAGAGATCAGATCCTCTAGCAATGATCTGATTTAAGACAGTTTCGTACATAGAAATTTGTACAGAACTTCATGCACAAATCTCATTGACGAACTAAGGAAGAACGAACTCAGAAATAAAGCAAATAGATGTAGAAAGAGTGTTCTTCGATGAAGAGGCCTTGCAGACGCTTCAATTGAGAAGGCTTGATGGAAATCGATGGAGATCCTCCTCAATTGGCGATGCTCTGCTTTGATGGCATCTGAAATGCCAGAGATCCTTCTTCTCCTTTGCCTCTTCAGTTGGATCTGCTCCCTTGCCTTGTATAGCAACCTTCTCTCCAGGGATTCCCCTTGATTCCCTTGTCCTTCCTCTTGAAAGGATGGCTTGAAGCTTCTGGAGATGGAGACAGATCTGGAAAGCCCCTTTCAGCCGCCAAAAAGGTTCTTCAGGAAGTGTATGGGCTCTCTCTCTTTTGGGGTACAAGGAACATGGGTATTTATAGCCCCATATGTCTATAAAGTGCTTTGGGGTGCATGGGCACGGAACCCTAGGTCAAATCCCCTAAATCTCAACCATCCACGTGTACAGAGAAATTCACGTTTTTGACTTTCAGCCGGAGTGTGTCGACCTGCCCATAGGGTGTGTATACCTGCTGTCCCATTTCTGCAAACTGGTCTGCTGGAAACTGGGTCTAGTGTCGACCTACCCTGAACTAGTGTCGACCTGCCCTCAGCTAGTGTCGACCTACCTTTGACTTGTGTCGACCTGCTGTCCCATTTCTGGAAACATGCTGTTCTGGGAAATGATCTAGTGTCGACCTGCTCTTTGACTTGTGTCGACACAGTCTCAGCATTTCTTCAGCTTTTTGCCTTGGGGTCTGAGGTGTTGTGTCGACACCATTGTGGGGTGTGTCGACATCACCTTTGTAAAAAGTGTTTGTACCTGAAAATTAAACACATATATCATTAGTACAAGATATTAACATTAAAATATGAGATATTAAACATCAGAAACATGTTGTTTAAGCATTATTGTGATATGTACAAGATGTATAACATGTTCAACATATCATCATCAAAATCACAACATGTCACTATATCTCATCATTAAAATCACAATATGTCATCATATCTCATCATTAAAATCACAATATGTCATCATATCTCATCATTAAATTCACAATATGTCATCATCAATATCACAGTATGTCATCATCAAAATCAAGGTATGAGTGATGTTGATTGGATACCATTAAATTACAACTTTAGGAAGTTCCAAAACACACTCACCCAATAGCTTATTGTCAATTGATAAGATAAGAATATGATATGAATGTGGGGATGAATACATGATTAGTATGGACATGTTAGTGGTGTTAATGTTATGATTTGCATATGAGTTTCATGGTTACATGTTTTTCCGGTGTTCAATTGATTATTTGTCATATGCATACATGTTAGGAAAGTACATGTTCTACATATGATCTGTCTTTAGAAACACCCTCATGTCAAGACATTAATGAACTATGAAACATAAGATACGTCGATATCCTGCCTTGTTCTTTTGAGCTGTTTGTCATTCCTTGACTCTATGAATGATCATGTTCTTTTTACTATGAGCTTGTCATTGAAACTCTGTGGCCATAATATGAATATGTTTGTTCGGCACAACGTGGGACTCCGGTCCAAAACTTGATACAATGCCTGTGCAATAGGGCCATGTCCGGTCCTGGGGAGGAGCGCCCCAACGTACTTGTTAACCGCGGGAGTATGGACTTTGGTGCTTGGCATAGCACAACTGACATGCAAGATTGTGAAAATGTGCCTCCTGTTTGACTTGATAAGTTTGACTTGACATGATATGATACGTTTGTTCTCGTGAACACATGAGCTCTGCTTGAATATGGCCAATCTCTTCTGACATGATTTTATTCTTGAATTATCCGTCCATTGTATATGAAACTCGACAATTGATCTCATATGATATCCGTTCTACTATGCTATTCAACTTGTTAGAAAAGTATGCATTGACATCATATTCATAAGCATATCTGCCTATATAAAATGTTAATCATGTATACTAGTGCCCGCACGTGATTGAGATATAAATCCTACTGAGCTAGTTTGCTCACCCCTATCATCCTGCCCTTTTTCAGGTAGTGATGAAGAACCAGTGGAGTCAGATGGGACTGGGCAAGAGTGACGAGCACCCGTCCTAGAAATAGATGACAGTTTAGAATAGAAACTTGAGTAGTCTATGTAATAGTGAAACTTTTCTGGAAGTTTTATTGAATGATGGACCCTTTGGTTAATTCTTCTTTTGTGAGGTTGTATCTAGTTGAATGAAATGAATTAAAGTATACTTTTGGTGACCATATTATAGTCTTGAATGTGTTATTATATTCGATTGTGACTCTGCACTATTCAACTGTGATATGCCAGTTTGTATCGTTCACGTCCCCCGGTGTTTATTCCGCTGCTAAATATCGGGGCGTGACAATAATAATAATTAAATCTAGATTAGGACTTTAATCAAGATTAGCTCCCACTATTTTCCGACAGACTGTATAACCCTCAGATATACAGAATGGGAGACGCCGACGGTCTCCTAGTGGGGATCGGAATCTTACAGACTCATAGCATGATCTTGTGGATAGCACAACAAACCATACTATGATCTGAAAGCGGTCAACTCTTGACACTTGCAACTCTTGCAATATCCAATCTTATTTCGGCCCCTGAACTTTAATGACCTTGTGGATAGCACAACAAGCCATTAAATCCAGTCTAAGCAATACCATCATTACGTAACGATCATAGATTCGGATGTAGCCCTTGTGGATAGCACAACAAAGCTACACCGTTCCTTTACCCTGTTTAAGGCATCACCATGCCATAGTTTTAGTCTGTCATCAGATTTGGCAAGCCTTATGGATAGCACAACAAACTTGACCGATCTAATGGCAATCCTAAAACTATAATGATGGAGGGCCACGTAATTCATTCTAAATGATTACGTTACGGCTTAAAGTTTGAACGAGGAGGGATTTTATCATATTTTATCTTGGTCTCAATATCTGCGTGCTATTGATATATAGAATTTGGAATATCATATATTTTATTTATAATATATCATAACACATTCCACACATATCACAATATATGAAGAAAAACGATGGGTGATCATGGACTTTAATCTAAAGTGGCTTACCAGAGCCAGTTGTAATCCACATTATGGCAAACATATGGCAGCCCCGCATCATATGCACTTGCTTGTGTGACTCTATCTCCAGGAAGGCCTTGCATGGTACTCTCCTCCATCTCCTCCAACCGTTTCTTAATATTACAAGTATCATTTAAATGGACTCGCATTGTAAGACCTCGAATTTTCGTCGCGTTATTTGTATTATGTGTGTATTTGTGCTTGTGTATGTATATACGTATTTACGTACGTATTAATTAGTACCATTACGTGTACATGTGTTTATAGTATATGTAAATAATGCATGTATTGAATGATGATATGTATGGATACACTACCATATACCATTTCATGTATATATGCATGGTGTGCATGGATTTCTGCATGTTTTAGAGTTCTGGCCGAAGGCCAGATTGGCGTCGACCCCTGGCCGTTGAGGTGGTGTCAGCGTCCAGACATGGACGCCAACACTAATCCTGGCGTCCAGCGATATGGACGCCAATCTCTCTGGCCTGCATGCGCAGCAGAGCTGCAAACTTCTGAAACAAGAAAGCCAGCCATTGGGGGGCTATCCCCATGGCTCTGAGGGCTGTCAAGTCACCCTAAGAGTGGGAGAGAGGCCTCTCCTTAAGTCTGAACCCGGAGCTACCTTTCCCACCCCTCTCTTCACCCTTGCAAGAGGAGAAAAAGAGAGAGAAAACCCTAGAAGAAAACTGAGGAAAACCCCACTCTTTGCACCCAAGAATCTGACTTCCTGGAGCTAGATCCGGCCATCTTCCACGACAAAGGCTAGCTGGAGCAAAGGAGGAGGCTTCCCCGACAACCCCTTGCTGTGGAAATCATCCAGGAGCCCGGAGGAAGAAGATCTAGGAGGCGTTTCTGCACCTTCTTGGGACTGCCCAAGGAGGGCTTCACCAACACCCTAGACCCATTAGAGCAATTTTTAAAAGGCAAGTGACCTAACCATGATGTCCCCGTATGTGTCTAGGTCGTTTCTATTATTTTTATGGATTTTCCCTCGAGTCCTAGACCCTCCCATTCACCCAAACTTGAGAGCTCGGGTCTGTGTTTCTGCAACAGACCTGCATTGACGGCAAGGTCAATGGACGCAGATATCATGCTTGGCGTCCATCGACCATGCCGCTGACCCTGAGTCAGCGGCCAGAGACCGCCGCCAAGTTCCTCTGGACAGAACAGTGACCTGTTCTGCCCTCCCTATACACTATTTTCGGTATGGTTTCCGTGATGAGGATATATGGTAACCCTATACACTATGTATATTGTTAAATTGGTATGTGGATGGAGTGTGATGTGTGGTGGTGAATGTTAGGAGAGTGTATCCATGAAATTGTAAGCATGACTTGTTGATGATCTTGCCAAATCTATGCTTTACGATTAGGATTAGTCTTAATGCCTCAGTTTTGTCTGATCATGAAAGAGTAGTAGATCAGTATACTTGTACTCAGTTTTGATGAATTATCCATGCTGTATGAATTGCCAATAACTTGGTTCGGTAAATAAAACGGCATGCAAGAATGATTTGTGGTGATCGATCTACAATTGTATGATTTAGGGTAAATTCTTATTCTCAGATCATGTATGTGACAGTAACCTCTGTTCAAACAGTAAGTGGCAAAATTGCATGATATGTTAACTCCATGTCAACTAAATTGTGAATGGCATGCAAAATATGTATTTGATTTTCTGTAAATTCTATTTAGCTCATAAAAATCTGAAAAATTGAATGTATGATCTTGAACCCGAAAATAGCATGTGGTTTAAATTTCAGGTCATTTGGACCAGTATATAAGGAGTTATGTAGTTTCCATGTGAAATGTATGATCTACGTATGTTATCGTAATGTGATTAGATATGTTTAACCCACCTGATTAGTGCAATTACTGTGTGCTAAACTCCTGAAATCTGTAGTGCCATGTCAGGAAAAATAAAGAAATGCATATGAGTGAGAAAGTGAATGAGATGAAAGTCTATGTGTAAAACCATGTGCAAACTGGTAAAATGTGTAAATGTTAACTGTGCCAATGTGACATTGCTTCCGTAGAGGCAGGGAACTGTATCAGGGAAAAGTCCCCTTGAGAAAGTCAATGTGTAAGTGACCCTAAGGGCATTAGGGGGAAATCCTGGAGGTGGACAAGTACCCTGGTTAGGGTGGAGACTTGTTCTCCCGGTCTGCGCAGTCCAAGAGTCGCCATTGAATTGCCTAGATGGCGTCTATGTTTAATGTGATGTGTATATGTCCTTCTTTGGTGGTTTGGACTATGTGTCACGGCACCTAAAATGTGTAATGTGATGTGTAATGTGTAGTGTTCATGTGTAAATGTGTAAGTGAACATGTGAATGTGTATGTGTAAAGTGTAACCATGTGAAAGAAGAAACTTGTGTAAAGAAAATGTGAAATTCTATGTGAGGATATGATATTGAAATCCTGTGAGACAAATCTGAACCATATGAAATCAGAAATCTTTGTTGTTATTGTTGCCCAGCTAGCTAGCCCAGAGGGGGGGGGGGGGGGGGGGGGGGGTGGGGGGGGGTGATGGTATTAAAAAATTGGTCTCTGATTAAAACCTGTTCACTAAAAAGATTGCACAACAGCTTAAACAGAAGTTAGAGTTAGAAGAAATAAGATAACAATCACACAAAGCACACCACAAGACACACAGGATTTTTATCCTGGTTCGGAACTCCTCTCACAGGAGACCTACGTCCAGTCCCTGAGCAATGCCTCAGGATTTCACTACCAAGGAACAATCCCTTAACGAAACTACAACACCCAGCTCAGCTGGTCTTCCTTCAACTCGAAGGGAACAACACCCTGGATGCCACCAGGTCTTCCTTCACAACCGAAGGGAGCCACACCCTGGATACCACCAGGTCTTCCTTCACAACCGAAGGGAAACACACAAGAATAATGAAAGACTTTCAAGCCCCTAGATCAAGCTTTTGATAAG
>CM024754.1:48044623-48098438 GCA_014218235.1 Colocasia esculenta
CCCAAAACCTACCAGCAAATTTAATATGTATGGACATGGCGAGGTATGATGTGATACTGGGAGCAGACTGGATGTCTGAACAGGGGGCTAGTATAAATTGCAGGAGAAGTCGGGTAACTTTTAGTCAGTACCCAAAATTAGTGTTCACAGGGGATAGAAACCGCAGGAGATTGTCACTTATCTCTGCACTACAAGCCAAAAGGATGATGAGGAAAGGTTGTATGGCCTTTCTTGCTGCTGTAGTCATTGCAAAGAAGGAAGTCAAAGTAGAGGACATCCATGTCGTCAGCGAATACGCTGATGTTTTTTCCGAAGACTTGCCAGGAATTCCTCCGGAGCGAGAGGTCGATTTTACCATCGAATTGGTCCCTGGTGCAGCACCGGTATCTAGGGCACCATATAGAATGTCCCCCGCAAAACTGAAAGAATTAAAAGAGCAACTGATGGAATGTTAGAGAAGGGTTTCATCCGACCAAGCACATCGCCATGGGGTGCACCTGTCCTCTTCGTCAAGAAGAAAGATGGTCGATGAGGCTATGCATAGATTACAGACAACTGAATCAGTTAACCATCAAGAACAATATCCTCTACCGAGAATTGATGAGTTGTTTGATCAATTATCTGGAGCTAATACTTCTCTAAAATAGATCTCCGATCCGGTTATCATCAATTGAGGATCAAAGGAGAAGACATTCACAAGACTGCCTTCCGAAGCAGGTATGGGCATTATGAATTTATTGTTATGCCTTTTGGACTAACAAATGCCCCTGCAGTTTTCATGCAGCTGATGAATAGCATTTATCGCCCATATCTTGATAAGTTTGTGGTGGTATTCATCGATGATATATTGATTTATTCCAAGACAAAGGAAGAGCATGAGGAGCATTTGAGAATTTCATTACAGATTTTGAGGGAGACAACTATATGCCAAGTTAAGTAAATGTGAATTTTGGCTTGAGAAGGTATCCTTTCTAGGACATGTGGTAACCAAGGATGGTATCGTTGTTGATCCATCAAAGGTTGAGGCTGTTCTGAAATGGGAAGACCGACAAGCGTCACTGAGATCAGGAGCTTCCTAGGTCTAGCAGGATATTACCGAAGGTTTTATAAAGGATTTCTCAAAGATTGCAGTACCATTAACCAAGCTGACCCGGAAGAAAATCCGTTTGTGGACTGATGATTGTGAGGAAGCTTCAACAACTTGAGAAGTGTCTGACCACTGCTCCTGTCCTCGCCTTACCCACTGAAGAGGGAGGATTTGAAATTTATTCAGATGCTTCTGGAATAGGTCTGGGATGCGTCTTAATGCAACATGGAAGTTATATCTTATGCCTCAAGACAGTTGAAGATCCACGAAGTGAACTATCTGGTTCATGACCTGGAGTTGGCAGCTGTAGTATTCGCCTTGAAAATTTGGAGGCATTATATCTATGGTGAGCAATTTAAGGTCTTTTCTGACCATAAGAGTTTGAAATACTTGTTCTCACAGAAGGAGCTGAACATGAGACAAAGAAGGTGGTTAGAGTACCTTAAGGACTTTGACTTTTCCATTCAATATCACCCTGGGAAAGCCAATGTAGGTGCTGACGCTCTAAGTAGACAACCAGAGCTATGCTAGCTAGTATGATGTTGGGAGAATGGAAGTTACTGGAGCAATTTGCAAGCTTGAACTTAGACATGGAAAGAAGGAGAAACAAGTAATGATTTCTAATCTCCAGATACATCCGGTCTACTGACCGAAATCAAGGAGAAACAGGGAGAAGATCCATTCTTAGTTCAGATCAGGGAGAAGCTAGAACAAAGACCCGACTTTACTCTCTCATCAGAGGGAAGATTATTATTCCGAGGTAGAACATTGTCCCTGATCATGAAGAACTCAAGAAGAGGTTACTGAATGAAGCTCACCAGTCCAAATATACGATTCATCCAGGATCAACAAAGATGTACCAAGATTTAAAAAGGTCGTACTGGTGGCCAAACATGAAGAGGGATGTGGCCGATCATGTGGCATACTGTTTAACATGCATGAAAGTCAAAGCCGAGCATTTTCGTACAGCTGGTGGACTGCTACCACTATAAATCCTAGAGTGGAAGTGGGATAGTATCGGTATGGACTTTATCATGGGATTGCCCAAGACTAGAGGTGGTATGGATGCAATTTGGGTAATCGTTGATGATCGATTGACTAAGTCGGCTCACTTCTTGCCGATCAAGAGTACATGGTCAGTGGATGTGTTGGCCGCTCTATATGTTAAGGAAGTAGTTAGACTGCATGGGGTTCCATCTAGCATAATATCAGATCGGGACCCTAGATTTACTTCACACTTCTGGAAGGGTTTACAAGCAGCAATGGGTACTAAACTAAACTTTAGTACTGCCTTCCATCCTCAGACTGATGGACAAACTGAAAGGACCAATCATTGTGGAGGATATGCTTCGTGCTCTGGTGCTGGATTTCAAAGGTCGATGGGATGATCAGTTTACTTGATGGAGTTTGCTTATAACAACCTATCAGGCTAGTATCAAAATGGCTCCATTTGAAGCCTTATATGGCAGGAGTTGCAGATCACCCCCTTTGTTGGGAAGTGGTTGGGGAGAACCAATGGGTTGGACCCGACTTGATTGAGGTAACTGTCCGAAGGTTCAGATTGTCAGGGAACGTCTGAAGATAGCACAATCCAGACAGAAGAGTTATGCAGACAAGAGAAGGAGAGAACTGGAATTTCAGGTTGGCGAACATGTTTTCTTGAAGGTCTCACCTTCAAGGGGAAATACAAAGATTTGGGATCAAAGGAAAACTAAGTCCCAGATTTATAGGGCCATTTGAAATTCTGGAAAGAATTGTCATGTGGCGTATAGACTTGCACTACCTCCGCAACTGGCACCCTGCATAATGTGTTCCACATATCCATGTTGCGGAAGTACTTATCAATGCCGACCATGTAATTGACCACGAGGATTTGGAGATTCGGAGGACCTGACTTATGAAGAGAAGCCGATCAACTGTTGGATCGGAAGATTCAGCGACTCAGGAATCGTACCATACCTATGGTGAAGGTCCAATGGAGTCGAGACGGAGTTACTAATGCTACCTGGGAAACAGAGGAAAGAATGAAGAAAAACCACCCGGAACTATTCTCAGGTACGAACTACACCATTATGCGTAAATTTGGGGACAAATTTCTTAAGTGGGGGAGGATGTAACACCCGGAAATTAGCAATTTAAAATTTCAAAATATAGAGAGAAAATTAAATAAACGTATTGGAGACTTCCAATACCATGTGTTAATGACCTATTAACAAGATTGGGCCAATAGAGCATATTTGCCCAAGGATATGAATAAACTAGGACAGGAAATGCCCAGAAATTCGTGTATGTAATTATGCAGTAATTAGTGAGGGTAATTTAGGTTAAATTATGGATGAGTAATCATGTAAGGTAAGCCAAAAACGAACTCAATCCCAATTGGTGGTTTCCTAAACCTTGGCTACCTCTTTTGGGTAAGGGAATCCCAGATTTCCTGGAAACTAGGAAACAGAGCTCGTAGCCCCTTTCCTAGTATTGTTAGGACTCTTAACAACATCCTAAAACTATAAGAACTCATCTCTAAACTCTTGGGGAAGGTTTAACAACGAAGTTGAAGTCGTTTGGAGGCAAACAAGAACTTCTGAGGAGCATGAGAAAGGCTGGGAACCCGGAGCTTCATCCCCTGCATCTTCTGTTGCATCCAGAACATCAACTGGTTTTAGATCTTCGTAAAGGTAGGTGTTCTCGGGCCAAGATTAAAGAAAACATATACCATCATGTAGAGCATCGAGTCTATGATCATTGCACTTGATTTGCCCAATTTTCATGGAGTATTCCATTGTGTATTGGTGATTTCCGAAGTCTTGCACGTTAGGGCTTTTCTCCCGTTCGTCTTATTGTGCACACGATTCAAGACCCAATTTGACTAAACGTTCTTCATGAAATTCTTTTACTGAAGTCACGATCATCTTCTATGTGGACATTTTGTCCAAGGTTTTCGTTAGAGAGTTAGGAGCAGATAAGAGAGTCTCTGCTTGAAACGGTTGATACGGATAAGGACCACCGGGTGGGGTCCACGGATTTGGCCGACGAGGCTTGGTCGTCGGGACAATTGGCAAGGTCCTCGGCGTAAGATCTGATCGTCCCCATATAAGGAAATCCAGCTGTGCTTACCTTCTCCGAAACCTCACTCCTAACAAGGAAAGGCTTGAGATCTCGGGTCGCGACAGCCCCTCCGTCCCTAGCTGGCGACTGCCAGCTGGAAACCAAGGAGCAGCATCGGCGATCGCGCCCCCTTACTTCGGGACGTTGAGTCTGTCAGGAAATTACGTGGCTAACTAAGGCAGGGGGAAAACCCATCTTGCAAAACCTCACCCTATAAAAACAAAGGAGACGCTTCAGGCCAAGGTATGCTACGTGTGGCATTTGAACTCTCTTACATCTTCTCTCGCAATTAACTTGGGCGTCGGAGTGTCTCCCCACCGAATCACTCGGTGGTTCTTTGCAGGTGCAGCGCAAGAAGTCTGAGTCGACGACGACATCGCTAGCGCCTGGGGCCCACCCGATTTGACTCCGGTCAAATCTCCCTTTGCTTGTGCAGCAACATTTGGCGCCGTCTGTGGGAAATTCTCGATACAAAAGCTATCCCCGATGGCAACCAAGGCAAAGGCGGTCGCTCGCTCGTCGGAGGAAGATGTCACCCTTGTCAACACCACCGAAGCGCGGGCGGTGGGAGCATCCAACACAGGGGACCAAGATCATCGACCTCGTCGCGGCTTGAACGCGTCGAGCAAACACTAGCGAACCTCCAACTGATTCTGATGAGGTGGAGCAGAACCAGCGGGCTTCCCCCGCTTGGGACGAAGGTCGAGTCGCCCAGCAGAGCAGACTCAAGGTGAGCAAAATGATGCCGAGGCTCCAACCGACAGCGCTCGGCTCTGGCGTTGTCGGCAAGCCACGCCGACGTTCCACCACTGGTAGGTGGAACCCAGCACCGCCTGCTGCTCAAGCTGACAACGCTCCTCCCGTCACGCCAATGGCCGCCGCGGGAATCGCAGTAAGGACCGACCTCGCCGACCACTTCTCGGCGGAGTCGCTCCAGGTACTAATAGCGAGTCTCCCTTCGACTCGCGGTGGAAGGACGACATGCGGGAAATGAACAGGAAGATAGAGGCCTTGCAGCTCGGAACCCGCACTCCCTCCGTGGCGACGCTTCTCACCTCCTCGCCATTTACAGAGGAAATCACCTCGGCGCCGGTCCCCGTTGAAATTCCAACTGCCCAAATTCCGGTGATATAATGGAACAACTAACCCGTCCACCACCTGATCTTTTCAAGGGCAGGTGGAATGATAAATGTGACTGATGCTTTAAAATGCAGAGCTTTCATGTCAACATTGGATGATGCAGCGCTGCAATGGTTCAAAGCGCTGCCGGCTCGGTCGGTCGCAAACTTCGCCGACCTGGCTCAAAGGTTCTAGACCACTTCTATAACACGGTGCAGCATTCGCTATGCACCGACGACTATGGCTGATAGCGCAAAAGGAGGGCGAGATGTTTCGCGATTACGCCAAGCGCTTCCAGGTCGAAATAATGAAAGTAGTGGACCTGGACCTGAGAACCGCAGTCAACATCCTCACAAGGGTGTGCACCGACGCGGCGTTCGTAGCATCAATCGCCAAAAAGCCACCGGTAAGCCTCTCCGACCTCCTCTCCCGGATGCAGAAGTACGTCCGACTGGAGTCGACCCTTGGAGCCGCCGGGCGTCTCAACGACCGTTAGAGAGAGGAAGCGCAAGCTCGGGGCGAGCGAGAAAAGGCCGAGGAGGGAGGAGCACCGCGGAGACAGGCGCCGGGAGCTTGAAAGCGGCGATCATCGGACCAACGACCCGACGAGTACCGCCGCGTCAGGGACCTACCTCGATTCGGGAGGCTGCCATCGGAGATCCTCCCCGTCATCAAGAACTTCCGGAGTTCAGGCGACCTGAACAATTGCGAGGCCTCCATCTGGGCGGGGGGGCCGATCTGTATTGTGAGTATCATAGGGGCTACGGACATTTGACTGACCAATGCAGGAGCTCAAGATGGAGATAGCGGAGATGCTGCGCCGAGGAATAATCGGGAAGGACATCGTCGACGGCAAGCCAAGAATAGGGAGCCAGAAGAAGATCGCGAACACGAGGGGAAAGGGGCCGTCTTGGTCCTCGCAGGGGACGGCAGGAGGCGGCGACAGCAGCAGAAAAAGAAAGGCGTACGCGTCGGCTGTCATCCTCGGTGTGAGCCAACCGGCGCCGAACCTGAAGGAGGTGATCACATTCTCCGCCGAAGACGCGATCGGACTGAGCTTCCCTCACGACGACGCACTGGTCATCCACGCCGACGTCGACGGATACACGGTGCATCGCATCCTCGTCGACAACGGAGCTGCGCCCGACGTCCTTTCTACGATTGCTTCTTGAAGATGACGAATCTGAGCACAGAGATCAAGCCAGTCGCCACACCTCTGTTCGGATTCAGCGGAACACCGGTGACCGCCGAGGGATCCATCAGGCTTAAGGTGACTCTGGGCACCCGTCCTCAAACTGTGACGGTTGAGGTCGACTTCCTGATTGTGAAGGTAAAGTCGGCCTACAACGCGATCTTCGGACGCGGACTGCTGGGAAGCTCGGGGGGAGTGCCGTCGACATATCATCAAAAATTGAAGTTCCCAACTCCTAACGGAGTGGGAGAAGTCGTGGGAAGTCAGGCCGAGGCACGCCTCTGCTATGTTAATTCGATCAAAGCAAAAGAGCTAGCTATTCCTGAGTACGTACCACTTGCCGACGATGCGATCTTCGACGATGTCCAAAAACATGAACCAGTCGAACTTACTAAGCAAAATAAAAATCGCTAACGGACTACTAACTATCGGGACCGAACTCGGCAAACTAGAAGATGACATCACAAAATTCCTCGGTAAAAGCAGCGACGTATTCGCTGGTCAGACGACGACCTGCCGGGGTGGATCCGAGCATTATCAACATCACTTGAACGTCAATTCCGAGGCCCGACAATCCGCCAGAAGAAGAGACCCTTGTCGGCCGAAAGGCAGGAAGTGGTCGAGAGCAATTTAAAAAAATATTTGCGTGCAGGAACCGTTAGAAATTCGTTCTATCCCACTGGATCGCCAACGTCGTCCTGGTGCGCAAGGCAAATGGCAAGTGGCGAATGTGTGTTGACTTCACCGACCTAAACCGAGCCTGTCCAAAGACAGCTTCCCATTACCTCGGATCGATCAACTGGTAGATTCGACCGCCGGACACGAGCTGTTGAGCTTCCTTGACGCCTACTCAGGCTATCATCAGATAAGGATGGCCCCGGAGGATGAGGATAAAACATCTTTCACCACTGAGAGAGGTTTGTACTGTTTCACTCGTATGCCTTTCGGACTAAAGAATGCAGGAGCAACATATCAAAGGCTGGTCAACAAAATGTTCGAAAAGCAAATCGGCAAAACCATGGAGATCTACATTGACGACATGCTGGTAAAAAGCCGACGATCCGAGGACCACGTCAAGGACTTGGCCGAGGCTTTCGAAGTATTGCGACATTACGGGATGAAGTTGAACCCGAAAAAATGCGTCTTCGGCGTCAAAGCTGGAAAATTCCTAGGCTACCTCGTCTCTCAAAGGGGCATTGATGTCAACCCCGACAAAGTTCGTGCAATCCTCGACATGTCGGCTCCAGGACGGTAAAAGAGGTACAAAGACTTAATGGCAGGATAACTGCTCTTAGCAGGTTCATGTCCAGGTCGGCGGAACGTTGCCGACCATTCTTCGAGATACTGTGGAAGGGTCGCTTCGAATGGACCGAGGAGTGCCAAAGAGCCTTCGACCAGTTAAAGGAATACCTGGCGAACGTACCGACATTAAGCAAGCCAAGCGACCACGAGGAATTGCTATTGTACCTGTCGGCGACGAACTATTCCATCAGCTCGGTGCTCGTCCGAGAAGAGGATCGAGCCATCTCCCGGTGTACTATACAAGTAAGGCGCTGCGAGGAGCCGAAGAGCGCTACACCACCTTGAGAGGCTCGGTTATGCTCTCGTAATGGCAGCCCGACGATTACGCCCGTATTTTCAAGCGCACAAGATCGTTGTCCTCACCGACGCGCCGCTCCGACCGATTTTCGGAGACCCGAGTCCTCAGGGAGGTTGGCAAAGGGGGCCGTCGAGCTCGGCGAATTCGATATCGATTTCACGCCCCGGGTCGCTATCAAAGCCCAGGCCCTCGCGGATTTTATTTCCGAGGGCACCCCGGGCAGCGGTCGACGAAGAACCCAACGAAAGTTGGGAAATTTTCGTCGACGGTGCCTCAAATTCCAGAGGAGGCGGGGCAGGTGTAGTAATGCGCTCTCCTGAAGGCCTCGACTTAAGGTACGATGTTCGTTTCGGGTTTGAAGCATCTAACAATGTGGCAGAATACGAAGCGGTGGTGTCGGGGTAAAAATGGCAAAAAACCCTTGGGGCAAAGAGGGTACGCATTCACAGCGACTCCCATCTGGTCGTCGGCCAAGTATCCAGACGTTCGAGGCGAAAGAGGCAAAGCTCGCGTACAAAGCCGAGGTGCTAAAAATGATGGCCGAATTCGAGTCAGCAGAGCTCATAAAGATACCAGGACCGAGAACGAGCAAGCCGACGAGTTATCGAAGATTGCGTCGTCGGCACTGGAGTCACCTCCATCCTGTTGATAGAAGAGTTAATGGAGCCAACCATAGCGCGCAAGGATGTGATGAGCATCGACGTAGGGTCGACGTGGATGACCCCATTGATGAATTTCCTCAGAAACAATGTGCTACCAGAAGACAAGAGCGAAGCCGAGCAAACTAGAAGGCGGTCGTCAAGATTCTTCATCCTCGGCGACGATCTGTACCGAAAAGGGTTTAGCTACCCGAACCTCCTATGCGTGGATCCGATCCGAGCCAAAGAAATCGTCGGCGAGGTACACGAAGGTACGTGCGGCTCTCATGCAGGCCCCAGGTCCTGGTGAGAAGAATAACCCGACAAGGGTACTGGTGGCCGACGATGCTTAAGGACGCCGAGGAATATGTCAAATGTTGTCAACAATGCCAATTATTCGGCAAAATCGACCGACAATCTCCGACAGAGCTCACGACTATAAACTCCCCGTGGCCATTCGCGCAATGGGGAATGGATATCCTCGGACCCTTTCCCCCAGCGTCGGGCCAAAGGAAATTCATAATCGTTGGCGTTGACTATTTCACCAAATGGGTCGAAGCGAACCTCTGGCTAAAATCACCGACGCCAATGCCTGGGGTTTGTGTGGAAAAATATTATTTGCAGGTTCGGCTTACCTCGGACGATCATCACCGACAACGGAAGACAATTTGACAACCTCAAGTTCCGTAAGAATTGCGGAGCTCTCGGGATTGAGCACAGGTTCTCCTCAGTAGCCCACCCTCAGACAAATGGGATGGCCGAGGTAACCAACCGAACTATCTTAGATGGAATAAAGAAAAGAGTTATAGGCACAAAGGCGCCTGGGCCGACCAGCTCCAGCATGTGCTGTGGGCATACAGGACAACGCCGAGAGAAGCCACTCGCGAGACACCCTTCGCGTTGGCCTTCGGGGTGGAGGCAGTATCGCCCGTGGAAATGCTTGTCCCTTCAAAGAGGGTAATCGGGTTTGACGAGGCAAGCAACGACCGATCCTTGCGCGACGAGCTCGACCTCCGAAGAAGAGACGTGGAAATGCGTCCACCAGGATGGAAATTTATCAAAGAAGAATCAAGAAAAACTTCGACAAGAAAGTCAAACCGCGACACTTCGCTGTTGGAAGCCTTGTCCTCAGGAAGCTCGCCATCTCGGACCCAAAGTCGGCTAGCGGGAAGTTATCGCCAAATTGGGAAGGACCTTACAGGGTCATCGGAGACCTCGGCCATGGTGCCTA
The DNA here is from genome assembly GCA_014218235.1 of Colocasia esculenta. Lineage (NCBI taxonomy): Eukaryota > Viridiplantae > Streptophyta > Magnoliopsida > Alismatales > Araceae > Colocasia > Colocasia esculenta. The sequence goes on from CM024754.1 coordinate 48,054,596, forward strand.
TCGGCTCGAAAACCTAGAGGGTTCTATCGTCCCGAGGACGTGGAACGCGGAACACTTGCGTAAATTTTACGCCTAATCGAGAATGCGAGGTCGCTTCGGCACTCTGAGAACACGAGGTCGCTTTGGCACTCTGAGAATACAATACGAGGTCGCTTCGGCACTCTGAGGATACGAGGTCGCTACGGCACTCTGAGGATACGAGGTCGCTACGGCACTCTAAGGATACGAGGTCGCTTAGGCACTCTAAGGATACGAGGTCGCTTAGGCACTCTGAGGATACGAGGTCGCTACGGCACTCTAAGGATACGAGGTCGCTTAGGCACTCTGAGGATACGAGGTCGCTACGACACTCTAAGGATACGAGGTCGCTTAGGCACTTGAGGATACGAGGTCGCTCACGACACTCTGAAGATGCGAGGTCACATCGGCCCCTTCTGAATTAGACAAATCGCCCCGATAGACTAACCGAATGAAATCATACGAGGTCGCGCAATATTCGACAAAAGGAAGAAATGAGCGCCTCGGCGCAATGTTTAGTAAAAGAAGAAAAAGTGCGAAAACTCAGCATACTTTCGACGCGACGTCCTCGGCCAATACTTTCTCGGCAGCTTCGGCGAAAATCTCGTCGGCCGCCTTTGACATGGCTTCGTCAACCACGGCCGCAGCAGCTTGCTTCCGTCCTCCTTCGTCCCGCGGACGGCCGAGAGATCAAGATCAGGAAATCGTTCCGCGACGCGGGCAAGGCAATCGTTGTAACCCTCTCCGAAGAGGCCAGTTATCTCCTCGGCAAGCTCCTCCGAAGAGCGATACTCCTGAATCGCCGCCTCCCGCTCGTGACACAAGCTGCGTCGTCTTTCGCGGTACAACTGGACGAATTACTCGGCAGAGCGCCGACCTGGCTTCCTGGAGCGCTTCCTTCTCGGACTGGAGGGCCTTGTTCGCAGAGTCAAGCTGCGCCGGAGCTCGCCCTCGATCTTCTTCGCTTCGTCGGCCTCCTTCTGACGAAGGGATTTCTCGGACGCACCAAGCCCTCCAACTCGGCGACGCGCTTGCTAAACGACTCGGCCTTCCTCGGCTCGGTAAACGAAGGCGTCATAATTCGCCATTAGCGCCAGAATCGTGGGGTTAAAACTCGCTAACCAACCTCCGCGGGGACTTCGCCAGGTTGTCGGTCTTCAACTCGACAGGTATCGACGTCTGCCCCCAATTAACTGGATCAAGGTTGATATTGGGTGCAACGGGTTCTTGAAGGGGGACTGGTGCGGAAGGCGTCGAACTGTGAAGCGTTTTGCGGCCTCTCCACGACAGCATGAGTCGAAGCCCTTGCCTCCGAACTCTCCCTCCATCTATTTTCTCGCCGCGACGACGATAGGTCCGAGCCCTCCAAGGGACGCTTCTCGGCTCGCTGCGGGTCCCTCCGAGTACGCGCGATTTCGGCCAGAGAAGGCCCGGGCCTCGCCTTGCGCGTCGGGGACTTCATCTCGGCCATCACTGTATAGACAACGAAGCCAATGATCTGCAGAAAAGGACCAAAGGATTCTCGGGAAAAGGCAAAAAAACGACGCGCGACGACCTTCTAGGCCTTCAGCAATTAAATCAGCAGGTCGTCGGATGGTTCGGTCAGGTCGGGTTTCTCCGTCTCTCGCAGGTATGCGAAATCCACAAGCTCGGCTGCACTAAGCTTTGGGGGCTCAAACGCCTTCTGACGAACGTTAACCGAGGACCACTCGGTCGGAAAAGGCCAACCACCCGGGAGAATATATGAAGACAAACTCCCTCTTCCACCCGTGCACGGACGACGGAAGATTCTTTACAAGCTGACGACCCGATCGGGCCGTGTGAAGTACAACCAGTCGCCAAAAGGTTTGACAGAAAAAAAAACAATAAAAGAATAGGCGAATCGTCGGAGGGACGGCGGCAGTGGCGCAAACAGCCAGGAAGCCGACGATCGCCCGCCACGCATTGGGCGTCAACTGCGAAGGGGCGGCCCCAAGCTCGAAAAGAAGGGCTATGACGAAAGGGTGAAAAGGAAAACGCAGACCTCCACGGACCGCCTCATTATACACAACAAACCCCCCCATCTTGGACGTAATGGGCTCGAAACTGCTTATTGGCAAAAAATACCACATCGGCGGGAAGCTTGGGGCTCAGGCGCTTCCGATCCACTTGAAGGTCTCAGAGGTTGTCGCGCACCAAGCATCTTCGACACTGTTGGCTTGGCGGCGATCCCCGAGGTGTGAGCCGAAGGGGCGCGTGGGACATACTTCCCGGGTCGGATTCTCAAAGTAAAATCCTCCTCGACCGGACCATGATGAAGGTGCCGGTTCGGGGGTCATAGCTAGAGGGGCATCACTATCCGTCCTGGAAGAGGATTCCGCGTCGGAAGGAGGAGAAGGCGTTTGGCTCATGGTACCTCGAAGGAGTGCAAGCGAAGGCTGAGCCGACGACACGGACGTGAGCGGAAGAGGAAAAGAACACGACGTCGGGAAAAGGCTATCCGCAATCGTCCAGGAGAAGAAGTAGGTAGAACTCTTCCCGCGACAGGTCCGGCCATTTATAAGAGATATAGCCGTGGTACAATCGGACGGTCGTGGGCAAATTGACGCATCAGAGGAGGTAAAAGCCGCCAACGTGTCAGAAGCTGACGGACGGACAAAGTACTATACACAGGATCGCTAACGCTTACCGCCGTTCGGGAAGCCATCATTAGCAATAAAAATCGAGGCGATCGCGCGCCGATCGGCCTCTCAAATCCACATTAATGCGCACGATCTTCGACCATCCTGTCAGAGCCGTCGCCTGGGAGCAGCATGACCTCCTCGGCTTAGGCGTCCAGAGATTCGGGGAAAGCTACGACGAAAAATCATTCCGCTCGTCTTCTCATCGGATCCCTGGATCCAATAAGAAGCCGGGGGGACTGGTGATACGGATAAGGACACCGGCGTGGGGTCCACGGATTTGGCCGACGAGGCTTGGTCGTCGGGACAATTGGCAAGGTCCTCGGCGTAAGATCTGATCGTCCCCATATAAGGAAATCCCAGCTGTGCTTACCTTCTCCGAAACCTCACTCCTAACAAGGAAAGGCTCTGAGATCTCGGTCGCGACAGCCCCTCCGTCCCTAGTGGCGACTGCCAGCTGGAAACCAAGGAGCAGCATCGGCGCGATCGCGCCCCCTTACTTCGGGACGTTGAGTTTGTCAGGAAACTTACGTGGCTAACTAAGGCAGGGGGAAAACCCATCTTGCTAAAACCTCACCCTATAAAAACAAAGGAGACGCTTCAGGCCAAGGTATGCTACTCGTGGCATTGAACTTCTTACATCTTCTCTCGCAATTAACTGGGCGTCGGAGTGTCTCCCCACCGAGATCACTCGGTGGTTCTTTGCAGGTGCAGCGCAAGAAGTCTGAGCCCGACGACGACATCGCTAGCGCCTTGGGGCCCACCCGATTTGACTCCGGTCAAATCTCCCTTTGCTTGTGCAGCAACAACTGTGATTTCGGGTTTCACTTGATTTTTGTTCTCACATATTTCTCGGGATTAGAGACCGAATTTGATCAAACCTTAAACATCAAAATTATTCTACTAGTTGTCCTCTTCATCCTTCATGTTGAACGTTTTGTCCATATGTCAATCGTTAGAGAGTTATAAGAGTTGAAGTGAATCGCTGCATGACATATATTTTTGGGTTTCACATGATCATAAGTTGTTCTGGAAAGTACTCTAGTGTCGACACTACTTGAACTAGTGTCGACACACTGTCCCAAGGTAGCCCAGAGAGTGTTCTGGGAAGCCCTCTAGTGTCGACACTACCTCATTAGTGTCGACACCCTGTCCCAAACAGCCCAGAGAGTGTTCTGGGAAAGCCATCTAGTGTCGACACTACTTGAACTAGTGTCGACACACTGTCCCAGTTTTCCCAGAAAGTTCTAGAAACTGATCTAGTGTCGACACTACCTCAACTAGTGTCGACACACTGTCCCATGTTTTCAGAAGGTTTTCTGGAACCTGTCTCTAGTGTCGACACTACTTGAACTAGTGTCGACACTACCTGACCAGTTTGCATGATTTTGTCTTGTGTTTGGAGCATGGTGTCGACACCACTTGATCCAGTGTCGACACTAACCTTACAAGATTTTTGTATATTTGGGTCTGATCATTCCTGATGTCTACAAGCATGTACAGGATGTATATAGTATGCATGGACTTAAAATAAATCAAATCATTGAAGGAAATGGTAATGATACGAATATGATTCTAATGTGAAATTTTGATTGTTTCTTATGTTCATTGGATTATCTTGTGATCTTGCTTATTGCCAATGATAAGATAAGAATATGATATGAATGTGGGGATGAATACATGATTAGTATGGACTTGTTAGTGGTGTTAATGTTATGATTTGCATAGGAGTTTCATGGTTACATGTTTTCCGGTGTTCAATTGATTATTTGTCATATGCATACATGTTAGGAAGTACATGGTCTACATATGATCTGTCTTTAGAAACACCCTATGTCAAGACATTAATGAACTATGAAACATAAGATACGTCGTTATCCTGCCTTGTTCTTTTGAGCTGTTGTCATTCTTGACTTTATGAATGATCATGTTCTTTTTACTATGAGCTTGTCATGAAACTCTGTGGCCATAATATGAATAGTTTGTTCGGCACAACGTGGGACTCCGGTCCAAACTTGATACAATGCCTGTGCAATAGGGGCCCTGTCTGGTCCTGGGGAGGAGCGCCCCAACGTACTTGTTAACCGCGGGAGTATGGACTCTTGGTGCTAGGCATAGCACAACTGACATGCAAGATGTGAAAATGTGCCTCCTGTTTGACTTGATAAGTTTGATTTGACATGATATGATAAGTTTGTTCTTGTGAACACATGAGCTCTGCTTGAATATGGCCAATCTCTTCTGACAGATTTTATTCTTGAATTATCGTCCATTGTATATGGAACTCGACAATTGATCTGATATGATATCCGTTCTACTATGCTATTCAACTTGTTAGAAAAGCATGCATTGTCAGCATATCATAAGCATATCTGCTACTAAAATGTTAATCATGTATACTAGTGCCCGCACGTTATTGAGATATAAATCCTACTGAGCTAGTTCGCTCACCCCTATCTCCTGCCCTTTTCAGGTAGTGATGAAGAACCAGTGGAGTCAGATGGGACTGGGCAAGAGTGACGAGCACCCGTCCTAGAAATAGATGACAGTTAGAATAGAAAATTTGAGTAGTCTATGTAATAGTGAAACTTTTTGGAAGTTTTTTATTTGAATGATGGACCATTTGGTTGATTCTTCTTATGTGAGGTTGTATCTAGTGAATGGAATGAATTAAAGTATACTTTTGGTGACCATATTATAGTCTTGAATGTGTTATTATATTCGATTGTGACTCCGCACTATTCAACTGTGATACGCCGGTTTGTATCATTCACGTCCCCGGTATTTATTCCGCTGCTAAATATTCGGGGCGTGACATTATTGACTTGTCTCGTTTGTCCATTATCATTGAACACTTAGTGCAAGCAATCTTTACTTGTTCTTGTCTTGGTTATGCATCTAAATTCTTTCGATTTAAAGGAGTTGAATCCTACTGGGCTAGTTAGCTCTTTCATTTAATATTTTCAGGTGAACAAGGGAGATGTTGCTTAGGGGGGGATTTGAGTGCTGAGATGACCACATTATGCCAAGACGTGCAGGCCATCTTTGTTTTCTTTGTAGATAGAAATGAGAATGTAATAAAGTTACAATATACTTTTGCTTGCTCCTCATTAGACTAAAATGAGGAGTATTATGTAATAATTTCCGCAAATCTAGTTGTTTATGAACAAACCTTTATGTTATTTCTCATGTTTTATATCTATCATATTCAGTAAATGGATTTTTACTAGGACGTGACAGTTAACTCAGGAACTTGGCGGCAATAAGGTTGCCGTCAACCTCCTGTTTGCAGAAAGTGCAGACCGAACATAGAAAAATAAGGAATTTAGGGGTCCAGGACACGAACTAAAATCTGAAAAAATACCTAACCTCTAGGTGATAGATCTAGGGACGAAACTCCTAAGTTACTTGCCTCACTAAAAACCTCTAAAGATCGAATTTTGGCGATGAAGCCCTCCTCGACCAAGCCAAAAAGGTGATGTTCCCCGCCTTGATTCGACTTCCACGCTTGTGCAGTTGATCCTCCCGCGTTAGGAGAGGATCCTCCACCTTCAGTAGAGTCTCCCAGTCGTAGAAGATCGCCGGTGAAGTCTCCAAATCGCAGGATCAACCCTCACAAGTTCTCTCTTTCTCTCTCTGAAACCTAGAAAATCTCTCTTCTGAAACAAGTCCTCTCCTAACCGAGATGTCTTGGTTAAATAGGCAATAGAGTCGGGGAAATCCTAGGTCATAAGAGTCATGACCGTTGGGGATAGGTTTCCTAATCAGACTCCGGAGAAAATGGGACAGTTTCAGATCTGGAATCCCAAACACAGCCGGAGTAGTAAACAGCCACATAGCTGCCATCAACCAGAAATAGGCGTTAATTAATTTGACGTCTAGATCTTCTGGCCACAAGGTAAACGACACAAGTGTTTGCCGTCAACTAGCCCTTAACGTCAATGAATGTTGACGTTAAGAAGAAATTTCGGGCAGAACAACAAGCATCAAACAGTTATAAAATGCATAGAGATTGAGGGCCTTACAGAATACTGTAATACATTACAACTTATACTGTAACATATATTATGTATAATGTCATAGTTTAGTGGTTATGATATAAAACATGATGATCAGATTTTCCCCATTTAATTAAATGAATTACATATCTATTTTGGTGATTACAAAACTGAGACAATGTGCATTTCTAACATATTTTCTATGAGATTTGAGCACAAGAAATCTAACAAAGAAAACACACTAAATTGATAAGTATCTTTATACTAGCAATTTAAAGTTCAGGGCATATAATTTTTCTAAGTCCACATCGACTCCCTGTGAAGTGCAATGATTTCAGTAGAGTCATAATGATTTCCTCACTTTCATAAAGACTTATGTGTTTTACCTATTTGGGTATTATAACGATTTCATAAGTATCTTATCGATTCGGAATCACAACGATTTACCTTTCATAACGATTCGCTAAGAGAATGCAACGATTTGCCTCTCATAACGATTCTCTAAGAGATCGCAACGATTTGCCTCATAACGATTCACTAAGAGATCGCAACGATTTGTCTCAGAATGATTCGATAAGTATCCACATCGATTCTGAGCTCATAACGATTTGGTTATCGCAACAATTTCTTAAGTGAGAACAACGATTTGCTCTCACAACGTTTTGGGTTTCACAACGACTCATTAAGTCTCATAATGATTCGATAAGTTACACAACGACTCAGTCACTGTAACGATTCATTAAGTTACATAACGACTTGGTCGCCGTAACGATTCGATACATAAACAACGAATCGTTCACTATATCGACTCGATAAGTGAAACAACGATTTGCTCATAACGATTTGGTTATAACGACTTGTTCATAACGATTTACTGATAGTACATAACGATTTGTCTCTACAACGATTCAGTTATTAATGCATAACGATTTGTGTGTACATTGACTTGTTTATGAATGTATAACGATTTACATGAACAACGACTCATCCACACATCGGGTTCATAAGTTATGCTCATATCATTTTCATGGTCTATACGACTTGATATTCAAACCTATTCTTAGATAGTTTGAAAAGTCAAAGTCTTCCCTCGCTTTTATCTCACATCCATGCATTTATTATGACTGATCATATCACTGCACTGCATGCAACTGATATCTTCTATTTTCATTCATATACTATAAACATCTTTTTAGAAGAACAGAATGGAATTTCCATTTCGGTATAAAATCTTTCTTATCTTAACGTTGACTGACACCGAGAGATAGCTTAGCTGTCTATCGTTAAGCTTTTGTGCGTGCAAGTCTCTGATAGCACATCTCGATACAACGTTGGACACATAGAAGCCGAAGGATATCAAAGAGGATTCTCTCTCTTTGCGTGCATGAAAAGCTAACGACCGTTGACTGAAAGCTCTACAGTGCCATGCAGTCTAACGTAAACAAAGCTTAGAGATAATGGACACTTCAACGTTCAAATTTCAAATGAAAGTCATATATAGAAGACTGAAGCCCCAGAAATGAACACTCTCACGACAATCTTTTACAAGTTTTCTGCGAGCATCTGAAAGAGCGAAGCTTCACTCCTTTGCTTGTCTAGCTCTTAGCTCTCTGCATCAAGTGTAAATCTTAGAGAGAGAGCATTTTTGTGTACTGAGAGAATTCATTACTGCTCATTTTCTTCCTCTCAGTATTCGCTTCGGATCAAGCATTGTTCTGTTAGCTTGGTCCAGGGGCTTGTCTTCCTGAACACATTTAGGTGTTTATTTTCCTTCGTGTTGAAGGAAGACCTGGTGGGTTCCAGGGTGTTTGTTTCCCTTCATGTAGAAGGAAGACCTGGTGGGATCCAGGGTGGTGTAATTCCTCTTCGGGTTGTGAAGAGAAGACCAGCTGCGGCTGGGTGTGTAAGTGTCCTTGAGGGGACTATACCCTTGGGTAGTGAAATCCTGAGCTATTGCTCAGGACTGGGCGTAGGACTCCTGTGGAGAGGAGATCCGAACTAGGATAAATCCTTGTGTTGTGTGATTGCTTTGTGTGTGTTTGTTGTTAACTCTCACTAACACTAACATCTATCGAAGTGTATTTTGTGTGACTGTTTTTGTGGACAAGTTTTAAAGTGATCAAAATTTTAATATCCCATTCACCCCCCCCCCCCCCCCCCCCCCCCCTTTGGGCTAGCTAGCTGGGCAACAAGACATACTATAAGTGAGGTAAAAAAAATATGTTAGTGATATCAAAACTTACAGTAAGTGATGTAATTTTTTATAGTACTTACATTATGTTTTTTATATCACTAGAGTCCATGATTAACTAATTTTAATGTTTAATGTAAGAGTCTATAATGGTAAAAGTCTATAACTAGTACTATAAGAGTCTGTAAGTAGTAATGTAACAACTTTCATTACCTATAGATATAGCAGATTACACGATTACTGTAACTACTAACATCGAATACTATAACACATTATAACTTATACTATTATAGATTCTAATATATAATGTAACAACTTATAACTGTAAGCTTATATCAACTAGAGATGTAATAGATTACATAATTACTGTAACTATTTATATTGAATATTATAACACGTTACAATTTATAGTGTAACACATTATTATGTGTAATGTAACAATTTCGTGATTATGATATAAAAAACATATTGTAAGTGAGGTAAAAAAATATACTGTAAGTGATTTGAAGATTTATTGTAAGTGGGAAAAGAATACAATGTAAGTGATATCAAAACTTGTTATAAGTGATATCAAGATTTACAATAAGGGTTATGTAATTGTGTAAGTTTACCGTAAGTGATTTGTAGATTTACTGTAAGTGATATCAAGACTAGCTGTAAGTGATGTGTAAATTTACTGTAAATGATATCAAAATTTACTATAAATATTGTAAAAAAATGAGAAAAATAATAGATGTTATATTGTACCACAAATATGGCTATAACTTAGTGATGAGAATTTTACATTGGGTCTGTAAGGACTTGCGTTTGAATCTTAGTAGTCATAGATAATTTTTTTTTTCTTCAAAAAACTTACCATTATAGATTGTATGGCTTATAACAGAAGGGTAAAACCAAAATTTAAAAAAAAATTGATGCCAAAAAGATAGAAATCATCTCTCCAGACTCATAAATATAAAAAAATAAAAGTAAGAATTAAAAGTTAAACTACACCAAAAAATAAAGATTTTGTAGTTTCTGATATTCCGACAAAGATTAGAAAACATGTCATCTTATGTGATAGAAACTCTAATTAATTTTTCAATATTAAATAAGAATAAATTAATTAAGAGTTTTTGACTGTAATAAAAAAGTTCTTATTATAACAATACTAACATATACTGTAATAAAAGATAATATTTATTGTAATGAATTATAATTTTATTAAAAATTAGAAAATAAATTAAATATTTGATAAAGAGTTTTAATTAATTTATCTTTTAAATAATTAAGTTGAAAAATCCTTTTAATTTAATATTATTATAATTGGGGTGCGCTGCTGCTTCCCACGCCACCAACCACCCCGCTCGTCGCCGGCCAAAATCGGCACCTCGCCCCTGCGTGCGCGCGTGTGGGATTGTGTGTGGGGGGGACCATGGGGGATCCACATCACGAGCCCGCAGCAATGGCGGGGTGGGAGGAGTGTCCCCTCATGCAGCCCCGCCCGCGGCGCCTGGTGCCCCCCCCTCTCCTTGTCGTCTGGTTTGGAGAATTCTCGCCACACCGTGCGCTGGCGGGCGGGTGGAGAACCCTCACTCCGCTTTATTCCTCTGTGCGTGCTCATCCTGCCGACGCATCTCTCCTGGTTTGACAGGGACTGTGTAGGGATGTTGGTGCTAGAAACCTGGGTCTCCGGTTCCATGGCGGACGGAAGAGTCGTCCGCATCACACTGGCCTAAGCTGTGACTGGGTTCTGTTTGGGGGGGAGGGGCGCCGTCTCTCTCGGTGGTGATTGGCGAGGCGGGGAAGAAGGAGAGGCAATTTCTGCGGGGCGCGGCCGTGGTTGACACGGGACAAAAACCAGCGTCCAGATGATACTATATTGCTATGGGAGTTGCTTTATTTGAAAAGCGCGAAAACAACAGTGCCCTTGACGACAAGCTAGGTTTTTAAATATTTTTTGTTCAAATTTTCTACTCGGTGGTGCAGTGGGGAGAGAGGGAGGGAGGTGTGTCAGTGCCCAGTGGCTTTCTACCCGCCCCCGCGCGGCCAGAATCTTTCCAAGGGAGGGGGTGGTACAGCCGGCATGTGCTCTCCGAGCTGGAAGGTTCGTCACCACCCGGGCGGAGTGGCGAGGCTCACCGGACTGGGTAGCTTGCCAGAGACGGGGGCGATGATGGGGGTAGTCGACGGGAAATCCATGGCGGTGAGCCCTGCATGATGGAGAGATGATGGGGCATGATCGTCGCAGGGTGGTAGAGGTGTTGGTGGGGGAGGGGGAAGGGCCTGCGGCTGCGGCAGGTACCCACCACCATTTCGTCAAAGGGAGAAGGTGTTTATTATTATCCTGTTGCCCCAATTTGACGTACCAACGATTGTTGTGTCTTGGACATAGGTCCCAGGTCCGAACAAAGAATCCTCTCTCTCTATCTATCTGATGCAAGCCGACGGAAGGAGAAAGAGGAGACAAAGGGGAGAGAGGAGGGAAGGAGGAAAGATTGGGGAGGTCGGGGGTGGCCACTCTCCACTAAAAGACACAGTGCATAACCGACCGAAGTTTGCGCTCTCTCTCTCTCTCTCTCTACCTGTATTCTCTCTCGCATCCCCACTATTTGAGTATTTGTGTGTTGTGCGAACTTCGTCCTTGCCCTTTTCGTTGCTTTAAGCTGCAGTATACCTCCGTCCCACCGGCCTTGATCACCCTCTCCCGGTGTCCCGTGAGTTCTCCGTAAGGGTGTTGCAGGGGAGCTGATGCTGAAAGCTTGCTTCTTCCTTTCTGACGGAGGAGTGCCATGTAAGCCGCCTTTCTTTGAAGCTAATTATTCCGGAGAAAGGGAAACTCGCCACTTGCGTTAGGACAGCCTTTTCTGCTCGATAATCCCTCCACACCCTTCTTAGATCCCCCTCTCACCCCTCTGTCTTGTACAGCTCGGTCGGTTGGGGGGGGGGAGGTGCTCTTTGCCCTCCTTCTGTTCAGATATGTCCAGTTTGCTAATTGCTACCATGGATTTGCTCAGAACTATCTCCTCCGAGTGTGCCCAGCTCTTGTTCCTTGCGTGTTGTTTATTCTTTTCCCTCCACTTCCTCGTCTGCTTCCCTGAAGAGGCTGTGCTCTCTGCGGTGAGTTCTTAGCTGTCTGTGGCGAGGTCCGTCTTCTGCTTTGCGTCATGCGCCTTGAGTAAGATGGAGAAGCGAACAGAGATCTGTACGGCGTGGGTCCTCTGTCTTGTGTTCACTCTTTCGGGAAATCATGGATCCGCAGGTAATGAACTTGAGTGAAGATTTGCTTTTGCCGACGTCTCTACTTTGAGTTTCTTTAGCTAACGCTCGCTATCAATCATGGGTACGGTTATCTTGTAGTGTTTGTTCGGTCGTAGCCCTAGTTGATACTGAGATCTGGGTCCTCTCTAGGGGGTTGCCTCTTTGATCTTTCATAGTACATATGCTAGCCTGGATCCAGAGTCACAGTCATCTGTTCTGCTTATATAATAGCATACGATGGATTTTTGGGTCTGCATGCATGTCTAAAGCAATTTCTTTGTTCAATAATACACTTCCATTGGATCTGTCTGCACAATTTAAGATCTTCGTGTTGGAAGAATGGGATGATGTTTGTGCTTTATCTTTCATGCTTTTCGCTCTATAATGACAGAAGCTGCAACGGGAGTAGTGGAATTTATGTTTGGATTTCTCAGAGACAGCAGAGAGCGCTTGTTGACACAATGAGGAAACCTCAAGTTACACTAATTTTGTGCATATTTTGATTTGGGATAGTGCATGTCTGTTGGGAGTAAGAAGGTGCAGTCATTTACAATTATCTGGTCAGGCGACTGCAGTCATCAATCATGTTGAGCCTAATGTTCGTAATGTGATTCATACCACTTGCGTCACCATGACTGGTCACTCTTGCCAGCTTCATTTACTGTTGTTTCATGCTTGTTTTTAAGTAATAATAATCTTGTCAATACTTTCAGCATTTTATGATATGATCCTCTATATCCTTTCATTCTGTCCCTGATACATTGCCTAAATACAGTTGTGTTAAGCTTGGCCAGGGCCCATGTAGGATAGATTGTTACTAGCTCTCCGCAACTTGAAGACAAGTGGTAACTGGTGATATGCTATGCGCATATCATGACCCTAGGTATAAATAGGAGTTTTGTTCACATCTGGTGTTTACTTGAACCCACTTTTCAAGGAGGAACATGGTACAGCGAGTCTTGACATCATCGCAAAGAAGTTATTCTGGCCTGACTATCAACTAAAGCTGCAGCTTGACCTTCAATGCCTTCTGAATATACATTGATCTGGGCCATTTGGCCTTTTCTCTGAACACAAAAGCTCACTCCATGTCGTTAGTGAAGCTGTACTTCCCTGCTTTCACTTGTGTGTTTCTAGTTTCTGCTATTCTTAGTTCATTGGTACAACAATCTACATGATTTTGTCTTGATTGATATATAGAGGAGATAGGGGAAACTGCACATACCCTAAAAGTAGATCCTAGTGTTTGCATGCCAGTTCTTTCTTCTTTTCCTCTAACGTTTAGGTCAGCACTCTCTAATGGATAGACATTGATGCCAAGGTGCAACTTTCATTCACATTGAAAGTGGGACACGATGAACCAGACAAACATGTGCTGACAGGAAAATGATAGCACCTTCTCAGGCAGACCAGACACAACTCATCATATCAGCTTTTCAGCACTTCGTTATTTATATTATCATTATGGATTTTTGGCCCAAGTAATGGCAAGATGAGGATCAGCATTATCAAATAGGCCTGGTAGAATAGAAGCTGATACATCTTGAATCTTGATCATTGAATCCTTTCTTAACATGTGAGACAGGCATGAAAAAGTAATTGCATAGTCCTTGTAAATGGTATGTAAACCAAATTTGAACATGTTGGTGAAAGCTGTTTAAGACCACACTGGCTATTTATATGCTACTTCATGCCTATATTAATCTGGACCTGTCTACCTAACAATTCAAGTGCTGGGTTCACGGACTAGTTCAACAACATGATAGAACTAGAGCGAGTGACATTTGGACATCTACAAAAGGACACAAAATTATTTCCTACCAATGAAGTGTGTGAATGTGTGAAGGTTCAGAAAATAGGTAAGGGTTCGTTCCATGCATATAGGAAGGAATCTATTTAAAACTATATGGATCCTCATGAAAGAGAAAGGAAAAGTGGAGATTTAGATCATGTTCGTTGTATTAAGGATGAAGATCGAAGGGTTTTAGTTAAGGACCTAGAGGTTAAAGAGAGACGGTGTAGATATTTTCAGAAATTACTTAATGGTGATCGCTTCAAGGATTTCTCTTTAGAAGAGAACCACAAGTTAACAAAATCTGATAAATATTAATATTTCAGGCATATTAAGATGCCAGAAATGGGTTATGCTTTAAGAAAAATGAAAGTGGGCAAGGCCTTAGGACCAGATGACATACCTAATCAAATATCCTCCTTCCTTGTGGGGTTCATGTAGTAGGGTAATAAAGATGATGGAATTTGATTCTAACAATTTTGCACAAAATAGCAAATAGGAAATAGAAAGTTTGAGCAACTGCTTTTGATTCACTGAAGTAAATTCTTGGCCAGGATGCAGTGCTCAGAAGCTGTAGAATTTTTTTTGATTTTCTATAGTTTTTACCCCCCTGAGTACCTCAGCCTTTTGGATTTTGACTAGTGCTGATCTTGCTCAAAGATACAAAATGGTAACTGCACTTCTCATTGGTGATTAATATATTTATAGTTAATTATCTCATGAAAAATCCAACATCTTTAATGTAGCCTATGCCAAACAGCTTGTGGAAAAACAAGAGTGGGGCTGTAATTTCTTGTTTATTAAGTCTTTTTGCTCTTGCTCTTGTCTCCCTTGCTTTTCTCTCTTGTCACAAGGGTTATTACGTAATTCTGTCACCTGAGGAATTTATATTAAAAGAATGGGCAGACTGAATTGTCTGTTTGGCCTCTCTCTTTCTCTTCTGTTTGCAAAGACTCATGTATTCAAGGCTGTTCCTTAGGACATAAAATGGCTGGGCATGTTGATGTTTGCACCAAGTGGCCATGCTGGAAAATGTTGTCTTGTGAGTACTAGATAAGTGCACTTCTGTAGATAATATGAAGTTGTTTTTTCTTGTTGCAGGCACTCATCCATCACCTTCACCTGAAATTCCATCTGCTTTTCCTCCTAGCAGACAGGATGTGCCTAGCCCTACATGTTGTGATGATTCACCAACGGTAGATGCACCTAGTTCACTACCAATTTCTAAAGGTAAATCAATGCATATATGATCTGCATTTGTCATGGTCATGGAGAGTTCCATAACGCATTGCTCAAAATGCAGGACCAGCTCCGCATATAACATTTGATTTTTCACCTAGCTCTGAAGCATTACCACCTGATGTGAAAGGCATGACACGATCCTTGCACCCTAGCCCTTCTCCAACTCATGTGGCTGACAATGACACATGGCCAATGGCAAGGCCGCCTGCTCTAGATGATCAAGCACCTCCCCATCCTGCTAGGACAGGTTATCTTTCATATTGCCGTCTGTTCAATTACTTTATTGTTATGCCAATTCATAATTTACCTTTTGTACATTATAGCCGATGACATTTCACCTTCCAGTTCAATCTCTCCAACACCACAAACTAGACAAATGCCTCAGGGCAACATATATGGGAAATCACCCAGTAGTGATGCCCCAACTGCACTGCCGATGGCTCCAGGTAAGCAGCTATGGATGGTTGCCTTCATTTGAGTTTCACTTTCTTCTCTTGATCTGAATCTTTATTGTTGCTATGTCTTGCTCCAGTTTTATCTTCTCCTTTGGGATTGCCGGTAAATGCTCCTCCATCAGACACAGTTCAGACAAAGGAATTCCAGCGTAAACCTTGTAGCACTTCCTTTTGACAAATTTTTCACATTTTTATGCTATTTCTGTTTTATCTTATTTTAATAACACATACAGGTCCTGCTGCTTCTCCAACCTCAAGTTTGCCCCCTGATGTATATGGAGGTGGAGAGGGAGTTCCAGTGGCTGCACCTCCACCTGAAATGTCTAATCATTTATCTCCTATCAATCGTACAGATACTAGAGGTGTCTGTCATAACTTATGGAAATTTCTAAGTCAAAGGAAGTTAAATGTAGAAAACTATAATGTATTATGGTGTCTTGTCAGGTCTATTTCCTGTTTTGAGCCCCATGCCGCATGGTAGGAAGCCATACAAGTACACTCCTGCACCTACTTTACATCCCGGCCGTCCATCAACAAATGTTGTCGAGGTTCCTGCTCCTTCAATTTCACATCACATACATAAGTCCAGGGAGAAATACAGAAGTCCTGCTGCTGCTCCAACTTTTAGTTTGCCCCATGCAGCATGGAAAAGATATGGGGCTCCAGTTGCTGCACCTTCAGAAGAAACACACTACCATTTGTCTCCAATAAATCACATACATATTACAGGTAGCACTATGAGCTATGAACAGAAGATGTAGGTAAGAGAAAGTGACAATGTACTTAATGGGATTGTTCTTACTGTCTTTGTAGGTCCTCCAGTTTTAAGTCCCATTCCCCATGAAGACGGGAAGGCACACAAGTATGCATCTGCACCTTCTACTTCCTATCATCGGCACCCATCAGAAAAATTAGTCCCAGTTCCAGCACCTGCAATCTCAAATCATGAGCATGAGGCTAGGGAGAATGTGAGAAGTCCATCATCTGCACCATCATATTTGTTTCCTCCATTCTATGTACAAGGTAAGAAACCATAAGAAGTTTTCATTTTGTCAATCGGCTATGAGTACATACTTTGCTTGCTAGTCTGTGTGTATCTTACTTCCTTTTCTTCTCTTTATTGTTGAATCAAAGGCCCTACTGCCTCTTCATCTCCTCTAGTTCACCCAGGTGTACCACTGAAGTATGGGGGACGATACCATACTCCTCCACCCCTCTTGCAAAGTACAGGTATATGATTCTAAATCATTAGAAAAACTTAAATAACATTAATAATAGATGTATCATTCCCATTTGAAAGTAGAACTGGTATTTCTCTTTTACTGTTACTTTTCTTTCATATCTTCTTTATGCTTTGTTTTTAGCCAAGCATCTCTTTTATGATGTTCTTGTGTCACATAGGGCATACACACTCTCCTACTCCCTCTCCTTCTGGTTCTCTCACAAAGAAGCCAAGGGCTCCAGTGCCTCAACCTATTCGGGCATTTCCACCTCCACCTCCTAATTTAGGTATGTACCTGCTTATTTTGTACATGCTGGTTCATTTGTTTTTTATTCTGCTTTCATGGTAAAAAGTTATTTCTCAAATCCTTATTAATCATTGATGTTTTTCAAGCAACTGATAAACAATTTCCTGCTGAAAATCATTTTACTCTTTCAAACGCCCATGAATTTTGTTCAACTATCTCCATTTGATAATGATCCATTTGGTCTTCAGATTTCAGCAGCCATTACACACCTGTCATTCTATCTCTTCCTAAGTAAATGATCAAAATTTCCTCGAGGATATATTGGTCAAGTCATCCATTCTTTATTGCATGCCCACAAGTAGATGCACATTTATAAATTGATATATCTACTTTGCATTATGTTTGGCATCATTTTAGATTTATATCTCCAATAGAATTCCAAATCTTGCAGGCCTGATTTGACAAGGGATAGGCTGTTTGTGGATGGGCTATGCCACCATTTTTCCTATATCTGTCTGATAACATGGGTTTTGATATGGGAAAATTACAATATACCCCTGAAATCTATTGTATTGGAACATATACCCCTAAAATCTACATATTATATTCTATATCCCTCAAATCTGAAAAATTAGTCAGTTATATCCCTATGGTTAGCATGCCGTCGGAATGGGAGGAATATTCTGCTATCGTGCAAATGTAACTATTACATAAGGAATGAAAATACTAAAACACCTTTGTTCAGGAAGAAAAAGGGACAGTCTAGGCACATGGAGAGGCTAGGAATGCAACAGGGTTTCCATCGCCCCCAACCCTTAGACTGTCACCCGTCCCCTACTCCGTCTCTCATTGCATCTCCCTCCCTTCTCACTACTCTCTCTCTCTCTCCTCTCACCTTTGGCGCCACCCAATCCCCCCCATTGGCCTGCTGCCCCATTGGTGCCCCCCAATGCACACTCTCTCTTTCTCCCCACCAGATGGGTGTTGATTTCGGTTTTGGGATCACCCATACCCAAAACCGAAACGGTTTCAGTTTCGTTTTGCCCGGTTTCGGCCGGTCTCAGCCGGTCTCGGATGGGCTTAAGGGAAGAGTAAAGGGCCAGTTTCGGCCTAGTTTTGGCTGAAACTGGCCGAAACCAATGAAAATATTAATTTTTTAGTATTGGAGTTGCTACAGTGTTTTCTGTGGGTTTCAGATCGGTCATGGCCGAAACCAATACGTTTTGGCCAACGTATCGGTTTCGGCCAATACTCCCATCTATGCCACCAGCGTCCCTAACCCCCCTCCCACACACCATCACCACTGCCGCACCGTGTCCCCCCTGTTCTCTCTCTCTCTCTCTCTCTCTCATCCGGAAGGGGAACCCCCTCTGGCACCCGCCAACTCACCCCCTCTGTGCCCCCTGCTTTGTCAACTCCCCCTTCCACTTGTATACTCTCCACACCCCCCCTTCCCTTCTGTTGATACCATCAGACCACCCACCTGTGCCCTTGCGCTGTTGGCTCCCCCATCCCCACGTATTTTCTCTCTCTCTTTCGCTCTCTCTCTCTGCACTACCAAGCCCCCTTCTCCCCTGTGCATGTAGTCTCCCTCTCTCTTTTTGTTTCCATATCTCTTCCCACCTTCTGGTGCCAAGGGTGGGGAGGGTGCACCTGAGGGCTCCCCCTTTGGTGCCGAACCTGTGCATGAGAGAGAGAGAGAGAGAGAGAGAGAGAGAGAGAGAGAGAGAGAGAGAGAGAGAGGTGGGGCCCATGTTCTGTGTGTGTGAATGAGAGAGAGAATAGGAACCTCTGTGTGTGAATGAGAGAGAGAGGGATGGGGTCCAGCACTTCACGTCAGACAGATTGTTAAGGCCCTATGTGGCTTGTTATGGCCCTGTTAACAGGCGTTAGTCGACCATCAAAAGGGTCCAACAGATTACCCTAGCTGCCTTCTCAAACTGACTTTATAGCTATCATGGACGACAGAATCGGCCATCCTGGGGGATAACCCCCTTAGTCAAAATTCTGGCCGAATCGGCCTGGATCGTTCCGGATCGGCCGATTCTAGGCCAATTCCAGGCCAATTCTGCCACAAAACTTTTTTATTATATATATTAATTAATAGATGTACTAAATTATTAATTTACATATTCATGTATATATACATGCATTGTTGCATTAACTATATGCATATATATACATTACCTATATATATGTGCATATACATTACCTATATATATGTGCTTGTTATTATATTTACATCAATATATGATTGTGTAATTAACACACACATTAATATATGATTGGTATACATATTAATTATGTTTATACATTAATATATGTACATTAACTATGTATATATGTGCTTTACATTAATATGTTTACCTTAATATATGATTGCATGTACATTAACACACATTAATATATGATTGATATACATATTAATTATGTTTATACGTTAATATGATATGTATATATATATGTGCATATTGTTATTATATTTACATCAATAAATGATTCTATGTACATTAAGTCATTAACACACACAAACACATTAGTATATGATTGATATACATATTAATTCTGTTTATTTATTGATATGATGTGTATATATGTGCATATTGTTATTATATTTACATTAATAAATGATTCTGCGTACATTTAGTCATTAACACAGACAAACACATTAATATATGACTGATATACATACTAGTTATGCTTATACATTAGTATATGTACATTAATATATTGCAAATATTGAAGAGATTTCCCCCCCTTATTTTTATGATTTTTTGTGATTTTACCTATTTTTTCAAATAAAACTTTTTTTTTTAAAAATCTGGCCGACCGTGGATTAGCCAGAATTGCTGAGGATCGGCCAGATCACTGATCCAATCCTGATCCGGATCGGGATCGGACTAGGCCGATCCGAACCCCCAATCCGATCCTACCTTCCTTGCTATCCACCTGGATACTGCTGGATATCCTGCCCTATCCCATTATCAAGCACACCTTTGGGATCAGCATTTAAGGCTTTCCTGAATATAGATTGGTATGCTCATTATTTCTGATGGTGATCTTTTCCCTATTTTGTATGTTCCAAATTCTTGTACCCTTCACTCTCATTCTATTTATTATTAGATTTTAATACAAAGATTTTGGATGTAAAAGATAAAAGAGTTCACATGATTAACTGTGCTCTTTGAGTGAACGTGCTTGTTATTGGACATGATTATGCACAAACTTCCACCAAGTGTAGTTGTCTATGTCCATTGAGAATAGTGTGAAGCATATGTTTCAGTTTGATGATTTGATTGGTTGTGCAGATTGCTTATCACTGCCGTGTACTGAACCATATACAAATCCCCCTCCTGGATCACCTTGCATCTGTGCCTTGCCAATGAAAGTTAAGCTGCGCCTTGGTGTTGCCCTCTACACATTCTTTCCTTTGGTTTCAGAGCTTGCCCAGGAAATTGCAGATGGAGTTTCCATGAAACAAAGCCAAGTTCGTGTTATGGGAGCAAACGCTGCCACTGAGCAGCCAGAAAAGACGATTGTTCTTATTGATCTGGTACCACTAGGGCAAAAATTTGACAATGTAATGGCATTCCTAACATATGAAAGATTCTGGCATAAGCAGATCAGCATAAAGGCCTCATATTTTGGGGACTATGATGTTCTCTATATTCTATATCCAGGTAAAATTTACACTCAGCATCCGTTCTTCATGCCGACACAAAATGATACAATGTCGCAATGTTATCTTGGTATTCTCTGTGAAAATGAAGTGTTTAAAAGTAAACCATGTCCTGTTGATTATGAAGGCCTGTAAGGAATCATATCTGACTCAGGTTTCATACTTCACCAAGCAGATCATTTTCTTTGACAGTTCATATTGTTCTTAATTATGCATACTTTGCCAAGCAGATCATTTTCTTTGGCAGTTCATATTGTTCTTAATTATGCACTATGTTCATTTGTGTGTTTGTTATATCTCTCTTTTTTGGACATCTTACTTTATGGAGAATCGGAGATGGCCATCTTTATTGTTTGGGATGTCTGACTGTTTTTGACCTATTTGTTCAGTGAAATAACCATATTTCTTTGATCTCTTACTTTATGCAGGCCTTCCACCATCACCACCTTTGCCACCCTATGATATCATGGACGATGGACCTTTTGGGAGCAATAGTAACTCAAGAACAATACAGCCCCTTGGAGTTGATGTGAGGAAAAAGAGAAAAGAAAAACTTAGTACCACTGTTATTGTGGTTCTAGTTGTTTCGTCTGTCATAGCTTTTATTTTGTGTGCTGGAGCTGCTTGGTTCCTGCTGCTGAAATTGAAACATCAAGGTCAAACGGATCTGTCCATATCGGCTCCACAGCTATCAATGCCGCCATATATAAAAGCATCAGGTATATGTTCTTTATGAAAATGCTACTGAATTCCAGATTATGGGTTTTGCTTTTTAGTCCATCAGTGGAAATGGAAGACGAAAAAATATCCAGGTTGGTCATTGGTGGATATTTTTTCATTTCCAGGATGGGTACCGTGCTTAGTATAACATCATAATGAGTCAGCTCTAATGACATTGACCACAATTCACTATCGGATTGCCAGTGAAAGCACTTTATCTGGACAAAATGCCTCACCAGAGCTGTTGGTTTGTTTTTCTAATTCTCAAGTTCGTTTCTTGATGACTGATAAAGACATGGATCCTCTTCATTACTGAACTGCATCAATAAAGCATTTGTCAGTGAACTTCATTTCACAAATTTGACAGTTAAGAAATTCGATTGGCCACGATGGACCCTTAGCTCATGGGTTTTCTAAAAAGCCAAGTCGTCATAGTTTCTTGATTTTTTTTCTCATGTCCAAGTTCAAGTGTTAATTTTACTCTTTCCTTGTAACATTGTCAAGTAATAGGAACTGGCCCCACATTATCTGGCAGTGGGCCTGGTTCAACATCGGGTTCCCTCTCTTCGAGCATTGCAACATACACTGGATCAGCCAAAACTTTTAGTACAGGAGAAATGGAGAGAGCTACAAACAAGTTTGATGATTCTAGAATAATTGGAGAAGGTGGTTTTGGACGTGTATACGAAGGCAAGCTTGAAGACGGAATGAAGGTGGCTGTAAAAGTTCTAAAGAGAGATGATCAGCAGGGTAGCCGTGAGTTCCTGGCAGAGATTGAGATGCTTAGTCGCCTGCACCATAGGAACTTGGTTAGGTTAATCGGTATATGCACGGATGAGCATCTCCGCTGTCTTGTCTATGAACTCATTCCTAATGGCAGTGTAGAATCACATTTGCATGGTACGTACCACATGAACTTCTGCTTACTAGACAAGTCATTTTTTACCTATTGTGCTGTATAAAATTGTAGTTCATATAGTTATATCTAATGAGAGGTCCAACTGGTAAACTTGTGTTGACAATCATTACTTTTAGGAATGGTAGTCTCATCTGGTTACAGTCAGTCAATATATCTATGCTGAGGTCTAATTGATGAAAGTACTAATGAAAGAGTGATCAATTAGTTCGACAGTCAAGTCATGCATTAGAGTATAAGCCAAGATATGAACAAATAACATAAAGTAGCCATTTTTGGGAGCTCCGTAATGCTTTAAATTTAGTTATTAAAAAAAATGTAAAATGGCCTTTATCACCTTACCCTTTAGGTTGTTATCCTTATTCTTTGAGATATGATTTTGGATTTTTTTTTCACAACTCATTCCTTCTAGGTATATGTAGAGCATTTCATCATAAACATGGCCATTTACCCTACTCTGAACTATTATCTTTTCCTATCATTTGTTCTTAATCATAGTTCTGAAGGCCACATTGTGACCCAGCATGCTCTTGGAACGCCTAAGAGCCTAGGTGACAAGGCGCCCACCTAGGTGTCACCTAGGCAACACTTTGGTGCATCTTTAAAATTCAGGATGTACCATATATATATACATAATGTACCATATAGACATAACGTGTGTATATGTATGGAAAAAATGAAAGTACAGAACTCAATATTAAAAATTGAAAACAGTAGATAAAATGTATCAATTGCAGAAAGTTATGCATAACGTTGAACAAAAATGGAGTGAAAATGAGATACAGAAAAATAATTTGCCTGTTATTGCAGAAAATTAAGCATTACAGTTTAACATTGGAGTGAAAATGAGATATGGCAAAATCATTTGGCTGAGGAAGGGAGGGAGATGATGGTGGAAAACAGCTGCGCCCCTGCTCAACGGCAGTGGCTGTTGGATGGCAACATCTGGCGATGAGTGAGGGAGGGAGGGAGTGAGCACTCACAAGGGTGTGAGCGAGCGAGTAAGTTAGCGAGCAAGTAAGTTAGCGAGCAAGCAAGCTTGTGGGGGCAGATGATGGTGGAAAACATCTGTGCCAGTGTGAGCTGAGTGTGTGGGGGCAAATGGTGGTGGAAAACAACCGCGTCGGTGCTGGACAATGGTGGGTGTCAGACGGCAACCTCTGGTGATGTGGAGCCCATGGTGCTGCTGTGGCCTGGGCCAGAGAAACATTAGGGAGGGGGTTGTTGGGGTGAGGAAGGAGAATTGGGAGGGGAGAGGAGGGGTTTATACTGCATGATGCTTACTGGGTCCAGGCAGGCTGAAGTGCTAAAGTGGGCTGACATAAGCACCGCCTTTCAGGCCCATGAGAAAGGTGGGCTGTCACCTGGACCTTTCAAAGGAACCTTGGTACCTGCCTAGACAACAATGTGTTCAATGGAGCTTTGCTCCTAAGAGGCGTCTCTTTTGTTAGTCTCATGTGTAAGGAAAACACCTCGATCAAGTACTATTGTTATTCTGCAATACATGTTACATACTCTTTTGGAGACATTGGTTGAACTCTGACACACCTGCCGAATGATACTTATCAGGGGTGCACAAGGAGGCTGGTCCTCTAGACTGGGGTGCCAGGATGAAGATAGCTCTTGGTTCAGCCCGGGCACTCGCATATTTACATGAGGATTCAAGCCCCCGTGTTATTCATCGTGATTTTAAATCTAGCAACATCTTGTTGGAATATGATTTCACTCCCAAAGTTTCTGATTTTGGCCTAGCAAGAACAGCTTTAGATGGGGGAAATGTGCATATCTCAACGAAGGTCATGGGAACTTTTGGGTATGCATCTGTAAACCTGTGATCTTTGTACTTTTTATTTAAACTAATATTATGACTGACATATACTTTCTTTTCCCAGTTACGTGGCACCCGAGTATGCATTGACAGGGCATCTTTTGGTCAAGAGTGATGTTTACAGTTATGGAGTTGTCCTTCTCGAACTTCTTACGGGGAGGAAGCCTGTAGACATGTCACAACCACCAGGCCAAGAAAACTTGGTGGCATGGGCACATCCTCTTATCAGCAATGAAGATCTAGAGAGTTTCATTGATCCAACTCTTGGTTCTGATTTCCCATTCGACAGTGTAGTTAGAGTAGCTGCTATTGCTTCCATGTGTGTTCAACCTGAAGTGTCTCATCGTCCATTCATGGGTGAGGTGGTTCAGGCATTAAAATTGGTATGCCATGAAAGTGATGAGCCAGGAGGGTCTGGGAGCTTCAGCCTAGAAGATTTACCTCCCTCAGATATGGATTTAAAGATAGGCACAGGAATAGTTTTTGAAGGTGATAGCAGAAGGGCTCTATCCTCTGAAATTTTTGGCGCATCAGCTATGTTAACAAGGGAGACATCAGGATCTTTTAGAAGACATTCTAGTTCTGGCCCTCTGAAGATGAGCAAAAGTGGGCAGTTCTGGCGGAGAATGAGGGGCTTCTCTGGAGGAAGCATGAGCGACAATGGTCTTTCACTCAGGTTTAGTTCGAATATGGAGGGAAGTGAAACTAAATCATCTGGGTGGTCATGACCAAGCTGACATTTCAAGGTCAAGTGTTGTGGAAGTGCTATCACGATTGCTTTAATAATGGATGCTACTTTTGCAAATGGAGAAATGGTTGCATCAAAAGGGTCTACATGAGGTAGCATGCTTGTGAGTGCTTTAATAAAGGTAAAAAGTGGTCGTTGCATTTGCAAAGTCTGGACGAACATCATGAGAGACACATAGCCTTCTATGGCGTCCATGGACATGCAAGGGCTTCCAATGTTACCCCAAGGTTAGGTTTATGGTGCACCTGATCAATTGTGTAGCGCTGAATCAAAGTACATGTACAGGCATATTACAGGGAGCAAGGAAATTTCTGGCTCAGGCAATTCCTCTCCATCAGTCACCAATAAGGATTCTCAATGGTTTTTTCTCACGTCCGTTAACAAGTCATCTGTATGGTGTATTATTTTCCTGTAACGAGGCAGAAGGATTGATTAGATGCTTTTGTTTAATTTTTTTGTATGTGATCCTTTAATTTCCATGTGAGGCCCCAGCCACGAGTTCAGATTACAAGCACCAGTGTTCATCTTCAGACTAGGGCTGCAATTGGATCGGATTCGGACCTGAAAATACAGATTCTGATAATTGAAATATAATTCCGATTCTAATAAAATCGGAATGTTTAATTCCGATTCCGATAATATTATCGGAACCGAAATTTGATAAGTTAAGGTGCTTACTATAGTTTTATTTTTTAAGTTATAGATAAGTTATCGGAATAATCGATACCAATTTTGATTTTGATTAATTTTCAATTTTGATTCCGATAATTTATCAAAATATTCGATGTCAATTTTGATAAATTATCGGTATCAATTTTCAATTCTGAAACTCATAATTTTTATTGAAATCAGGTCGGAATATCGGTTCCGTTTGCAATCATATTTCAGACTGTGATTGGGTGAGATTGCGCAGTGTAGTGTTCAGTGGTTTCTTTCCCAATCTAATGGCCAGTTTAGTGTAGCTTTCTTTAGAGAGGTTTATGGAAGTCAGTGGTCCATTCTCTGGCGTTCTTCACTGCAAAAGCTTGTGCATCCCTGGGAGGCCTGCGATCTTAATTGCCATAAATGTTAGTGACTGTGCCCAGCATTAACTGTTTTGTAGTTTGACTCTTCTGG
Organism: Colocasia esculenta; assembly: GCA_014218235.1. Classification (NCBI taxonomy): domain Eukaryota; kingdom Viridiplantae; phylum Streptophyta; class Magnoliopsida; order Alismatales; family Araceae; genus Colocasia; species Colocasia esculenta. The sequence continues at coordinate 48,080,668 of CM024754.1, forward strand.
TCAGCTTCCCATCTTATGCTCAATGCAGGCATCCTTGCATTTTCTATGTTGAGCCCCCTGATATTTGGCTTCACTTCATTGTGTGGACAGGGAGTGTGTTTCTCCATGCGTTGCCTTACTTTATGCTGACTGATGTGCTGTCAAATATATGTATGTATGTGCTTGAGTGTTTCACAACTTGGTAAGCATTCATTGTCCTGCTGTTATGGAGATAGGTGGGCTGTCTTGTCCAGGACCTCATTATGTATGAGGGGTTACTAGGTCTAGTCTCGTATGATAGAAGCCTTGTTAAGACTGGATTAAGTGACCAAGATGTATCAGCTTCTCTTCTACCAACAAGGGCCAGTTTGATAATCTGATCTGTGACTCACTGCACTTTAAGAAAGTGCAGTAAGTGCAATCCACTTAGGATGACAGCTCATGTGCGCCACATGGCTGTCAGGTGGTTTTTTTTTTGTTTGAAATCTAATTTTTTTTTTTGGAGTCTAACCTATCTATTTTGGAGCCCAATTCATCTATTTTGGAGTCCAATTTTTTTTATTTTGGAGCCCAACTTATCTTTTATTTTTTTTGAAATCTAGTTTTTTTTTTGAGCTTAACCCATCCATTTTGGAGTCCAATTTATCTATTTTGGAGTCCAACTTTTTATTTTGGAGTCTAACTTACCTTCTGTTTTGGAGCCAAACTATTTTTTTAGGCTCCAAAATAAAAAGTTGGGCTTTAAAATAGATGAGTTGAGCTCCAAATAGATGGGTTAGGCTAAAAAAAAATTAGATTTAAAAAAAAAAAAAAAAAAACACCTTACAGCCCATGTGACTCCACATAAGCTGCCATCTTAGGTGGATTACACTTACTGCACTTTCTTAAAGTACATAAATCTTTCTCTTCTGATCTTCATCTTCCCATTCCTTGAGAGCAGACATCCATCATGAAAAATATAAATAACAAAGTTCCTGAAGAACTGATCTGATGGGCTTTATCCTACTTGCCTGAGAAGGTTCTATCATTTTCCTTATCTCATTATTGCATTTTTTTTTTCCGATTTGCCCATGATCACCTCTCTCTCTATCTCTCTCTCTCCCCAAACAACAAGTTACTGGGTATCTCCTCCCCAGCTAAGAAGCCCTTTAAATGCTCTCTCTCTCTCTCGACACACACAAGATCTGGGTATCTCCTCCCCAGCTCAAGCCCATTAAATGCCCACAACATGTTAGTTCAAAACGCACCAAGAGGCTCCACATGCAGCCGCACACAGCAAATCCCAAGCTGTACGGGGGAGGATAGAATTGCATTAAATTGTGTTCAGAGAACACCAGAGGCCAGCCCCTTGCCCTTGCCTTCTTTACTACAGTGACCTACCCAAAACACAGCTCCATAGATCTTAATGCGTGGGCAGAGGCAAAGATGTCGAAGTCAGAATTTCCCCCACTATCTTAAAGTGGACGAGGAAGTGGTCTTTCTTCAGGAATGGTGGGAGGGTAGTGCCCAAGCGGTGGAGGTCTCTCCAAGCTTAGAGGGAAGGAATAAAAGTGACCGCATGATGGCGCGCTCCTGCGCGGGAAGAAGGCATGCAACTGCGCATGGCTGCCATCCCACAAGGCCACCCGATTACTATCTGTGGGTAACTCGGAACCGGTGGCCGCGTCCGCTAGTGTTGTGTGTTGGGTATGACTTCAGATTTCGTGCAATTCCTCGAGTTGGGCATACTTGGATTCGTTTGAACTTGAATAGAATTTTTTGACCAACCCTGGTTCTAACTTGGGCAGGGTTTGTCCTTCCCTCATATCAATCCAACTTAGCCTGACAATGTAGCAAGGGATGGACTCGATCTAGTTAATTATAGTTTTTTATGAAACTTCACACTACTTGTTTCTACTTTGATCATATGAACCAATTTGGTGTCTTCAAAGTTATTCATGTTTAGAATTATTTTCCTTATGTAAATGTTGGCTGACATATATATGGCTCTGCCTAAGAAGGGTATAAACTCAGTTGGACACAAGTTGAGTTGAAGTGTTGAGTCTATTTTGACCACATAGCCATCTGATCAATCCACCCAATTCGCACAACTACAACAAAGACTAGACCTCAGGATATACATGAAGGGTCATCTCTAAGGTAGATGAGTGATGGTTAAAAAGCCTTTACCTCCTTCACGGGTAGGTTCCAGAAACGTCCCTTCCAGCCATTTAAGCGTCTCTACGGCATTATCCCGAACAGGCCTCTCCCCGACGTCCGGTCTCGCTCGGTGCCTTAAGTCGTAGGCCAATGCCATTTATTGCATTCCTTAATGTTGTCATGTTCCCTTGCAAAAACTTCTGACTGCTTCAATTCCTCCATATCACCCCTCGTAGAACATGTTCTTACCCCAAGAGATCCTTCAGAGGATCCTGCGAGTAAGAAGAGCACAGACAGCCAAGAAAGGGGGGGGGGGGGATCCAAAGTAACTTCTGCAACCAATTGGTCGTCCTTGCACAGGTCCTCTTCTGCGTAGTTACTACACACTGCGAAGATCACACCGCCGTCTCTCACGCTCTGTGAGCGCGCGCGTGTGTATGGGTGTTTGCAAGCAAGGGGATTGGATGATCTCACTGTGCCAGGTTGTCAAGCTCAAAGATTTACTGCTGGAAACGTTTTTGCTTGAGCCAGCGGCAGCCATGCTCAGCATAGACAACTGCAGTAAAATAGCTGAAACGGGGTTGGTGGTGTGCCATAATTGAGCTGCATAAAGCCGGGGACCTCGTTTCTCACTTAGTCCAGCCAACAACCAGAACCCTCTCAGATTCAATTTTTTTTTCTTCATTTTTCCTGTTTATTTATGTGTTTCCTTTGAAGAGAGTGATCTGAGTGTTTATCATCAAGAAATGTACATGCATAGTGTTGGGATATATCCCATATAAATTGATTTCATAATGGGCTAGTCCATGCTTAGGTTTTAGAGTGACATACATATGGCATTAGAGCTGTTTCTATTCTCCTAAGAGAAAGGCTTATTGCACTTTCACATTGCACTTCAAGTGCAATGTGACTAGCAACAAGTCCATGTGACATCCAACAATTGGATTGCCACTTTATCACTCCTCATGTGAGAGATGTCACATAGACTTTTGCCTATGTGCAAGTGCAATAAACCTTTCTCATTCTCCTAATTATGAGTCACACGTCATTTTATTACGATTCACGTGATTTTTATTTTATATAGCGTTGACATGCATGTACAGAGATATATTGAGATATATATTTCATAGTTAATGATTTCATAATGGACCAATCTTTATATATTGCAGCCTTTATCACTTCGAGAAAATTAACTAATGACTAAGCCCTAACACCCCTCACGGTTAGGATCGGTTAATAGAGATTAATTGAGTAGAGGTGGAAGGAGTGTTTGGACTTAAGTTTATGCTATGATACAATGTGCGTATCACCCTCAAAATTTAAAGAGAGTATAGAAACTATGCTATATAAAGACCGACTGATTATAGAATCAACTGATATATCCCAAGCACATGTCCATGAACTCGTACGTGTGTATCATTTTGGCGTGCGTTAGTTTGGGCAACGCAAAGCCCATTTAAGACACCCGGCGCCCTTAGACAACAATGACACCTTGTCGCCATCGAATAGTTCCAACGCGATGGAATAGCAAAATTCGTTCCTTTCTGTGTTTCCTAGCACCCAGAAGACCTGTCGTTGTCATCTCTCAATTAGCGAGACTGTTGAGCACCAGCTGGTAAGTGGCAGCCGAAACGAAGGCTCCTCCGTGCCCCTATTCCCGTTTGATTGCCAATGCCATATGTATATCTACCTCTCTCTCTCTTTCTCGTTTGGAACTTAATTGGGGGATTGAGGACATTGACGTGGTGCAGTAGCCTTCCCAGAGAAGTTGTTCTCCTAGTGCAACCTTTCGCACACTGCGTGCTCAAGCATCTTCCCCTGCTATATAAGTAGCTCTGCCGACTGCATCCATCCAGATAATTAATAGAGTTCATTCATGTAAGAAGTTTACATGTCTGCTTTCTCCAACTTAACTCACCAACCCTTTAAACTTGGCGGGCGCATGCATGCGCAGTAACCGCAGATCAACAGTGCGGTCACAGTAGAAGGATAGACATTCTTTTCTTCCTCGTACGGAAAACAATCGTTACTGCAACAATCTTAACCTTGTTCGACCTTACAACAGGACATCGAAAAAGATGCTGTCTACCGAGCAAGCTGGTAGAGGCTCAAGTTCCTCAAGGAAATTAACCCGGCGACGTCCTGCCATTAACCGCAGACGGGGGAGAGAGAAAGAGAGAGAGAGAGAGAGAGAGAGGAGGGGACGCCGGTTTGCTGAACGGGGGTGAAAACAGAACATGAGATGTCACTGAAGGTGAAGGGCCCGCGTTTTACCCCCTAGCATGATCTTTAGCTTGGGACGGGGCTGCACTGGTCGACGGTTCCGGCGTCGGTGTTCCGTCCATGGGTCGACTGCCGCGACTGTCAAAATCGGGTACCACAACAATTATTATATCACCATTTTGGCACTACGCGGGTCGTCACTCCATCCCAGAAGCTGCCGCGTGGTACGTCGTTATCATGTATCCACCGAGCTAGACCGCGGGGACCTCCGCCACGCGGCGATCGGCTGCGATCAGTGTCGGATAAATTTTTAGATAAATTAATTAAAAAATCTTATCTTTCATTTATTTTTTAATCTCTGATAAAGTTATAATTTATTTTATTAAATATTATTTCTTATTATAATATACGTTAAATTCTTTTACAATAAATGTTTTCTCTGTTACAGTCAGAGATTGTTAATTAATTTATCTTATTATTTTTAGATTTATAATTTGTTTTATAAATTTCAAATCACTATTAAAAATTTAATCGATTATTTTTAAAACTCTAATGATAATATTTCTGAGTGTAAATATACTGCTTACTTACGACTTCAAAGTTATTAGAGATAATTATCTATAGAGAGAATTACTAATTAGTCCTTGCTTTTGAGGGACTTATTTTTAAGTCTTTAACTCCTTTAAAAAATTATGTAGTTACATACTTATTTCCTTTAGAAAAGTATGTAAGTCAGGGACCTAAAAATGTCCCTAAAAAATAGGGATTGATTGGTCATTCTCTATTATCTATATACTCTTGAAATCTTAACGAATTATCTATATACCCTTACTTTTATGTAATCTACTATAACACGTCCAAAATCATTTAACTAGAGCTCTCATGGCCTTGGGGTTAAACTTGGAGGAAATGGAGCTGACGATCCATCTCTTTTGACCATTTTGCCCCTAGGTTGACGTGTTTTTCGTAACTTGTTTGATTGCATCATCTGCCATGCTAGTTCTTTGTTCCCCCCTCCTCGACCATCGAGCTCTCCCTCTCCCTCGCTCCCTCCCCTCTCTTGTCCCCTCCCTCCGATATAGTATGTTGTCGGTGCCTGAAGTGGAGGCCAAAGCAACAACACTATAGGTTACTGGTGTACAACAAAAGTAGTAGCACATTAGGGCTTTAGTGTCTTCAGGCCGTCAGACAAGAGATCGTCGTTGCCTGTAGCAAAGGACTGTATAAGGACATCAATAACGAGAATGTTTGTTGATCTTTACTGCCGTGATCGGGAGATCTTTAGCACCTATATGTTGCCCAGTTAGCAAGCCTAGAAGGGGGTTGAATAGATTGCTATAAAAATTTCTGTAGCTCAAAACAAAGATTTAAACATGATCATTAATGTTAGTTGATAGCGGAAATGAAGATAGAAATAATCACACACAATGAACAAAGATTTATCCTGATTCGGCACTGAGTCCCTTCTCAGTCCTAGGTCTAGTCCCTAAGAACACCTTAAGATATCACTAATTAAGGGTACAATCCCTCTCAAGGATAATTATATACACCCAGCTCAGCTAGTCTTCTCTTCACACACAAAAAGAGGAACTAGAAACACCCTATAAACAATAGGTCTTCCCTTATTGAAGGGGAACAATGCTTGTGACTCTACAATCATTCTCTTCACATGAACATACACAACCTGAGCACAGAGAATATTTTAGAGGGTCCCTAGACCAAGCTCAAGAAAGACAATCATAGGCTTGATCTGAGACAAAGTGTGAGGCAACTAGATTTTCAAGAAAATACGCACAGACTCAATGCTATCTCTCTCAAGAAGTATTCTGAAGGAACACAAGATAGAGAGAGAGAGAGAGAGAGAGAGAGAGAGAGAGAGAGAGAGAGAGAGAGAGAGAGAGAGAGAGAGAAAATTGGAAACTTGAGAGATTTTGCTTGAGCGCTCAGCCGTTCTTTACGAATTTGAAAGGTCTTCACTAAAAACTATATTGTATTGTTTGTATGTTCACAGTCTTCTTCTTTTTATAGACTCCAGAAATATGTTCATTGAAAGATCCATTGATTTTCTTCACCATGTTCATGTTTCCAAAGTCAGCATCTAACAGTGTCTAACGATTGTTTCATGTGAGTACTGGACACCTGCAAATATTTAAAGCCAGGAAGAGGGTGTTAGGTAAGATAAGTTATGTGTCAGTCACCTCATACCTCTTCTTTAGACAGTCTGCATGTCTGCATTTTCAACTGACAGCTTGCTATTCTAGGTAGTTGCCTTTTTGTTTGCCAGAAATGAGAGATATCCTTGCAACATACATAAGGTAAGAACTTATCTTATAAAATATAGCCTGAGTCAGAAAAGTAGTACCTATTGCATTCATTGTTCGATACATTTAAATACGAAAGGATATTTGTACAGAAGATATGAAACAAGTTTTGAAATAACCTTTGATTGCGCCCAAAACCATTTTAGTTTAAGAAAAATATGACTAGGGCTTCAATAATTGATTTATAAATAGGATGTTTGTCGATTAATCGATACATCAGAGTCAGACTAGTCACTAATCGGAGCCACATAAATCACGTATACACTAATTAAAACAAAATATGACTTGTATTCACCAATCTATACGTGAATAACACTAATCGGAACAACATAACATAAGTGTTCACTAATCGATATCTAAATAACGCCAATTGAAACACATAATGTAAGTGTTCACTAATTGATATCTGAATAACGCTAATCACTAATTAGAACAACATGATGTAAGTGTTCACTAATCAATATTTGAATAACGCCAATTGGAACAATATATGGCAAGTGTTCACTAATCAGAAAGTAAATAATGCTAATTGGAATGATGTTCACCAATTGAAATACCTAAAACACCAATTGAAAGAATATCCAACCGTTGTTCAATAATCAGTGTAACTCTTGAACAAAAATCAGAAGGATGTTTTAATAGGAATCGATAGGAACCTTGAACATCAATCATTATGATATTTTAATAGGAGTAGATAGAATTCAAACTGTGATATTTAAATGGTGTTAAGTAATCAGAATGCAGACATAACATAAATTTTATACACCCATCGGAATAGAATCTAACTGTAGTGGTTTTAATGCTAGAATTCTAATCGTTGTAGATCTTGTTCTATAACCGTTGTGGACTTAGAAAATATATGAAGTACTTCAGATTGAGATTTGGAGTACTTACTTTGGTGATCCTTCAAGCAATAAATTTACCTTTATATCTTGTTGACAAACTGAATGAAAATTGTATGTTAATCACATAATTTCAGAGTTATTGTTATCACCAAAAATCATATAGAGAAGAAGATATGAGTATCAACACTGTAGAGGAGGTAAGTTAGGGGATCTGCAATGGGCTTGACTTGTGTACTCTTCCCATACAGGTGGTTTGTTGGATAATTAGCAGGTGATCATGAGTGAGGAGATTAGCATGTACTCATCTTAACCAAAATAATTTATGTGATACACCAGAGTGTCACTGTAAGAAGGCATGTAAGGCATATACCTCTACTCAAGAAACAACCAAGGGGAGACAATTCTATCGGTGCGCACCATGGAATGTAAATGCTGAAGCTGTGCTTGTTACATGTTTGATGTTATACTTCTATGATTATCATTGTGTAATTTATGTATTTTTTGTTGCAGGAAGAGAATACTTGTGGATACTTGCATGGGTCGATGATGAGCATCATTCAACAGTAGAATGTTAGACACTGTTAGATATGAAGTTTATGTTGTTGGAATAGAAATTAGAGAAGTTTAGAGTCTCTTGAAGCAAAAAATTGACATGTTGCTGCCAAATAGAGAATTGTCAAACAAGATTCATCTATTGCAAGAGTGATGGAAGGAAGGAAGATCATAATGTGGTTCTTCATTTTATTTGCAATGTACCTTGTAATGTACTCTATAATTTGACACATGCATGTAAACATTATGAAGTTTATGTAATGAAGTACATTATGGGAATTTGCTATTCATAATGGCTTATATTTACTTCCAAGACACACAACATTTCGCAAACCATTCACATACACCTTTAAACAATCATGCACAAACCTCCATATAACCTACAACAAGCTATTCACAAGGAATTCATAGAGCAAAATGGCACACAAGGTGCCCATAATTCCATTCACTGCGCACATATTGTTTCTATTCATCCAGAAGATTGTTTCCATAAAAAAAACACATTTTATAGAGCTAATGTTTCCATTCCAATGACATTGTTTCCATAAACCAAAGTCATTTCACAAAGCTAATGTTTCCATTCCCATTGTTGACTCTTTTATCTCCTTGGATTATGTATTTTGGTGATAACAAAAACTCTGATTACATGCATTTAGTAATAAAAAATAACTTCATGATAACTGTACTCATGCATATTCATACACACCATCAAAAGCTCTCTCAGAGCATCATTTCTCTGATGACTTGTCGACATAGAACTTTCATGTGTCGACAGACATGGATATGTGTTGACATAGAACTTTCATACTTGTTGTCTTCCCTTTAAGTTCCTTATATGAACATTGGCGATATCTAGATTTAATTTGAATTTAAGTGATTAACATATAATTTTCATTAAATCTATCAACAAGATAAATAGGTTTTTTTTCATCACTCCAAAGTTTCGTCACTGTAAATATTTTTCAAACGTTGTCAACATGTTCTTTATACTATTTCAAATGTTAACGTATTACATTTAATCCAAGAGAATATTTTTGTCAAGTTCATATCAATTAATGTTATGAGCAGTCGAGGTGTAACTTCAACTACTATATGTCTCACTGCAGTCAAAGTCTCGATCGCTTCAACTTATGACCAGTCGAAGTTACATATCGATTACTATTGAAGTGTTCTGATTATTGAAGACTGGGCCAGTCGAAGTGCAAGTCGAAGTTTGCAATTGATTACTGAAGAAGTTTCATTTCGATTGGTGTGTATTCCGATTGAAGAACAGTTTCATAACGATTGCTGTTATACTCTTCCGATTAGTGTTGTCTGTTCGGATTACTGAATACTTACCTTCTCATTCTATCGATTGATGATCACCATTTCAATTAGTGACCAATATCATTCTGATTATTGAACAATTACTCTACCTTGTTTCGATTAGTGATATTCTCTCATCGATTATTGAATACCAATCATGTAAGATCTGTAGATTTTAGACTATGTTTTGATGTATTTAGCAATATTTCATAATATTTTACCTTATTTTAAAGATATTATGTGTAAGAAATAATAATAATAGCTATCACTTTAATGAATTGTTGAAATAAGCTTCTAATCGATTACTGTTTAAGGTCAATCGATTGTGGATGAGGTTTTCAATCGATTGGAGAAGAAAACCCAATCAATTGTTGAAGTCCTCAATCGATTGGTGTTTTATGCATAATCGATTGGTGTACACGCCAATTGATTGCTGAAGAAGTCCCCAATCGATTGGTAACTAATGCCTAATCGATTGGTGACCATCAATCGATTGATGACTAATGCCAAATCGATTGGTGATGTAGCACCCCGGAAATTTTAATTATATAAAAATTCGAATAAATGGAAATAAATAATTTTCATAATAGCAAGGTATTTAAAACATACGTATCATTATCGTATGTGCTAAATCACATAGGAAAATCCGTAAAAAAGGAAATCAACCCACACATTATTCTTAAGGGTTCCACGAAGGAATTCGTGCGAGAAAAAAATCCGATTAACCAAGTGAACATCACTGGTGACCAATTATCCGAATTAGGAAACAAGTCGGAAAACCGTTAACACGGTCGACACAACAAAAAATTAAATAAAGTGTTGGAGGAGACTTCCAACATTATATATTAATGACCCAATATCTTAATTGGGCCAATGGATCACATATGACAAAAAACTAAATAAAGCTAGAGAAAATACATGGAAATTCGTAACTCTAAATAGGCTGAAATTAGAAAGGGGTAATTAGGGTTAATTGGATGCAATCATGCACTTTTAGCAACCCAATTCGTGCCTACCCATCCATGGAGTGCTTGATGGCCAAGACTCTCTAATGGAGGAAGAAATCATAAAAAATAGGAAACCAACAAGCCAATCCCGCAACCCTTCTTTCCTAGTTACAATAGGATCCTAAACACCATGGTTACTTAAATACTCTCACCAAACCCTAGGTACGAGTTTTAGAACTTGCTGGGTCGTGTGGAGGAGTTCTTGGTGGCTAGGGAGCTGTGGATCGACCACAAAAAGCTCATCTTCTTCCCTTTTCGTCTACTGCGACCTGCACAAACCACCTTCTTGGAGTCGAGCTAAGGTAGGCCAAACCTAAATCCCATCGTGCAAGGTTATACCCCTGGAAAGAGGGTCGAGTCTACTTCCTAACCCAAGTGGAATGCCCAAATTCCATGCAGTATACATGGAGTATTGAGCGTTCTCCTCCAAGTGGTCTGAACACGGGTTTTCTGGAAGAACGAGACTTCATCAACCCAAAGGTAGGTTTTCTCGGGCCAAATCTTAACATCTCCTATACCAAATGTGTAGAGCATCAAGTTAGCTTTCATTGCCTTCTGGTTTCATCGAATTTCATTGAGTAGATTTTGAATTATAAGCGTTTTCTCAAAGTCGTGCACTGTTAGGGCTTTTCCTGTCTTCGTATGTTGCATGTGATTCAAGACCGAATTAGAGTAAACTCATAACATGAAAGTTATTCTACTAGTTATCCTCTTCAGGTTTATGTTGAACGTTTTGTCTAAATGTCATTAGTTAGAGAGTTATAAGCATGGTAATAGGGTTGCTGCACGAAACTACGGTTTTAGGTTACACGTCTGATGTTGTGTTCGACTTGATCAAAGCCTATCGAAACCATAATTATTTTCTAATTCTGATTTACTGGAAGTACCCTTGTATGTCTAGGTTTTTTAAAACTGGTTTCGTTATTTTTCATACACTGTACAATTTGTTCTCCTATTTCGGAAGCACCCTGTGTCCATATATGGCAGTTCTGGACCGCAATCCAAGAACATGTCCTTGCTCTGTCAGGAGCAGGCGCAGACCCTGTGAACGCGACGGCCGATAGCCGCGTTCTGAGTTCATCGCGACAGCCAACACCGTCGCGATCTGATCGCGGCGAAGCGCTCCGTCGCGACCGTGCTGCCTGATCTGACCGCCCAGTCGCGTTCTTCACAACACCCTGTCGCCTTCCTTATATGAGCCTGTCGCGACCTGCCCCCGGACCTGACAGCCCTGTCGCCTTCCTTATATGATCCTGTCGTGACCTGACCCTGGGCCTGACAGCCCTGTCGCTATCCTTATATGCCCCTGCCGCGATCTCAGGATTTGTCATTTAAACCCACTTACTTTCTTGCAAACCTAACCACTATACCCGAGGTCTGGTTAAGGTAATATTTGGTGTGTGATTTCACATGTTTTGGGTCTGACCATTGCATGGTGGTTATCTAATGGCTTAAAAGTGTTAAACCATTTAAAACGCTTAATTACATGAATGCTATTCTAAGTGCTCCTAAATGTTATGATCATTCATGCTACTTATGATTTAATCTTCCTATGTTCTACCATGTTTAAAATGATAATTATTGTTCTTAAAATCTTGCAAACCCATGTGTAGTTAAATGCATTGTTCAATTCGTGCCATCACGTTAAGTGCTTTCCGCGAGTTTGAAACTGATGGTGTGAATTGAGACACGCGTACCGCACTACACTCTCGCACTGTTAGGCAGCCCCTTTCTTGGGAAATTGGAAACTCTCTACCGGTCATTCCGAATCGGTTAGACTAGCGACCTTTTCACCAAGGCCTCCGTAAATCTCCTCTGACCATGGATTCCCACATGGCCGACGAGTTGGTTGTACCATGAAGTTCCTGGAGATAGCGTGCACTTCCTTCTCTTCTTGTTCTCGTGAGTGTGATTACAATCTAGACCAAAGCCATTAATGTAAGATTGAACGAAAGTATAAATCGTAGTTATGCTTCCGAATTTATCTCTTGACCATTGTTCTCATGAAATCATGTTCAATTTACTTATTACTTATTCTCATCATCATCATGAACTGACATTACATATGCTTACTTATGAAACTCTCATTGGCCATTATTAATGACTGTGGGTATCTACTTAAAATGTTTTCATGAGATTGCTGACAGGGCACGGCGTGTGTCAAGGGCTCCAGTGTAGCCCCAATGACGGCGAGTCATAAATATACTGTTAACCATGGGTATAATGATTACTGGCGTTGCATCTGCGCTGGGAGTCCTGCTTGCTTGTTGAATGATAGATACAAACCACATACACGTGTCTGGTGTACATTCTTGATGGATCTTTTCGGTGTACATTAGTGTCTACGTGCCGGATTAGTGTTACTTGATCGTGCTCGTACATTCTTGCTTGCTTGCGTGATATGGCCATCCTGCATTAATGCAATTAGTGATATCTTGCGTTCTTGAAAGCTATTGACATCAAGTGAAATCTTGCGTGCTCGTACAAAGTGATCTATTGCTAGTTCTATCTTGTCATCTTGTTCACAAATCTTGTTCTATCTGTTCACTCCATCTGGCTTGTTTTATGTATCATGTTTTAACGAGTTTTATTCGTACTTGCATAACATTCATCGTGCTTACCTAGTTCTAAATTGTTAATCACTTATATCATTGCCCGCACATTGAGATATAATCCTACTGGGCTAGTTTGCTCATCCCTACTTTTACCCAATCTAGGTGACTATGACGTTCAGAGGAGGAAGAGCAAGTCAAGGATGGGAATGCGTCCGAGTGAAGAGCGTTCCAATTATGAGTCTATCTATAGTTAGGTTATTTTGAGTGTTAGAACAATGAGTAGGAGGAGGTTAGGTATTATGTACTTTGCTTTTATTGAGTCTTAGTCTGTAATGGTTCCATTTGAATACAATAAGTTGAGACTTGAATACAATTATATTGAGTTCAACATTTGGGCCCTATTATGATGTTGTGTTGATACACATTTAGTGCGTGCTAGCTAGAGGCTTATTTGCCGACTGTTCAAGTCTCGGGATATCGACTTGTTCAAGTCTCGGGATATCGACTTTAATATTAATAATCCGCTGCGTAATTCTCGGGACGTGACAGGTGATTAACGCTCAATCAACTGATGACTAATGCCCAATCGATTGGTGGACTAATGCTCAATCGATTGATGACTAATGCCCAATCGATTGGTGATTAATGATCAATCGATTGCTGTTATGATCAATCGATTGCTGTTATGTTCAATCGATTGCTATTATGTCCAATCGATTGGTGAGTTCCTATAGATTGGTGTGTGAGTATGTATCGATTATTGTTAACTTTTACCGATTGGTGATCAAATATCCGATTGGGGAGTGCTTACGCTGTTTATTTCGATTGCCTTATATATTCCATCGATTGACCTATCTGTTATGACTCCATTTTAAAGATTCTGGTTTTCTAACCCAATAGTAACCACGATTTCTTCATGGATTGAGTTAGATTTCCTTTGTGGATTAACTTGGAAAGTCCCTATGGGTTTGGGATCTTGTTTCCCTTCTTGAACATGACTCAAGCTATATATGTATGACTTGGTTTCGTGTGGGGGATAATTTGGCCTGTGTTTTGAAGAGACTCTTGTGAGGGAGCTTGTTACAGAAGTCTTCTCCAACTTGGACCAATGTGTTGGTGTGCTTCTGGACATGAGGAAGGTGTGTTCGTGCTGCCAACCATCCAGAATGTGTGAAGATCACATCAAGTTGGGGAGAACTGTCTCTTGGCTTGGCCAAGGAGGGCTTCTTCAACCTAATTCGATCTTTAGGGGTTTTCTTCAGGCAAGTAACTTAGAGTTTTCATCCATGATAGGATTTTTTATAGATGTTCGTCACGTGTCTTGGACCACCAAATTCTCTTTTCTTTGGCTCTTGATCTGATGTTTCTACAGACAGGAGGTTGACGACAGTATAGACTACTGTCTAGTTTTTACATTGACAGTAGTCGATCCTGTCAAGACCCTCTAAAGACAGACCAACTATCGTTAAGTTCTGTTATTTCAAGAATTCCCTAGTTGTTATGCGGATTTTGAGTGTTGAATGGAGTTTTAAGGTGCTGTTAGGGCAAACCATGTACTAAAGAAGATTTTGTGGAATATTGATATCTTCTGAATATCCCTGTTAATTTCTATAATTTCTGTTAGGGGTTAATAAAGCATGATATGATAGACTTAATTCAGGAAAAAATAGTTATATCATGATTATGTGGTTCAATATTTATTGGGATTTAGGGTTCTTGTCAGTGTGTTTTAAAAGAGAAATATTCGTTAGTTTCTTGTTTAGACTATTTAAAAGTACTATCATGATAATTGCCTAAAAACTTAAAATAGTTATACTATTCTAAAAATTATGGAAAATTAGACATTTGGTATGTTCAATATATAAGACCTGTGGTAAAACTTTGTGCATGTTCTGATATTTGAAACTACTGTTTCCAAGTATGAGGCTATAATGACCATGTTAGGCACGATTAAGTAAAAATGATGATTTCTGGATGATAAGTACCATGTTAGGCTCTGTTAACCATGTTTTATCATTGTTAGATAGTAAATGATATTTCTGTAACCTGAAGTATGTGTTTATATCATAAGCATGTGAATATGTCATTAAGTGCATGAGAGATATGTGTTAAATAAGTGATTAATGTGATAAGTGATTAATGTGCCGATTATGACACTACTACTGTAACGACCCCGAGAACCCGACCCTCGGCCTACGCCGAGGACCCGATTTCGCGGTCGCCGCCCACGGATCCGGAGACTCGGAAGGGCTATAATATGAGTCCAACAGAATATGTAAAGGATGTAAACGTCAACTGCTAACTAGGAGCATACACGCGGAAGTAGAAAAGAGAGCAAGACTACTGCGTATCACTCTAGGTACAGTCCCAACACACAACTAGTACAAGTAAAAGACAGAGGATAACAAGTCCTTAGGTATACCCCGAGGGTGACGTACACTGAGAGGGGGAACCACTGCATAGCTACGGGCCCAGGACTATCGCCCCGTCTCCTCCGCCGACGCGCGCCTGCCGCTGTTGAGAGTTCACCTGGGAAAAGGAGGATGAGCTTCACAACAAAGCTCAATAGGGGACTACCAATCACCTACTGGCTCTAACAGGCAGAAGAATATATATAAACAATTTAAATAACAACAATTATATCTTCTACCTACAAGAAGTGCAGAAGCAAAGCTACTACTAGCAACGGTACGGAAGTACAACACGGTCGTAAACTCCGTACGACTGCTCGTCGTGACCACCACATGGCTAGCAAACACAGATAGAGGGAACTCTGGCTGGACAAGAAACACTAGCTACAGAAAGCACTACCACTAGTCAACCGGTCAGGTGCGTCCACTGACATCTTATTCTCGACCCAGGTCCAATCCTCCATGTCTCGTCAGAGTGAGGTAGGACACGAAGTAATACAGTAGTAACTACCGTAGTATGGCCAGACTACAGTCCCACGCCTGGCCTCTCTAGGCACTTCCGGGGCCGCAAAGAGCGAGGCAGTGAGAAAAGGACTAGCTGGACTGCGCCGGGAAGAACTCCTCAAAACGACCTCGGCGTCCCAGACCAACTACGAGAGCTCTGCAAACGACTCAACGCCACTGTCCTAACCACCGTTTTCCCCTCCGCTCCAAAGTCCATGACTCGAGCACGACCGCCGCCTGGAGTACTCCCTCAATAGATACGCGGGGACGAGGATCCCAGGCAACGGTAACAACCTCTCTCACGGGACAAGTCCTCAGGTGCCAAGCATCGGACGAACTACTGGTGTAGGACCGTACTAGAGAACTAGCACAGGTGCCACGGGTACAGTAAAAAGCGGAACGACAAAGACTCCTCAAAACACGAAACTTCGCAAGACCTACCTGTCTCTCTGCTGTAGTCGCGATGCATCGCCGTCGTGACCTTGTCGCGATGCCCAGACCGGTTGCGACACTGTCCCGCGATGCTCAAGAGTGTCACGATGATGTCACGACCGGCAAGGCCGTCTCGACATCATCGCGACCTCTATAGCGGTCGCGTCTTGAGTCGAGGGGGGGGGTTCCAGTGCAGTCCTCTCAGAGACCCACCCCAAAACATGATATAAACATTCCACAGGGGAGGGGATCATGCTCATTATGTAGGAAAGCCATTAAACCATGCAAACACCCTTAAAACCCCACAAACATGAATTTATAAAATCTACGCTCGAAGGAAACCTCACTCAAACACGAGCATGGTTCTCAACCTCCCACACCCCAAACTATGAGGAAAACACCATTTCACGGGGGAGGGGAGCATGCTAGGCGAGGGGAGAAGAAGGGTCCCTACCTCCAAGAGTACAGCCGACTCGTTGGGGCCTTCACGTCGGAATGGCCATCTCCTCCTCGCTCCAAGCACCACGAGCACGTCCCCTGCACGAACGGGACGACACCACCTCAGCACGAGCACCATGAGCACCAAGAACTGGCGAGAATCGCAAGGGAGCTCGAGAGAGGAAGAAGAAGGAAAAGAAGAAGAAAGAGGGTGAGAGGGGGAGAATGGGGCGCAACCTCGATTTTTAAACCGACGGCCCCCAAGACGCGACGGGTCGGCCCGACGTGACAACAACCATGTCACGACGGCCACCCCCGGCATGACCCCAAAAGGCGGTCAAACCTCGAAGACTGGGAAAAGCAAACATGACGGCTGACCAGATCACGTCAACGCTGTATTCACTTGCCACCCGACACGACCATTTTGACAGAGAGGACAGCGGTCACGTCTGTCAGAAAAGCAGTCGCGGCGCCTCCAGACGCTGTGACAAGGATGCGACACCCACCCCTGTCGCGACCTTGTCACGATGGCCAGGTGTGGCCGCGTCACAAAGCCTGTAGCGATGGGCTCCCCTGGCGCGACCATGTTGCGACCAGGGTCCCTGTCACGCCCCTGAGGATAGGGCCAAGGGCCTAGGAGGGCTGGGTCTTACATCCCACCCACCTTAAAAAATTTCATCCTCGAAATTAAAATAAACTCGGTCCCAAACCGAAAAGCAGTACAGGGAAGATCAACATACCAATCAATCAAACAGATACGGAGCTGCTCTCTCATCTCATCCCTGCACTCCCAGGTGGCCTCGTCACCAACGCGGTTCTCCCAACCGACCTTGACCAGTGAATCTGCCTCCGACGCAACTTCTGCACTCTGCGGTAGTACAGGAAGATCAATACCAATCAATCAAACAGATATGGGAGCTGCTCTCCCATCTCATCCTCGCGCTCCCAGGTGGCCTCGCCACCACCGCGGTTCTCCCAACGACGTTGACCAGTGTAATCTGCCTCCGACGCAACTTTTGCACTCCTGCGGTCGAGCACTCTGACTGGTTACTCTGGCATG
>CM024754.1:48098538-48345289 GCA_014218235.1 Colocasia esculenta
CGAGGCTAATAACATGAGATGGATCTCTGACATACCTCCTGAGCATAGATACGTGCAAAAAAAGAAAAGAACACTAGCTAACGCTGGGGGTAAAGCTAGCTCATAAGCCATGTTGCCCAATCATCTGAGAATCTCATACGGGCCAATAAATCTTGGACTTAGCTTACTATGTCTGCCAAATCTAACTACACCACGAGTAGGCGAAATCTTCAAAGACATGCTCACCTACCTCGAACTCCAAATCCTTCCTCCTGTTGTCGGCATAACTCTTCTGCCTATCCTGTGCCGCAACAAGCCTCTTCCTAAGCAACGGACTTATCCGAAGTCTCCTAAAAAACTCCAGACCGATCAGCTGCCTATCGCCTGTCTCCTCCCAACACAAAGGAGATCTAAAGGCCTACCATACAACGCCTCAAAGGAGCCATACCAATACTCGCATGAAACTGTTGTTATATGCGAACTCTACAAGAGGTAAATGGCGCTCCTAATCATCCTTCCCAATCCAGAACACACGCCCTCAACATATCCTCGAGCGTCTGGATAGTCCTCTCGGATGCCCATCTGTCTAGGGATGAAAAGCCGAACTAAGCTTCAGCTCCGAACCTAACGCATCCTGAAGACCTTCCACAGTCTCGAAGTAAATCTCAGATCTCGATCGAAATGATCGACTTCGGGACACCATGCAGTCTAATAATGCTACTAATATACAATCTAGCTAAACTCTCTACTAACTGCTTCTTCTTCATGGGCAAGAAATGCGCAGTCTTAGAGAATCTATCTACCACTACCCAAATCGAGTCATTACCCCGTCTGGATTGAGGCAAACTCGTAACAAAATCCATAGTGATAGCTTCCCACTTCCATACTAGGATCTCCATCTTCTGCATAAGCCCAGATGGTCGTTGTCGCTCTGCCTTCACTTGTTGGCACACTAGACATCTAGACACATACTCCGCTACATCCTCCTTCAAGCCAGATCACCAAAAAGATCTCTTCAAATCCTGGTACATCTTAGTGTTACCCGGATGAATAGAGATCTAGACTATGAGCTCTGCTAATACATGCTCACGGACATCTAAAATGTTTGGAACACAAACACGATGATCGAATCTAATCACACCATCCTCATCATGAGCAATGCCCGCCTTGCCCGCTAACTCTTGGAGTCCAGGGTAGCTTTCTGTTGATCGATCACCTCATCCAACACCTAATGGACAACTGAGCTACAAAAGCCTGGCACAATGATGGCTCTAATAGTCATCGCACACGCGGCATCCTCCAACATCTTCCAATCCTGCTGGAGAGATGACCTCTTCCTACTAAGGGCATCTGCTACAACGTTCGCCTTTCCAGGATGATACTGGAGGTCGAAGTCATAGTCCTTCAGGAACTCAATCCATCTTCTCTGCCTAAGGTTTAATTCCTTTTGGAAGAAAAGATACTTTAGACTCTTGTGGTCAGTGAACACCTCAAATCTGACACCATAAAGATAGTGCCTCCAGATCTTCAGTGCATGCACCACTACCGCAAGCTCCAAATCATGAGTCAGATAGTTTCGCTCATGCTCCTTCAATTGACGAGAAGCATACGCTACTACCTTCCTTGCTGCATCAATACACAGCCAAGGCCAATCGAGATGCATCCGTGTAGATAGCAAAACCCTCTACACGCTCGGCAAAACCAACACAAGAGCCGATGTGAGCTTAGTCTTCAATAATTGAAAACTACTCTCACACTCCTCAGACCAGAAAAACCTTACTCCCTTCCTGGTTAGCTAAGTCAATGGTGCGGCGATGGATGAAAATCCCTCAATGAATCGCCGATAATAACCCGCCAGACCAAGAAAACTCCTAATCTCCGAAGGAGTCTTGGGAATCTCCCATCCATAAGAGCCTGGACCTTGGCTGGATCAACTGCTACACCAGCACCGGAGATAACATGCCCAAGGAAATGAACCTCGCGCAACCAAAAATCGCACTTACTGAATTTTGCATACAGCTTGTGCTCACGGAGAACCTCTAATACTACCCTCAAATGCTGACGGTGTGTAGCCTCATCCGAAGAATAGACCAACAAACATCAATAAAAAACTACGACGAAAACTATCTAGGTATGGTCTAAAACACCTGTTCATGAGATCCATGAACGCTGCCGGGGCGTTGGTCAAATCAAAAGGAAGGACCAAAAACTCATAATGTCCATAACGGGTTCTAAAAGCTGTCTTGGACACATCCTCACTCCTAATCCTCAACTAATGATAACCAGACCGCAAATCAATCTTAGAAAAGATTGATGCATTTTGCAGCTGATCAAATAGATCATCAATCTGAGGTAAGGGATACCTGTTGTTCACCGTCACTTGGTTTAGCTTTCTATAATCGATGCATAACCTAAGTGACCCATCCTTCTTCTTCGCGAATAAGACAGGTGCGCCCAAGGGGAAATGCTAGGGCGAATGAATCCTTATCTAACAAATCCTGTAACTGCTTCCTTAGCTCAGCTAATTCCACAGGTGCCATCCGATAAGGTGCCTTCGAGATAGGAGAGGTCCCTCGAAGCAACTCTAGAGTGAACTCTACCTCTCTAGCCGGTGGCAAACCAGAAAGTCATCAGGAAAGACAACTGGAAACTCTCGCACTACATCTATCTCCGCAAGAGTAGGTGACTCATCAGCCTTGGGTACTAATACCACGCTAGCAAGAAAAGCGTCACAACCCTTGTTCACCATTCTCATCGCCCTCATGGCAGAGATGACAAACTTCCCTGCCAAGTTCCTTGGCAAAGGATGAGAAAATTCATCTTCACTAGGAATACGGAAAACGATCTTCTTCCCACGACAATCTACTAATGCATAGTGCTCCTCTAGCCAATCCACACCAAGAATAGCATCGTAGTCCTTCATCTTTAGAAAGAAGAAACACCCTTCTAGGAATCTATCCTCGATGCACACTGGTAAAGACGGAATACACTTCCTAGTCGATACCGTACCCGTAGGTGTGTGCACAGACAAAGGGACTTCTAAATCCTCAGACTCTATCCCTGACTCTAAGGCTAACTGCCTAGCAAAATGCTCGGAAATGAATGAGTGGGTAGCACCCGTATCGAACAAAACCCGAGCATGCACAACTAAGAACAAAACCGTACCTTCGGTGACATGATTCGCCTGCTCGGCGTCCTCACGAGCTAAGGCAAACACGCTAGCTGGGGCTCGAGGTCTCCCTGGTCGTCCTGTCACTGGCACTGCTGCTGGGGCTGGCGCCGCTCTACACTGACCTCCCTGCTTCAGTCTGGGGCAATCCTTGATCCTATGCTCGCTGCTCCTGCACTTCAAGCACTTCCCCGCCAACTTCCAAAATTTCATACCACCATGAGCCCTCCCACAATGAGGACACTCCTTCTAGCCACTAGGGGAATGCTGAGAAGGTACCTGACTGCTTCCCGATGCCACGGGATGCTACGATGACTGAAAAGCCGCCTTCTTCCTCTCCTGCCTCTGGAAAGGAGCTACAGGCCTCTTCTGAGAAGCCTTCTTCTCCTCCAAATACTGCTCCATCTCTCCCTCCTGACGACACGCTGCGCTAAGGGCCTCATCGAGGGTACGATGGTCAAAAGCCACCAACCTCGTCCTCAGCGATGGCCTCAGACCCATCACGAACTTCTTCACCTTCCTGTGCTCATTAGCTACATTATGAGGGGCATACTTAGACAGCTTGGAAAACCTGGCCTCGTACTTCAGTACGGTCATGAAGCCCTGAGTCAACGAGAGGAACTCCTGCTCCATCTTGTCCTATATGTGCTCCGTAACAAACTTGGCTCGGAAAAGCCTCACGAACGCGTCCCAACCAATCTCCACAGCACCATCCTCGAACCTGGTACGTAACAACGAGGACCACCATATGTCGACTCACTTCTGCCAAAACCACCCATAAGGACTAACCAACATAATCTATACTTAAAGAAATAACCACTGAATTAATTTACACATACCTGTAGCATATAGGTGGCTAAAGTGACCTTGTCATCCTCAGCGCACCTAATAGCCCGGAAGATCTTCTCGATCTCCCTTATCCAGCTCTCAGCAAGTAACGGGGTCGCTCTCCCCCTTAAAAGGGGGTGGCGACATCCTCTTGAACCATTCCATGATGGAGGGTCCACTATGGTTCTGAGCCTGGGGAACTAGCACTTGAGCCTGAGCCTGCTGAGCCTCTAGCTGAGCCTAGAGTGCAGCCTGGGTGTGGGCCTGCGTCTGCATGGCATGCACTAGACCTTGCATAAACACTCCATAATCTACTGGTGGCGATGGGGGAAGCACAGGACCCTAGGGTGCCGGGGCCTGCTGCTCACCCGATCCTCATGCCGAGGCTCATCTCTCCTCTGCTCACCCTCACGAGCAGGGATACCACACCTACCACGTGAAGTCATACCTGCAAAATGATTTAATCACAAATTAGAACTAGACTATCTAATTTCTAACTATTTACTTATCTATGTGGACAATCTACACAGACTTAGCATACAATGAAGATGATGGTATGTGTATATTTATGTACAATTTCAACATGTTGTCTCTGATACCAATCTCTGTAACGACCCTCCTTATACCGGTATGGTTACAACAACCCACATCGGTATAATGAACGACGCTACATGGGACATTTACCCAACAATTGTACAATTAGGCTGAAACATACACAATATATATATAACACATGAGAACGGAAATAAAATAACTAGAAAGTAACTCTTATTCCATCATCATCATTTATACACAGTCTATATAGAAAAGGAAAAGTAATATTTTATAACTGAGAATTTCAATTATACATTGTCCACATAAGGCTAAGCAGAGTCTTTATTACATACTATGAAAGAAGAAAATACAATGCTGAATCCAAGACAAAAGTCTCCTACTCCCGCTCCGAGTCGCTCCTAACAATCCCTCGGAAGAAGTAGAAATGTCTGCATCTGTATGCCGAAGCAAGAATGAGTCCAAAAAAACTCAACATGTAACTCCAACCACACTAAACATACTACATCACATGACTTTTCACGTTCTCATGCCATACGGATATCACATAAGCATGGACTTGATAAAAGTTTCAAGAAAAAACCCAAAAACATGATTTCTACACATGCCACACATGATAAATGAATCATAACAATTTTTACAATGATTTAAAACCTATCACATGCTTTCTACATATTTTTCAATATACTAAACTAAGTCTCATTTAATCACATTTGTATTCTAAGACTATAACCCTTTTCAAACATGGAGCTTACACATTTTACAAAAGACATTCCTAGCATGGATTCTATGATCATTTTCACATGGATAACGCATCTATACACATGAATTGCTTGCTGTTTTTGATATGGATATATCACATTCATATAAGAAATTATCATTTTACATGCTATTCCATTGATTTATAATCTCACATGATCATTTACACAATTACACAATTTACACCTTCAGTTTTCACATAACCACAAGTTCACATTTTATTAAATGTCGTGACACATAGCCCAAACCACCTCTGGAAGGACACACACTAATCACATCACACATATATCTATCACCTAGACATTACAGTGATAAATCTTAGTTACTGTGCAGAACCGGGAGAAGCACTCTCCACCCTAACCAGCGGTACTTGTCCGCCTCCAGGATTTCATCCCAATGCCTATGGGATATCACACACTATGAACCTTCCCGTGGGGACTTTACCACAGTATAGTTCCACAGCCCTCTAAGGTAGCAGTGTCACTCATTGGCAGATTTACACATTTTCTCCAATCTTTTAACACACACTTAATGCACAATTTTAACACATCCATTTCATGCTCACACATTTACATACTTCAGTATTAACTAGCATGGTACTACTGTTCTCAGTATTAAACAGATTCGAAACAAGTCTAATCGTGCTGAAATTAGCAGATTTTATTAGCAACCATATTAACATGTATTAATTGATCAATGCCCACATAAAACCAACATTTGTAGTTACTGTCATCATTTCAGTATAAAACTTTAACCACAAACTTCTTACAGCTTACCCATCATGCATACTAAATTTTACATTTTTTGAATTAGACACAAATTATGAAAATTCTAATAGTGGTATTATACAAAGTAAACATTGTCAAACTAACATGGATTTTCATTGTTCAGACCCACAACTCATTTTACACATGGGTATTGACAGTCCTAAACATATGTCAATTTCTAGGAATTTAACTGTTTCCACACTATTATCTGAATTTCTACACTAATAAAACATGCTTACTATTTTACCATTCAGAAAATGTAATAATTTATACAGATATCAGAAATTTCCCAAATTCCTACAGCATGAATTGAAACCCATAAACACTGTACAGAAATTTTATGACACTTGGATTCCACACAGATTGCACAAACGAAATTCTACAAGATCAAAACCTGTCAGCTAGACATTTCAAAAATTCTAGTAATTGAAGCATTCCACCAAAATTCATAAAATCTCACAACATACTCCAACATAGATATTTACATATCATATAAAATTTACCATATATCCTTATGAAAAAAATTCTGAAAATTAGATCATACAGGTCAAACATGCACACTGTTGTAGTCTGGCGAAGTTGACGGCATAAAGGTGGCTGTCTATCACGTTAACGGCAAAAAAGGTCGTCGCCAACTCAAGATATTAACGGCAAGGGATCTCCCCTTTAAGTTCATGTTTGTGTAAAACACAGACTGAACGCAAGAAACTTGGTGAAATTGGTGTTTCAGGACTGGAATAAAAATCCGTAAAAATTCCTGGGACTTACTAAACGCATGTATGGGTGATGTTAAAGGGTTACTTGCCTCTTGGAAATCCACAATTAATGATTTAAGCCAGAGAAGCCCTCCTCGGCCTGAGCCAAAGAGTCCTCAAAACTCTCTCGATCCGAGTTCTGTGTTGTTCTCCTCTGCACACCAGTGTGGGGAAGTCGTTCCCGAATGTTCAGAGCCCTCTCGAGTCGTTGTAGAACGTCAGATGAACCCTCCAGTCGTCGGATCAAGGGGTTCCAAAATCAGGTTTCGCCCAGAAAATAGGGTTTTTGACAAAATGCCAAAAGGACCTAACCTCGCCCTCTTTTATAGGGTTGGGGGTTTAGGAACGCGCTTGGGTAGGCTAGGTTACCGTTGGGGGACGGTTTCCTAAACCAAGGGCGACAATTCTGGGGGCGTTTCTGAATTTGAAATCGCAACAGATCTGGGAAGTAAACGTCAACATCAATAGCCGCCAATTCTGAGTCGGCGTCCATCGATGTGGCCGCTTACTTGGGATTGGCGTCCACACATATTGACGTCTACTGGCCACCAGAACTGAACTTAAAACTGTAGAAACTTTATGTACACCACACATGTATATATATATATATATATATATATATATATATACACTCTACAATGCACACATTAAAATAATACTTATTCATGCAATGTAAACAAGTAAGTACTATGCGCAATAAAGTTTATACATCGATGGCATCCATTTATACATACATAAGAAATCACCCAAAGATGAAAAATCAAGTGCTTTACATGTACCTTCTCGAAAGTGGCCGGCTACTTCCTCCTGAAGCTCTTCGAACACGCGATACTCTTCAATCGCCTTCTCACGCTCGTCGGCGACGAGCTGCGCGGTCTGCTCCTCGGTATTTTTTGTGGGCCCAGATTTCTTCAATCAGCGCTTCCTTTTTGGCCTGGAGAGCGTTTTTCTCGGCCCGAAGGGCAGCACGAAGCTCGTCCTCGGTCTTCTCCGCCAGCTCTGCCTCCTTCACTCGAAGGGCTTTCTCGGCCGCAAGTCCCTTGTCGGCCTCGGCCAGTTGCTCCTCGACCGATAGCCTCTTCGCCTCCGCTCGGTGAAGAAAAGCATCGAACGAAGACATTTGACACAACATCGACAAATAGAAGTCGTCTATCAGTTGGCGCGGCCGCTTGCCCAGGGCGTTATCCTTCACCTCGGGCATAAGAGATCGACGGCCCCAATCGCTTGGGTTCACGGCCTGCGCCCGGGGCTGGGTAGACTCTGAGGGAGTTGCAGTCGAAGACGTCGGCTGGTGTCAAGGGTGCTTTGCGGACTGTTCGTCCGGATGATCAGCAGGCACTGAGGGAACCGTCCCGTGCTCGGGGACCTCTTCAGTGATGTCGTCGGCGCGCTGGTCCTCTACCGGGACGCGAACTCACTTCTCAGGGCGAGAAGCGACCTTCTTGCTCCTTGGCAACACCTTGCTGCGAGCTAGCTCTCTTAGAGAAGGCCCCTTACGCGCCTTTGGGGCCGACGGGGCATCCTTGTCAGCCATTGTTGTCAAATAGAAGGGCGAAACGTCAGGACCATTAGATTTATAAACAAACCAAAAAGTCTGTCGAGGGGGCGATGACCTTGAGTGCCCTCGGCAATCAGCTTGAACAGCTTGTCGGATGGTTCGAACAGGTCAGGCAGCTCCACCGCCTATAGAAACGCAAAATCCGAGAGCTTGGATGCACTAAGCTTCGGCGATCTAAACGATCTCGGATGTTAATTGCCGACCATGTGGTTGGGAAAAGCCACCTCGAAGCGCATTGAATGTAGACAAAGTTCCTCTTCCAGTGGTGGACAGAGGATGGCTGTCGGCTGAGAATTTTCCAACCAGATCTGGCCGAGAAGTATAGCCAGTCCCCGAATGCCTTGGCAGCAAAACAATAGAAGAAGAGGCGCAAGGTCGAAGGGAAACCGGCTGTGACACATACAGCTAAGAAGTCAACAATGGACCTCCAGGAGTTGGGGGTCAACTGCGAAGGAGCGATTCCTAACTCCAGAAGCAGAAAGACAGTAAAAGGGTGAAAAGGGAATCGCAAGCCAGCTCGGACTGCCTCAGAGTAGATGCAGACCCCCCTCCATGACATAATGAGCTCAAAGTTGTCGGTTGGAATAGATGATAGCGTCAACGGGGAGAACTAGTTCTGGGTAGGTCTCTAGCTAGCGAAAGGTGTCGGGAGTGGTCTCACACCTGGCCTCAGCCACGCTGTCGGCTTGACGATGCGAACCAGAGGTGTGAGCCGAGGGCATCCGAGCAACATATTTTCCGGGACGACCTCCAAGACAAATGAGTCCTCGGTAGGGCCTGACAACAAGGTATCAGGGTTGGCATTTTTGCGGGTGGTCCTATCACTCTCAGGGGAAGAGGTAGAAGACGAGGAAGAGCCCCCGGAAGAAGAGTGAGAAGGCGAACGATCATTGCTTACCTCAGAAGGAAGCAAGTAGCAGGCAAGCTGATGAGGGTCTCAGATCGACGAATCGGAAGACGTCGGATTGTCGGCAGATCGTCGTATGGTCGCTTGGATGACGCTTGCGCGAATGGGGAAGGTGGCCTTTTGAGCAGCAATACCCGCTATTTATAGGCCCATGGAGGCCAGCTTGATCGGACGGTTGAAAGGGTACCGAGACTTGCCGGCAATCAAGATCTCACCACGTGTCGGAAGACGATTGGTCGGAAGGAGATCATCTGGATCCATAACGTCCGCTGTCGTCGAGGAACACTATCATTAGCGAGGGAGTCGAGGCAGCGACGTGATGTTTGGTGTCACTATACAGTAGTTATGGCAGGCAGGTATGGCATGCGATGAGGTGGCACTGCTGCCATTAAACCGCGCCCAATAGGGCGGCACTGCCATCATGGAGATACAGTCAGATTCGGCAGGCACCATCGAAAGTAGTGTCGAATCACTTGGGCTACATGCGTAACTGTGGGCGACCAGATGACGAAGCGATGACGTGGCAATAGAACAGCTTCACCTCAGGCCAAGCATTCGTCCCGAGGAGAACCTAAGGGGCCAGTAATATGGGTCGTGTAGCAACCAGGAAAAAAAAATTAATACTTCAAAAATTGGAGATAATAATTTCTTTAAATCAAAATAATAGAAACATACGTACCACTATCGTATGTGCAAGAATACATCGAAAAAGTTCGTAAAAATTATAAATCAACCCTAGACATTATTCCTAAGTGTTCTACTAAGGAATTCAAACAACGAAAAATCCGATTGGCCAAGTGTTTGTCACAATGTGACTAATTATCTAAATTAGGAAACTAAGTCGGAAAACTGTTAACACGAAAAAATAACGCATCCATAAATTAAACGAACATGTCGGAGAGACTTCCAACATCATGTAATGATTACCCATTATCGGAATTGACTAATGGACCTCTCATAGCCCATGAATAAACTTAAGTAAGAAAATTAATTAAATTAAATAGAAAATCAAAGAAAAGAGAATTAAATAAAACCCATTAAATGAAAATAAGTAATGGGCCTTATTAAATAGACCCTTTAAAATTTAGTGGGCCAAAATAAGGATTTTTAAAAGAAAAATAATGGAAAAATACCCTAAATTCGCAACTTAAATATTACTTAAATAGATAAGAGGTATTTAATGCATTACATAAGCAATTTGAGTTAGAATTGTATTCCTAAACCTACCCCAGTTGCTTGGCTACGAATTTAGCTCCCATCCCAACCCAAATAGAAGTTCTCATGCTTAGAAAGGGAAGAGAAAATAGGAAATTTGGAATTAATAGGAGTTATAGTCCAAATAGGAAATAGAAAGAGGAGAAGCTTAAATACTCTCCTAAAACCCTCATGGCCGGCCCTAGCTGGTGCCATAGGATTACTAGACGTGGAGAGGAGCTAAGGAGGAGGAGAATTTGTGGGGAGAAGATTTCTTAAAGCTTCTACCCGAAGTTCTTCATGTTCTAGCCCTAGAAGAGGAAATCGAGTCAAGGTAGGCATTCTCATGAGCAAAACCTAATTAATTTCGTCTGTAGATTGTTCCAACCCTCAGGAACAAAACCCCTCTTGTCTCATAATTTTCCATCGAGCCAATCTTTTCCTCTTAATTTTGAAGGTTTGCAACTAGCATGACCCCGAACCATCATCTTAATTCTAGATCTCCATGAATACTCGACCCCATGCCATGAAATTTTAACTGGAGTTACTGATGGATGTTAGACATCTTTTGCCCCTAGAAGCCGAAATTTTCATCCATACTACATCACAAATTAAATCTTGCATGATCTTGATAATGTATTGTCATGACTTAACCTTGACTTGTGTTACAAGTTCATACCTCTTTGTGGAGCTGTTTTTAGACCAAGTGTTCAACATAGAACTTGTTACCCTATGAGTCTATTTTCATTTGACACTAGTTTCATTAATTTTACTTTACCATACCAAGGGTTTTAGCCCAAACATGATCACTATGTCAAATTCATGTAGTCAGTAATAATACATTTTATTACACAGTCAAACAACCTTTGTTTCTCGATTATTTTCTATTGTACAAAGTATTAGATGTAATCTAACTAACAAAGGTGGTTTCACCCAATTTGGATCACCCTAGCATTTGTTTTAATTTTTCTAACCCACAGGTGTCAAACCCAATCTAAGTCAGAGTTGGAAATAGGTAGAAAAAGCAACCCAAACATCATATTCAGGTGGCGACAGGTCGACACGTCGCTACCAGAACGCGACAACATCATGGTCGTGACCCATACCAAAAAAACAGATAGTTTCGTGGTCTTCTTCAGAAGGCGACATGATGATGGTGGCCTTCATGTTCTGAAGGCGACAGGCAATGTGTTGCCTTCTGCCTATGTCCACATAATTGGCCATAACGTTTTATATAGACCTCGGATTAACGAGCTGTTTTCTTTGCTGGTTTATTCATTCAAAGGGCTTCAATATGGTATATTCATGTGTGAAATTTGAATAAAAAATCAATGAGTTATGACCAAAGGAAGTGAAGGGATGGGACTACATTTGCCTTCTAAAGGGCATACGTCTTGGTTTCCATCGTTTTGTGACGTTCTTTGCATGTGTGAGTTTGATCAATTCTAGGAAGGTTCTAGAAAGTCTTAACATGCATTTAACAACCCATATGAAAGTTAAAACATGTTCACATGATTTTTTTAATTGATCTTAAGTTCATGATCATATTCTCTACTTGTTGATTATCTACTTCTTGCCTTGTTATCAAACTTGCCAAAAATGCATAGTTACTTGCTAAAAATTGGTCATGCATGTTTTAGTACTCATGATACTTGGCATATATAGAGTTTACAAAAATGAAGTTTCCATAAATGAAGTTTTTGTAACTAGAGTTTCCATAATCGGATTCACACACGCATTGTAGCGATTCTCACGCGCGGCATGCGCATACACTCTAGCACGATAGAAAAGCCCGTTCTTGGCTTGTGGTGAACTCTCCATAGGATATTCCTTTCGCTGGACTAGTGACCCATTGACCAAGGCCTCTGTAAACTTCCTCTGTGTAAGACCCTCGAATTTCCGTAGTATTTCTTTCGTATTTATGTGTGTATATTGTGCTTGTGTATGTATGTACGTACTTACGTAGGTATTAAAATAGTATAATTACGTGTACATGTGTTTATATTAAACGTAAATAAGGTATGTATTGCATGGTGATAGTATGAATATAATATCATGTACATATTGCATGTATAGAGGCTTAGTATGCATGGTTTTCTGCATAATTAGGGTTCTGGCCGAAGGCCACCTTGGCGTCAAGCCCAGGCCGTTGAGCCAGTGTCAGCGTCCAGACATGGACGCCAGCACTAGCTCCGGCGTCCAGCGATCTGGACGCCAACTTCTCTGCCCTGCATGCGCAGCAGAGCTGCTGTCTTCTGAAACAAGGCATGGCAACCATTGGGGATGTCCCCCAACGGCTCCAAAACTGTCAGATCGGCATGGTGAGTGGGTGAAGGCCTCCCCTACTTCCTGAACCCGAAATGGCCTCTCCCCACTACCCATTTTCACACTTGCAAGAAGAGAGAAGAGGAGAGAAAACCCTAGAGCTTCCTGTGAGAAAACCTGAAGTTTGGAGGCTTTGATCCGGCGATCCAAGGCTTCTTCTGGAGATCTACTTCGACAAGGAGGAAGACAACATAACCGGCTACACATCCCCAGCCCTGGATTTCAGAGGGGAGCATCACAGAAGCCGGAGTGGAGGCATCTTGGAGGCTTCTTGGGACTGCCCAAGGAGAGCTTCTCCAACTAATTTGATCCCTTTAGGAGTTTTTCCAAAGGCAAGTAACCCTTCCACATTGTCCATGTATGTGTCTAGGAGGTTTTTATCATTTTTATAGATTTTCCTCGTGTCCTGGATCCCCTACATTCACCATTATTCAGAGCTCGAACTGTGTTTTTACACAGGTCCGAACTTGACGGCAAGACCCATTGACGTTGAGATCTTGAGTCAGCGGCCAACGATGTTGCCGCCAACTCTTGTAAACGTCCGTAGTATGCCGTTTAGTTCTTCTTGACAGAACAGTGAACTGTTCTGCCCTATATCTTTAATTTCCGGGTTTCTACGCATGAGGATATAATGTAAATTTTATATGTTATGTAAAATAGGTAATGTGATGTGTGTGGAATTTCCTGTATTTTTCTGTAGGTGGCATAATTTATTAGAATTATTGAAAACCATGTGTAGGAAAGAGGTTATGCTTGGTTAATTTGTTTTTCCATGATTTTTGAGGAGTTAAATGCGGTAGAATTTTATGAACCATGTTTATATGTATCAGTCCATGCCCTGCAAAATTGGGAATTTTCCCATATCCATGTGAATTCTTATAATTCCTACAATGAGAAATAGAAAGCATGTGTAGACCTTGTGAAAATTCTAGTAAATCATGTGTTGGGAAATAAATTCGGGAAAAATTTCTGTGCTAATATGTATGTGTGGTTCATGACTGTGCATGATAAAATCTGAAATCCATGTCGTGTTCTATGTGGACTTAGTTTAAGAATGGCATGAAACTGAATGTTTTAATTTCTATAAATGCATGTGAATTCAAAAAAATGTGAAAATTTGTATGTGTGTTGTTATTATACCCGAAAACAGCATGTGGTAAAATTTTCGGGAAAATTTGATAACAGTAGCCTACACTATGAGATTTTCATGTGAAAATGAGTATAAACACATGTATCATGATTAAGGTTAGATAAGGTGTGTTCCAATTAATCCATGAGAGCCACTAAATGCTTGAATTCTGTTATTAGTAGCATCATGCTAGGGATGAATAGAACCATGTGCATAAACAAGAAAGTGTGAAAATCATATGTGAAACATGTGTTAAATCGGAATGTGTAATGTGTAAAATGTGCCGTGTGTGACACTGCTTCCATAGAGGGCTGTGGAACTGTATCATGGAAAAGTCCCCATGAGAAGGTTCAATGTGTTAAGATATCCTAAGGGCATTAGGATGAAATCCTGGAGGTGGACAAGTACCACTGGTTAGGGTGGAGACGTGTTCTCCCGGTCTGCGCAGTGCCAAAAGTCATCACTGTATTGCCTAGGTGATGTGCTATGTGTTATGTGTATGTGATGTGTCCTTCTAGTGGTGGTTTGGACTATGTGTCACGGCAAATAAATTGTGAAATGTGTATATGTGAACATGTGTAAAATGTGTATATGTGAACATGTGTAAATTGTGTATATATGTGAGCATGCAAATGTGAAATGTAAAATCATGTGAACCATTTATGTTAGAATGTGAACATGTGTACATGTGAAATGCTTGAAAAATGAACCATGTGAAATATGGGAATGTGTAACCATGTGAAGTGAATGTGTTAGAATATGTTACGTAAATTCATGCTATGATATTTCTAATCCCATATAAATTGCTATCATGTTATAGTCAAATTGGAAGTGTAGTCTTCATGTGATTAAATGAGTAGAAAGCATGTGATAGGAAGTGTTATTTGAAACATCTTAAACCATGTACCATGTGTTTTGATTTTGTAGAAATACCATGATAGGTTGTCTCTCATAAATGTTCAAGCATGCTATATGTTGCCTTGCAAATTGAAATAGTAGACCCTACTATGATGTATGCATGAATGATGTGTATGGAGCTACTTGCTGAGTCTTTTAGACTCACTCCTTGCTTCGGCGTACAGGTGTAGTTGGTGACACACCTTTGGAGGAGACAGTGGAGAGCGACTCCGAGCGTGGAGATTAGCTGGTGGAGTTGACGTAGTGTCCCTTTTGTTTCATAGTATGTGAATTGTAGCTTGTATTAGAGTTATCATTATGTAATTGTGGACAAACTATGTATTAAATGTAGAACTTTAATTTTGTGGACAATGTAGCTTGGTTTAATTTCAATTATGAAAGTTTAGTCTTTTATTTGTTATATGGATCATGTATGATAAATGTGGATGATGGAATGTGATGACAGTTAGTCCTTTACTTCCGCGACTCTGTATCTATATTTGTGTATATCTCAATCATGTGATAGTGTTGGGTAAATGTCCCACTGTGATAACCTTACTATACCGACGTGGGTTGGTATAACCGTACGGTATAATGAGGGTCGTCACACTCTGTCCATGGATTCCCACATGGTTGATGAGCTGGTTGTACCCGAACACCTATGATACCCTTTAGCCTCAGTTTGGCAATGGGTTGGGGTTAGAGTTAACTCCAACCCATGACTAAAGTTATACAGGGTTAACTCATTTTTTAGTTTGTTTTCTTGTGTGTTAACCCAGTTTAACTATAGTGAGTTAATCCACTTTCTCCAGGATTGCTTTGGCAAGATAAAGTGAGTTAACCCACTTTCATCCCAAAAAGTGACTTGAAAAAAAAAAGTAGCAATTAATGTTGTGTTTAGAAAAGAGAAAGTAGCAATTAATGTTGTGTACCGCCAAGAGAAAAAGGTAGTTAACCCACTTGAGTTAACTCCAATCCACCTCTAGAGGTGGGTTGAAAAATTGTGAGTTAACTCACATCTGACCCAGTTTTAATCTAACCCACTTGAATTAACTTTTTTTTATTACCAAACTATATTTTGAGTTAACTCTGAGTTAACTTTGAGTTAACTTTAAGTTAACTCGTTACCAAACTGAAGCTTAGGGATCAATATGATCCAAACGGCTATTAGAAGTTCGCCCTTATCTGGGATCACGCTGGACCTCTGAACCTACGCATAACATGGCCAGCAGAGAAAGGTAGTGAATTCCACCTAACTGCCAACACCAAGTGCGTGTGTTGTGCAACTGTTACTATCGCCCGTTTACTCGACGTGTTATGTGCAATGTCCCTTAGTTCTCATCTATACTCTACTCGCTCATCTATTCTTGTTCACTCTACTATCTCGTCTATTCATCTAGTGCTCTCATCTATTTCTGGTACTCTCTATTTTCCATTAACTGATTGTCTAAAGATAAAAAACATAACCAATGCCAGCGCAATAGGGCCCGATCTGGTCCTGGGGAGAGCGCCGAAAGTGTCATTTGCCCATGGGAGTTAAATGATCAGGATGTCGGCATTACATCCAAGTGCCATACTATCAAGATTAATCTAAGACAATCAAAACAAAGTGTTATATTCTCTCGTTGTCTTTTGACAAACAAGTGCTATACTCTCTCTCGACTATCTTCGAATAACCAAAGTGCAATACTATTTTGATTGACGAAAGTTAATCAAAAGTGTTATACTATTTCGATTGATAAGAAAATCAATCAAAAGTGTAATTTACTCTCTATATTGCCAACTACTTCTCTCTCCTTGCTATACATGTTACTTGCTATTGTTTGACAATGTCGTTATTTGCTATTGCGTTGTTATCATTTTCTATCGTGACTTAACTTTTATCCTCGTGCTATACTTTATTCATATGCTATCTGAACCAGGTGACTTGTGTTATTCCAATCATGTGCTATCATGCTATCTTTTATGATACTTGACTCTCTCGCTCTCTATCTTTTGTTACTCTGCCATTTAATGCATTAATTATTTAAAGCCTGCTTGAGCCTGAGATTTAAGTCCTAGTGGGCGTTATCGCTCACCCTTCGTTATTGGTCTTGTGTGCCTCAGGTAAGTCGGACTTTGATGTCACACACACCAATGGGACAGGACCAGAGTGATGAGCGACCTGGAGTCAACTCATGAAGTTACCTTAGTACCATGAAGTCTAGTAGTTATTGTTTTAAATTTCTTTCCAATGTAGTGATGTCATTGAGCCGTATGCGTGGCTCCGAATTAGTGGTTGTAATAGTCTTAGTGATTTTATAATGAAATGAAGAGTTTTATTCAATTTATTGTTCAATAGATGCTCTAAATTATTCAACTGTTGTACATTTTACTCGACTATGTACTTGGTTCACGTCTCCCCGATTTATTCTGCTACTAAATTGGCGGGGCGTGATAGTTGGTATCAGAGCCTAGGATGTCCTTATTAAGATATTTTAGGTCTTAGGATGTTCTAGGTGAACTGCCATGACACATGTCTAAGTCAACCACCCTACCTATGCGAGGATTGGGTAGAACCATGGTTAAGATTTGAATACAATCATCTATACGTATGTATCGGCTTAATATTACTTTAGCATTCTGATGACAATCTTATTCTTTAAGGAACTCTTAATGGATGCCGACATGAGACCAACTCAGAGGCTAGTTCTGGCATGTCAGCAAGCCGCCCAACTACTAGAAGAAGCTCTAGAAGCGACCAAGAGATTTAAAAAGGAGACTAATCAGAATGGGAAGAGAAGATATAACCCTGGCATGGAGACAAACCATCAAAAGAAATGTAACAAGGAGTTCTCCTGAATCATCTACCTTCATTGTCACAAGCCAAGTCATGTGGCTAGGGAGTGTTGGCGGAAAATTGGTGCATGCCTACGTTGTGGCGACTCGAGGCATCAGCTACAAGACTGCCCTCTTCTAAAGGAAACATCTATTAATACGAAAGATCTCAACTCTATGACAAAAGGGAACCAACCAAACAATGATAAGAGAAAGATAAAGAAGAATAAGAAGAACGACATACAATTAGCCCTTGTTCGCAAGGGACGATGTCGGCGCTGTGATAGGAGGGGCCACACGTCAGAGGATTGCTGGTGGAAACAAGGAAAATGTTTGCAATGTGGTAACTCGGACCACAAGATGAGAGACTGTCCACAATTAGAGAACCAACGTCATGAGCAAGATACACTGGAAGCCTTGGTGCAACTCTACTCAAATCCAGAAGTGGGAAATGGGGAAGGTACCTCTGAACTCACAATGATTAATGCCTTTTTACAATGAATGATTCATATGTGACCAAAGGAGTCGTGAAATTTGGGGACCAAATTCTTTTTAAGTAGGGGAGGATGTAGCAACTCCGAAAAAAATTAATACTTCAAAAATTGGAGATAATAATTTCTTTAAATCAAAATAATAGAAACATACGTACCACTATCGTATGTGCAAGAATACATCAAAAAATTTCGTAAAAAATTATAAATCAACCCTAGACATTATTCCTAAGTGTTCTACTAAGGAATTCAAGCAACGAAAAATCTGATTGGCCAAGTGTTTGTCACAATGTGACTAATTATCTAAATTAGGAAACTAAGTCGGAAAACCCTTAACAAGGAAAATAACGCATCCATAAATTAAACGAACATGTCAGAGAGACTTCCAACATCATGTAATGATTACCCATTATCGGAATTGGACCAATGGACCTCCCATACCCAAGAATAAATTCATGTAAGAGAATTAATTAAATTAAATAGAAATCAAAGAAAAGAGAATTAAATAAAACCCATTAAACGAAAATAAGTAATGGGCCTTATTAAATGGACCCTTTAAAATTTAGTGAGCCAAAATAAGGATTTTTAAAAGAAGAATAATGGGAAAATACCCTAAATTCGCAACTTAAATATTACTTAAATAGAAAAAGGCATTTAATGTATTAAATTAGCAATTTGAGTTAGAATTGGATTCCTAAACCTACCCTAGTTGCTTGGCCACGAATTTAGCTCCCATCCCAACCAAATAGAAGTTCTCATGCTTATAAAGGAAAAAGAAAATAGGAAATTTGGAATTAATAGGAGTTATAGTCCATATAGGAAATAGAAAGAGGAGAAGCTTAAATGCTCTCCTAAAAACCCTCATGGCCGGCCCTAGCTCGTGCCAAGGGATTAATGGACTTGGAGAGGAGCCAAGGAGGAGGAGAATTCATGGGGAGAGATCTCTTAAATCTTCTACCCGAAGTTCTTCATGTTCTAGCCCTAGAAGAGGAAATCGAGTCAAGGTAGGCATTCTTACGAGCAAAAACCTAATTAATTTTGTCTGTAGATTGTTCCAACCCTCAGGAACAAAACCCCTCTTGTCTCATAATTTTCCATCGAGCCAATCTTTTCCTCTTCATTTTAAAGTTCTGCAACTAGCATGACCCCGAACCATCATCTTAATTCTTGATCTCCATGAATACTCGACCGCATGCCATGAAATTTTAACTGGAGTTACAGATGGATGTTAGGCATCTTTTGCCCCAAGAAGCCCTAATTTTCATCCATCCTACGTCATGAATTAAATCTTGCATGATCTTGATGATGTACTGTCGTGATTTAACCTTGACTTGTGTTACAAGTCCATACCTCTTTGTGGAGTCGTTTTTAGACCAAGTGTTCTGTTAGAGGTCACTAACCTATTTTCTACAAGTCTTAAGCACAGGAAATAAGATCAAAGGAAAACATGCCAAAACAGGTAAGAATCTTCATACTATAGAAGCATATTTGTCTAAGTACACATCGGTTTCTTTTATAAATCATAATGATTCCTTTAGTCATCGTAACGATTGCTTTGCACATCGACTTCTTAAGTAATCATAACGATTCCTTTAGTCATCGTAACGACTTGCTTTGCGCATTGACTTCTTAAGTAATCATAACGATTCCTTTAGTTCTCATAACGATTTGCTTTGCACATCGACTTCATAAGTAATCATAATGATTCCTTTAGTCATCGTAACGATTTGCTTTTTCATCGACTTCTTAAGTAATCATAACAATTCCTTTAGTCATCGTAACGATTTGCTTTACGCATCGACTTCTTAAGTAATCATAATGATTCCTTTAGTCATCATAACGATTTCTTTATTGTCATAACCATTCCTTTAGTCATCGTAACGATTTCTTTATCGTCGTAACGATTCCTTTAGTCATCACAACGATTCCTTCATATCTCATAACGATTTGATTATATCACCTGATCAACAATTGATTATATCACCTTGATCACAACGATTCCTTCATATCTCACAACGATTTGCTGTTTGGTTGCATAATGATTTCATAAGTCATAAATGCAGTGATTTCATATTAATCAACTTTACTTATGACTTATCCTTTCAAGGGGTTGAATAGTCAAAGTCTTCACACATATCCTTCTGACAACTGTGCATTTAATGAAGACTGAACGTATCACTACATGCATGCAGATGATATCGTCCATTATCGTGTCTATCCTTTATGCATCTTTTAGAACAGCAAAATAGCATTACTATTTTAATGAATATTCACACTAACGTTGACTGACAACAAGAGACAGTTCAGTTGTCTATCATTCTAGCGTGCTTTGTGTGCACGTCCTTGTCAGTTATTCATCTCACAACAATTGGACCTTATAGAAGCCAAAGGACACTTCAAAAGATCCTATCTCTTTGCATTCACAAATGGATAAAGGACAGTTGACTGGAAGGCAACGAATACTTCAACGTTTAGATTTCAAATTGAAGATATATATATTGAAGAAAGTAGCTCCAGAAAAACATATACATAGACAGAGAATGACAGTCACAAAATACTATAATCATCAAGTTTCTGCGAGTTCTCAAGAAAGAGCCAAGCCTCATTCCATTAGATTAGCTCTTTGCTCTCTGCATTGTTGTAGATTTTCGAGAGAGCTTGTTTGGTTCTGAGAGTGAGCTTTTGTTTGTAGATCTCATTGCTCTCAGTCCCTAGCTTCAGATCTTGGCTTGTCAAAGCTTGATCTAGGGGCTTAATCTCCTGCTTACTTCTTTCTGTGCTTGTACCCTTCGTGTGTGAAGGAAGACTAGTGGAATCCAGGGTGTGTGTTCCCTTCTGTTGTGAAGGAAGACCTGGTAGGGCATCCACGGTTTCGTATTTCCCTTCGTGTGAAGGAAGACCGGGTTTAAGGGTCCTTAAGGGGGACAGTACCCTTGGGAGTGAAATCCTGAGATATTGCTCAAGGACTGGACGTAGGACTCCTAAGGAGAGGAGATCTGAACAGCATAATTCTTGTGTTGTGTGATTGCTCTCTGTGTGATTGTTGATATTCTAACTATAACTAACATCCATTGAAGTGTATTTCTCTGTGAACATTTTTAGTGAACAGGTATTACTGATAAATTTTAAAGACCCATTCACCCCCCCTCTAGGCTACCTAACTAGGCAACAAGTGGTATCAGAGCGAGTCTCTTCGACAAAGAAGAAGATCCAACGATCTGAAGAGTAAAGATCCATGGCAGCTCAAGGTCACAGTGAAGGTCAGTGGTCAACAGACCCCCATTGTTCGATGGAGAAGACTATGCTTACTGAAAACAAGAATGGAATATTTTCTACAAGGTCATGACTATCAGATATGGTCCATAGTTGAAGAAGGTAATCTCCTAGTCGCCAACGAGAAAAATCAGTGGATAGATGATGATAGGAAGAAGATATCTCTCAACTGTAAGGCAAAAGTATTTGTGCTGTGCCCTCAAAAAAAAGGAGTTCAACGTGTATCTGCCTGAAAATCCGCAATGGAGATGTGGGAGAAATTAAGAATCACTATGAAGGACTGACAAGGGTAAAGAGACCAGGATAGATATTCTGGTAACTCAATATGAGAGGTTCTAGATGCAGCCAGGAGAGTCCATAACCAAATGTTCAACAGATTCACAGACATTACAAACGGCTTAGCTGGACTTGGGAAGACATATGAAATTGGAGATATGGTTAAGAAGATCCTCTATCTCTTCCATCTACATGGACTCCCAAAGTAACAGCCATTGAGGAAGCCAACGACCTGAAAAGATGTCCTGGAGAAGATCATGGGTCCCTTATGGCCATGAGATCAACATGAAATAGTTGGGAGAGTCCTCAAGCAGAAAGAAGCGTTCAAATGCTCTGAAGAGAAGAAGATAGATCAGAAGAGTCATCAGAAGAAGATGAGAGCTCAAGCAACTGCGAAGATGAAGAAGCAATGTTGTCAAGAAGATTGCAGCGCATTCTAGTAAGAAGAAGAAGTTCCAGTCTGGTAGAAGATACTTCAAGAAAAATAAGGAGTTTAAGAAACTAGATGGAAAAGATCAGAAGAAGGGCGAGCCCATATGCTATGAATGCAAGAAGCCAGGACATATCAAGGCAGATTGTCCAAAGTTTAAAAAGCCTGAATTCAGAAAGAAAGAAAGCTTCAAAGAAATTCAGGAGACACAAGAAGAAGGCTATGGCAGCAGCTTGGAGCAACAGCAGCGACTCGGACAGCGAGTCAAGCTCAAACAGTGATGAAGAAGAAGCCAACTGGCCTTATGGCAAATACTGAAGAAAAGGTAAACTTCTGACTCATCTTTTGATTCATGTAATGATTCTGATTCTGATAATTTAGAAGAAGCTTTCAACGAACTATACAGTAAATATAGGGAAGTATTAAAACTGTTAAAAGCTAGTAAGAAAAATACTGCATGTTTAGAAAAT
The DNA here is from genome assembly GCA_014218235.1 of Colocasia esculenta. NCBI lineage: Eukaryota > Viridiplantae > Streptophyta > Magnoliopsida > Alismatales > Araceae > Colocasia > Colocasia esculenta. Next base: position 48,121,115 of record CM024754.1, read on the forward strand.
ACTAATTCAGACCTAAAATCGAAAATGAAGAACTAGAGAAGCAAATAACTGAACTTAAAAGAAGAAATGAACTATTGTGTGAGGATCTAAAAGATAAAAATAAACAAATAATCAGATTAGAAAAATAGGAGAGTTAGATGAACTAAGAAAAGAAATCAAAGCCTTAAATGAAGAAAATGACAACTGTCAAGGACGCTGGAGAAATTTACTAATGGTAAAAATTCCTTAGTAGTAAAAGGTGCTAGACGATCAGGGAAGAATAAACAAGGAGTATGATACACACCCCAGAAAATATAGAAACAATAATACACCCTAAAACATATCCAACTCCAAAGTTCATACTGAACAAGACATAGAATACAAAGCTAATTTAAATACACTGAAAAGGTAACTAAAACATCCTGATGTAGCCACTGTAATAAGTTAGGACATATAAAAATAACATGTCCAACTAGACATAAAAAGTGGATAATTAAAAAGGAAACTGCTGACACTAACCAACAAGGACCCAAAAGAATTTGGGTACCAAAAACTTAATGTCTCATTTTCAGGAAAGCCTTCGAGCATCAAAGTGGTACCTAGACAGCGGGTGCTCAAGGCATATGTCAGGGAACAGGAAGCTGTTCACTCATCTCCAAGCTGAAGAAGGACAGTTACCTATGGGGATAATGGAAAAGGAATAGTGATAGGCAGCGGGTCAGTTAGCAACAAAGGGAAAACGATTATTGAAGATGTTTTGTGTGTCAAAGGGTTGAAGCACAACCTCATCAATATCAGCCAGCTTTGTGACAAAGGTCATCAGATCAAGTTCCAAGAATCCAAGTGCAGCATCTTGAAGGATGGAGCAGTAATTTTCGAAGCTAACAGGAGAAGAACCTGTATGTGCTCTACCTTGAAGAACTCAAAGATCAAGACGTTTGTTTAGCAGCCACAAAGAGCAGTCAACTGAGCTATGGCACAGAAGATTGGGCCACTGCAGTTTGGATGGCATGAACAAGCTCAGAAAGAGAAGTCTTGTGGAAGGTCTGCCAAAGGTCAGCACTAAAATGGATGGTATTTGCAGACCTTGTGCAAAAGGGAAGCACACTAAGAGTTCCTTCAAGTCAAAGACTGTGGTAACCACCTCTAAACCCTTAGAACTACTTCACATGGATTTGTTTGGGCCAATGAGGACCACCAGTCTTGGAGGAATGAATTTTGGATTTGTGATTGTCGATGACTATTCCAGATTTACATGGGTTTCTTTCTTGGATCACAAAGATGATACATTCGATAGTTTTGTAAGTTTCAGTAGGAAGGTACAGAAAGACAAGAAGTATTGCATTGTTGGAATCCGGTCAAATCATGGAGGAAGTTCCAAATGACAAATTTGCAAAATTCTGTGATGATCAAGGGATTGAGCATAACTTCTTAGCACCAAGGACACCACAGCAGAATGGAGTTGCTGAGAGGAAGAATAGAACCTTATTGAATATGGCAAGAACAATGCTGTCAGAATATGATTTACCAAGGTATTTTGGGCCAAAGCAGTGAACACAGCAAGCTACATCATTAATAGAGTGATGATCAGGCCTATATTGAAGAAGACTGCATATGAAGTGTACAAAGGAAAGAAGCCGAAGATCAGTCATTTAAGAACATTTGGTTGTCCATGTTTCATTCACAACAACGGCAAAAGAGACATTGGTAAGTTGGATGTCAAATCAGATGAAGGCATCTTCATGGGGTATGCTTCTAAACCTAAAGGTTATAGAGTATTTAATAAGCGTACACTATTAATAGAGCAATCTGTGCACATTATCTTTGATGAAACTAACCCTTCCTTGAAGAAGGAAGAAGATAGTAACATTGATGATGCAGATGATTAGTCCAAGAAATTAAAGAGCACATCAATTGAGGACAAGGAAGATCCACCTCTGGAAGACCTGCAACAAACAGACATTGAACATGAAAATCTTCCAAAAGAATGGAGATACAAGAAAGATCACCCACCTGAAAACATCATTGGTGATCCAACTGTAGGGGTAAGAACAAGAGGTAATGTAATCCCTTGTGATTACCTAGCTTTTGTTTCTCAAAAGAGCCTAGAACAGTCAATGAAGCTCTTACTGATGAATCTTGGATTTTAGCCATGCAAGATGAACTGAATCAGTTCAAGAGAAACCATGCATGGTCACTTGTTCCTAGACCATCAGATCATCTAGTTATTGGCACCAAATGGGTGTTCAGAAATAAATTGGATGAAGCTAGTGTGATCTTAAGAAATAAGTCCAGATTGGTAGCTAAAGGCTATTCCTAAGAGGAAGACATAGATTTTTATGAAACCTATGCACCTGTAGCTAGACTTGAGGCTATTAGAATCTTACTTGCATATGCATTAGCATTAGACTTGAAATTATTTCAAATGGATGTCAAATCCGCATTTTTAAATGGCTTTATTAAAGAAGAAGTTTATGTGGAACAACCTCCGGGTTTTGATGACACAGAATTCCTAATCATGTCTTTAGATTACATAAAGCTTTATATGGTTTGAAACAAGCACCTAGGGCCTGGTATGAAAGGCTTAGCTCATTTTTACTGAACCATGATTTCACTAGAGGTCAAGTAGATAGTACATTGTTCATCAAATCCAAAGTTAAACACATATTACTTGTGCAAATTTATGTAGATGATATAATTTTTGGATCTACTGATGAATCTCTGTGCAAGTATTTTGAAAAGTTAATGCAGGGAGAATTCGAAATAAGCATGATGGGGGAGCTCAACTATTTCTTGGACTACAAATTAACCAAGAAAAAGATTGCACCCACATCTGTCAAGCCAAATACACCTAGGAGCTCTTAAAGAAGATTGGATTCGAAAATGTCAAGCCACTGTCAACACCTATGAGTACATCAACAAGGATGGACAGCGACAAGGATGGTAAGAAAGTAGATCAAAAGATCTATAGAGGTATGATAGGTTCTTTACTTTACTTAACACCTAGCAGACATGATATTTTATTTAGTGTATGTATGTGTGCTAGATACCAAGCAGATCCTAGAGAATCTCATCTAATTTCAGTTAAAAGAATCTTTAGATACTTGTCTAGAACTCATGACTTAGGACTTTGGTATCCAAAATCATGTGAAATTAACTTAATAGGATATTCAGATGTTGATTATGCTAGATACAAAATAGATAGAAAAACCACCAGCAGTTGTTGTCAATTTATTGTAGGTTGTCTGATATCATGGTCCTCCATGAAGCAGAATTCAGTAGCACTATCGACAGCTGAAGCTGAGTATGTTGCTGCTGGAAGTTGTTGTACACAACTCCTGTGGATCAAGCAACAACTTGAGGATTATGGATTACATATCAAAACAATTCCGTTATTGTGCGACAACACCAATGCAATAAACCTCACCAAAAATCCAGTGCAGCATTCAAGGACCAAGCATATTGAGGTTAGATATCATTTCATTCGTGATCATGTAGCTAATGGTAATATAGAAATTTCTTTCATTGATATAAATAATCAGTTAGCAAATATCTTCACAAAAGCCTTACTCGAAGAGAGGTTTACTTCTCTGAGAAGGGAATTAGGCATGTGCAAATTGTGAAAGATTTATTTGCTAAACCTGAGATACTCATTTTCAGAGCCTAATTAATTATTCTCCTTGAAAGTGAGCAAAATAACTTAATTATCTCTCATTTATTCTATCTGACGTAAATACTTCTGTCGGTTCGTTATTTGTAACTCTTTATTTCTTTCAAATTAGAGTTTTGTCGTTTTCCGCCATAAAGTCACATCCCATTTCGAAAAAGCTTTTATCCTTTATTTCATAATTCCGAAATCTGTGTGGGAACGATTCCTCTTCCCTCTTTATCTCTTTCGTCCTCCTGCTTGAAGCGATACCCTATCGACCCCGACGTCGACTCTCTGCAAATTTGAAGCCTCCCTTTCTTCCCACGAAAAAATTTCTTGAGGGCTTTCACTCATGCTTCCATCTCAAACCTCCAGAAACCTATCTCCACTCTAATCCATGGCCGCATCCATTGTCTCCGGCAGTCTTGGGGGCTATGGCGCTGAGTTTCTTACAGCTGAGTAGAATAATAGGTTTATGTTTGTGAAGACGAAGTTGTGTGGAAATAAGGTAGTGGATGTTGCAGACTTGGAGAAGAATGGAATGCATAGCATAGTGGCAGCTATGAGCAGGATGAAGTGGACAGAGATCACAACCCTATCTGAGGTAAGCTATCCAGACCTCGTAAAGGCATTTTATGTTTGTTTGAGAACAGAGGCAGACGGGTCCTTGACATCTTCTGTCAAGGGAACCCGGATGAAGATTGATCATGAGCTGCTGAAGACCTTGTTTGGTGTGAGCTCATCTGGTCACAGTGGGATCCACACCGTGGATACCCAGGCAAAGGGACTAGGGATTGTTGGTCCCGAATATAGGTTGAAGGATGGTATGTTGGACATAAATCAGTTGAATGCTTTTAATCATCTCTTGCACTTTATAGTCTGTCAGATTTTAGTTCCAAGAAGTGCTACTTTCTCCACATGCACCAAGGCGGATTCGGACATGATGTACTAGGCCATTCAGAACCAGCAGATAAATATGGCTGAAGTGATCATTGAGAGGATGAAATTTACTCATGCTCAAATCTGGGATACTAAGAGCAAATTAAATGTGTCTCTGCCCTATGCCCACTTGCTCACTAAAATTTTCCAACACTTTGGGATAAACCTGTCCGGGGCAGTAGTAGAGAAGATGGGCCAAGCTATCTGGTCCAGAAATTTGAGGAAAAGTGGTTTTTCAGTAGTTAATGGTGTGTGGACCAAAACCTCTATGGCTGAAGGTGAGGCCATAATAGGCAAAGCTTAAGAAGCCCAACAAGAAGTAATAGCAGAAATAGCAGCAGTGGCAGTAGAAGCTCCAGAATCAGAAGTAGTAGCACCAGCTAGAACAGCAGCAGAAGAGGCACCAGCAGTAGTTGAAGTACCAGCAGCAGCAGCACCAGCACCAGAAGTAGCAGTTGTTAATGAATTCAGTAGCAGGATTGAGGACATCCCTCCTGAAGACATTGAGCACATTGGGCAATCCTCTGAGAATCCTCTCCCCTCTTCTCAAGTAGCCTCTGTACTTCAGGATGCACTTGACTCCATCCTAAGCACCTCTGTTGATCAAGAGATTGGTGGTAGTCTAGTGGCAGAAGCTGTGGCATCTGGCATCTCTGAAGAAATTTTAGTTGAAAATGCTCCCAGTGAGGGGAGCAAGCAGTCGAACATGAAGATGTGGTTATGGAAGATGCTCCGATTGAGGGGGAGCAATCTCTTCATGAGTCTATTCAGGAAGAAGCAACTGTGGCAACAGGCCACACTGATGTTCAAATGGAAGATATTACTGTCCAGGAAGACCAGCCAGCCGCAGTGCACAGGGATGCATCCTTGGAAGATGTCCCTACTGAAGGAGTAACTGTGGAAGAAAATGCAGGTGTGCCTCGGGAGGAGAGAACTGAAAACCCCTCAGAAAGGCAATTCAGAGAAGGAGAAACAGCAAGCTCCTCAGACTCTGAAGATGATGATGGTGATCTTCAGGCACCTGTGGACCAAGCAAGGGAGAAAGGAAAGGAAGTTGTTCTAGAAGTTCCTCTCCTTGCAGATACTCCATATCAGAGGTCCCGGAGACAGAGAATTGTAATAAATTTGAAGCCTGTGATAGAGAGGTTGGATGCTCAAGGAGAAGTCCTATGCTCATTGCAATCTGATGTAAATTCCATTTTCATGAGCCAGGCATCAGCCAACAAAGAGCTATCTCAAGTAAGAAATCCTATGAAATGGTTCAACAAGGAAATGGGAAGCATGAAGTCCATGCTCTCTGAGATTTTGAAGGTAGTTGGAGCTCAAGCTCCTCCTCCCCCTCCAGCTCAGCCTTCTAAAGGAAATGAAGAAGGAGTTGCCAGGCCATCAGATCAAGAGTCTGGGCCATCAGGGCCGGAAATTGTTTCTCAGGCAGCAGGTGTGGAGTCTGGGCCTTTAGGGCCATCAGCACAAGGATCAGGGCCATCAGGGCCGGAATGTGTTTCTCAGGCAGCAGCTGTTGGGTCTGGGCCTTCAGGGCCATCAGCACAAGGATCAGGGCCATCAGGGCCAGTTGAGTCTGAGCAAAATTTGGCAGAAGAAGCAGCTGTAGCTCTGGAGCCCCCAGCTCCTTCACCTACTCAGACACCTGCTCCTTCCTCTCCACCTTCGGCCTTCACTGATCCACCAGCTCCTCAACCCTTCAAGAAACCTCAACCCAAAACCATCTCCTCTCCTACCCCATTTCCCACACATTCCTCTTCACCTCCTGTCTCTCACATTCCTCCACCTCCTCCTCTTAGTGAGGTTCCTCCAGCATCTTTAACTGGATCCTCCTCCTCCTCTGGTCCCTCATTCTTTAGACCCTCTGAACCTACCTCTTCCAACCCACATTCTCTACTTCATCCTAATCCTCCTCCCTCCTTCATTACAATCATTCCAGAGGGAGCTCAGATTGATGGTCCCTACCTTAGGGCCATCAAGGATGAGTTTGAGGAAGCCATTCTCCGATCTGTCCTCAAGGTTGGAGAACATATTCATGGGACATACTCTTCTAGTCCTGTCCATAAGAAAAGAAAAACCTCCTCTTCTTCTAACTCCTCTTCAGTTTTGTATCCTCCTCTATGGTTTTCACTGACAGAGGTCACCAAGAATAGACCTCTTTACATGGAATTCCTCCATAAGGTAGTTTTTGCTTCTATCTTCAATCTTCCTCATCAAAATCTCACAGACTATCTAAACACCATCTTGCCCTACACTTCTCTTTCAAAATTCCTCAAAAATAAAATCTTTTCTTCAGCCGAATCTCAAACTGAAGAAAAATGGGGTCGCTCAAATAAAGTTCTCTACAATAAGTTTTTACATGCCAAATCTGCCAGATTCCCTCCTAGGGACCATTCCCTAACTTTGTCTGAATGGTTCCTGATCCACCACAAGGACACCTAGGTCCCGTTCATTCAAAAGGAGATAAAGATGATCAGGCACTTCAATATGTTTAATGATTATAGATATCTTCATCGTTCGCCTGAAGTCCACTTGGGTCAGTTCCGGCAGGCAATTCAAAGTCTTGGCTCCACTCGTGACACTGAAGCTATCCAAATAGACTTTGTCACTCTTCAATTGCCTGAGGCTACCTTCCTTCCCCCTCTTCACTCTCTAATAATGGATTCCTCTGTAGGCTCCATCATTTTTGAGCGTTTTTCTAGAGTCATGGGCCGAATTAAGGTCCAGAAGGGCTATCTGGTGGCTTTCCACAGATTCCTGTTTCGAGAGTATCACCAGGGCAATGTCAGTGCTGAAGTTCATGCTCCTTCCCTATCAGAATGTGAAAGATTGACCCCTAAATATTGGATCAGATTCTATCCTCTCTTTGCACAGCAACTCTCTGATCTGAATGAATCTCGTGCCAGGGATGGTGAACCTCTCATCTCAAAAGCTACATTCCTGGATATGAACTCCATATACCTTTTCAATGATCCCTATCTCACTTGGGTTCAAAGGTACAAGGTTTATGTAGCCATGCGCCAGGATATGAAGCACAAGCAGATATTCTACCCTGTCACTCTAGATCAGTTTCTTGCTTGTGTCAGTTTTGCGAAAGTCAGCTTCTTTAAACTGAATTTGGATCGTGATTCCTATGTGAATTTCCTTGAGAAGCAGTTGGCCCTTCATCTCCATAGGATGGCTCCCTCTATGGGACCAACCTATTCCGTATCTCTCGGGGTTTTCAAGTCATTTTTTGAGAAGCAGGAAGAGCAGGCCTGGGAAATAATTTCTCATTATGCCTCTCTCTTGTCCCCTGCTCATTATCTACCTGTACCTTCTCAAAATTAATGCAATACACTCTTTCTGTGCTCTTTACTTTTTCTTGTTCCTCTTCTTTGTCTCAGTCCTATTTCTTTTTGCTTAATGTCAAAAAGGGGGAGTACTATAGCAAGCTCTGAAATACATATGGTGAACTATTGCAAACAATTTCAAAATTTAAATGTAGACTTATCTGTGTTATTTGCTGAAGCTTGTTGAAGTTTTGTCATCACCAAAAAGGAGGAGATTGATGAACAGTCTATCCCCATGTAATTAAAATTAATTACATTTCTATTTTGGTGATTAAAAAAACCATGTTATTTTGATAATTATCAAACCCTTGATTAAGGTCACTAACCTATTTTCTACAAGTCTTAAGCACAAGAAATAAGATCAAAGGAAAACAAGCCAAAATAGGTAAGAATCTTCATACTGTAGAAGCATATTTGTCTAAGTACACATCGATTTCTTTTATAAATCATAACGATTCCTTTAGTCATCGTAACGATTTGCTTTGTGCATCGACTTCTTAAGTAATCATAACGATTCCTTTAGTCATCGTAACAATTTGCTTTGCGCATCGACTTCTTAAGTAATCATAATGATTCCTTTAGTTCTCATAACAATTTACTTTGCGCATCGACTTCTTAAGTAATCATAACGATTCCTTTAGTCATCGTAATGATTTGCTTTGTGCATCGACTTCTTAAGTAATCATAACGATTCTTTTAGTCATCTTAACGATTTCTTTATTGTCGTAACGATTCTTTTAGTCATCGTAACGATTTCTTTATTGTCGTAACGATTCCTTTAGTCATCGTAATGATTTCTTTATTGTCGTAACGATTCCTTTAGTCATCAGAATGATTCCTTCATATCTCATAACGATTTGATTATATCACCTTGATCACAACGATTCCTTCATATCTCATAACGATTTGATTATATCACCTTGATCACAACGATTCCTTCATATCACACAACGATTTGCTGTTTGGTTGCATAACGATTTCATAAGTCATAAATGCATCGATTTCATATTAATCAACTTGACGTATGACTTATCCTTTCAAAGGGTTGAATAGTCAAAGTCTTCGCACATATCCTTCTAACAGCTGTGCATTTAATGAAGACTGAACGTATCACTGCATGCATGTAGACGATATCGTCCATTATCGTGTCTATCCTTTATGCATCTATTAGAATATCAAAATAGCATTACTATTTTGATGAATATTCACACTAACGTTGACTGACAACAAGAGACAGTTTAGTTGTCTATCATTCTAGCTTGCTTTGTGTGCAGGTCCTTGTTAGCTATTCATCTCACAACAATTGGACCTTATAGAAGCCAAAGGACACTTCAGAAGATCCTATCTCTTTGCATTCACAAATGGATAAAGGACTGTTGACTGGAAGCTTCCAAGTGCCACTCAGTCTAATGTCCACCAAAAGCTAGAGGCAACGGATACTTCAACGTTTAGATTTCAAATTGAAGATATATATATTGAAGAAAGTAGCTCCAAAAACATATACATAGACAGAGAACGACAGTCACAAAAATACTCTGATCATCAAGTTTTCTGCGAGTTCTCAAGAAAGAGCCAAGCCTCATTCCATTAGATTAGCTCTTTCCTCTCTGCATTATTTGTAGATTTTCGAGAGAGCTTGTTTGGTTCTGAGAGTGAGCTTTTGTTTGTAGATCTCATTGCTCTTAGTCCCTAGCTTCAGATCTTGGCTTGTCAAATCTTGATCTAGGGCCTTAATCTCTTGCTTACTTGTTTCTGTGCTTGTACCCTTCGTGTGTGAAGGAAGACCTGGTGGAATCCAGGGTGTGTGTTCCCTTCTATTGTGAAGAAAGACCTAGTGGGGAATCTAGGGTGTTTGTATTTCCCAACGTGTGAAGGAAGACCGGCTGCGGCTGGGTGTAAGGGTCCTTAAGGGGATAGTACCCTTGGTAGTGAAATCCTGAGATATTGCTCAGTGACTGGACGTAGGACTCCTAAGGAGAGGAGATCTGAACCAGGATAATTATTGTGTTGTGTGATTGCTCTCTGTGTGATTGTTGATTATTATAACTATAACTAACATCCATTGAAGTGTATTTGTCTGTGAACGTTTTTAGTGAACAGGTATTAGCTGATAAAGTTTTAAAGACCCATTCACCCCCCCTCTGGGCTACCTAACAGGGAAACACATACGATCTTTGGTAGAATCATATGGCTGCAAAGTGATGAGGGTGTAGTAATCGGATGCAGAAGGATGATTTAACAGAACATCAAGGCCAGAATTGGGGATTTAAAAGGCACGAGTGAGAAGATTAGGGGTGATTTGGAAGGGAGTGCCTTTGACTGTGGTGTAGAGGTTACCAGAATCTGTGATCCCCAGATTGTTGTAGAACTCCATCACAACGGTCGGAGAATACCGAATGTGGGAGTAACAGAAAGAAGTCCAGCCCTAGATGTCAAAGAGGGGCTTTAAACCTGGGAACATAGCTTCCAGCGAGACAAAATCAACATAGCGGGGTTGGACAAACTTGGTGAAGGTGCCGAGAACATTGACGAGTTTCAGATTCTGAGGGACGATGAGTTCCGGCAAACAGTCATCCTGATGCTTGCTGCGACGCTCGACAGGAGCCCCGGAGCCCTCGCCGACTTCTGGATAGAGGGGACGGCGTCGAGAAGCAAGACATTTCCCCTTGGGAGCCATGAGGAATGGGAGGGCGGAGTAGAGAAGAGCTCTGAAAGGAGAAGGAGATAGGAAGGTTTGAAGAAAACCAGGAAGGACCGAAATCTAGGTCTGGTGCCCTAGAGAAGGAAGGAGAGGGTGGTGGGGAAAGGAAGAAGAGGCGTGGGTTCCCTTTTAAAGAGTTTGTGAAAGAGTTTGAAAGGGAAGGGACCCACAAAATCTGGCCCAAAAAGGTGCACCGGTTGGGCTTCTAAACTGCCCTAGCTGCCGGCTGTCGACAGGTGACTATTCATCTGTCGACAGACACAGACAGAATTTTCCAGATTTGAGTTTTGACAGAATTTTTCTTGGAAATGAGCGTCCAAATGGTGTTTAAGGTGGAAAATAGGTATACACACATTATAAAATGTCATACCTACTAATATTAAGACACGTCAAAAATCTACAATGGTTGTGAAATAATACCCCAGAAGTGTCAAGTTAGAGCATTAAGAACACATCGTACAAAAGCAGATGAAAAGAAAATAACCCCTTTGAATAAAACCATTGTAGAAAACCATATTTCCTAGTGGGTGATGTTCAGTTGGTATATGAAAAAGATGTCTACATGAGCAGATAACCAGAAATAACTAATTGTCCATGATTAAAAAACTTTTGGAGGCTTCACTCTATTTCTACTTTGTATTATTACTTGTAACAATTCAATGGGAAAAGTGATAATTAGGATCACTATCACCTTTTGACGTAAGGATAGACATGAGGAATGCCTGTATCCCCAATTACTCAGTGAGAGTGACCATCATACCATTATACAGAGATAATGAATAAACTTTTTGACGTGAAGACAGACATTTTTGATGCCCATGTCCCCGGTTACTCAGTAATACTCATCATTGCTCTGCCTTTGCCCCGTTACTTTATTTGGTGGATACACTATGTAGTGTGAGAAATAGGTAGCTTTTCTCCTTTAAAAAAAAAATTGATTTAAATCATGGTCAAGGAATATTTAAGGTTAAAAGCCAATGCAAGACATAAAGTTCAATGACCTTCCGACTTATCAAGTCACTTAGAAAAAATGATTATCCACAAGGGAATCATTCAAGTGAGTTAGGTTAAACTCATTAGATTTGTGCAATGTACTCTAAATGATACAACCTAGACTCATACAAGAGTAGTATGTCAAGATCATTGTGATTCAGACAATATCTTTAGTATTGTGTGGATATGAAAGATTATAATACAAGTAAGAACCCAATTTTCACCTTACATTAAATGTATGAACATGCTCATGAAGGATGTGGAGAAAAGATGAAGAATTCAGTGAAATGTGTATCTGTCGACAGCAAAGTGGAGCCTATCGACAGATGCAGACAATTGGGAAACACTGGGTTCAGGCAGATCATGGTTGTTGACAGCTGGGGTACTTGCTGTCGACAGATGCACACAGACTGAAACCATGGAGTTCGGGGGGATCATAAACTGTGCCTGGCTATCGACAGCTGAAGAAGTGGCTGTCGACAGATGCACACAGGCTGCAAATCCTGGGTTCTATGAAGGCATAGCTGTCGACAGGTGTGTTTGGGGCTGTCGACAGAAGCTTAACAAATCAGATTTAAGACTGAAAATTGAGAGAGATTGAAACTTCATGCCTAGGAAATTAGGACATATGAAGAATGGAGATTTTCCCTCATGAATTCACTCACCAAGACTAGACTTACTCCCCCATAGTGTGTGCATGTGATGACTCAACAAGTCAAGCAATTCAAACAGTATATTTATATGCATGGCAAGCATTTGCACACATGAAAGCATGCATAAGCACATGAACATAGAAATTCATTTGTTTTCAAAAGTAAATGGGCAGATTGAAGAGAAACTATATACCCCATTTGAAGTGGATGACCTTTATATGCAGCTTGACTATGGATACGTGGCGAAGAACGTTTTCTCACGCATAATGATAGTTTCCAAACAAGCATGACTTGTTCTTCCACATTTCACCATTTGATATACCCCATAGTCATTACACACAAGGAGCATATACTCCAAAATTGGGTATGAGTTTCATTGCATTTTACACAAGTCCAATTCTCTCATCAATGAAGTGAACCTATCTTCAGACAAGGGTTTTGTGAAAATATCAGCAAGTTGCTGCTCAGTAGGTATGAAGCTAAGCTCCAAGGATTTGTTAGCTACCTCATCTCTCAAGAAATGATGTCGAATTTCAATGTGTTTGGTTCTTGAGTGTTGAATTGGGTTTTTGGAAAGGTTGATAGCACTAGTGTTGTCACATAAGTTGGGTGTGCATCCAATGTCAATGTTGTAGTCACACAACTGACTTTTGATCCACAACACTTGAGCCGCACAACTCCATGCAGCAACATATTCTGCCTCTGCAGTGGAGAGTGCAATCGAGTGTTGCTTCTTTGATGCCCACGAAACCATGCAACCACCAAGAAAATGACAATACCCACTAGTACTTTTTCTATCAATTTTACATCCAGCATAATCAACATCAGAAAATGAAATCGTTAAAATTACTACCTGCTGGATACCATAAACCCAAACCCTGTCTACCTGAGAGATGTCTGAAAATCCTTTCTATTGCAACCAAATGGCTTTCCTTTGGATTAGATTGGTATCTAGCACAAAGGCAAACACTGAACTATATATCTGGTCGAGATGCAATAAGATAAAGGAGAGAGTCAATCATACCTCTGAATTGCTTTGCATCTACTAGTTTACCTTTCTCATCATTTTCAAGTTTAATACTTGTGCTCATCGTTGTTGAGGCAGGCTTGGCTTGTTCAAAATGAAATCTTTTTAGAAGCTCCTTGACATATTTTTCTTGATTAATGAAGAAGCCGTCTTCATGTTGCTTTACCTACAAGCCAAGAAAAAATTGAAGCTCCCCCATTAGACTCATCTCAAATTCACTGTGCATGTGTTTAGAGAACTCTTCACACAGTGATGGGTTAGTGGGACAAAAAATGATGTCGTCCACATAGACTTGAACAACAATGATATGATTGCGAACATGTTTAGTGAAGAGAGTTTGGTCCACTTTACCTCTGGAGTAGTTTTTACTCACCAAAAGTTGCTTAGTCTGTCGTACCAAGCTCGAGGTTCCTGTTTCAGACAATAGAGAGCTTTGTGCAACTTATAAACATGGTTAGGCTTTTCATTGTCCTCAAATCCAGGTAGTTGAGAAACATAGACTTCCTCTTTGATGTAGCCATTTAAGAAAGCAGTTTTAACATCCATTTGAAAAAGTTTGAACTTGTTTGAACGTGCATATGCTAACAAGATCCTAACTGCTTCAAGCCTTGCTACAAGTGCAAATGATTCTTCAAAATCTATCCCAAATTCTTGGTTATACCCTTTTGCTACCAGTCTAGCTTTGTTTCTCACCACTTTACCCTCTTCATTTAGCTTATTCCTAAACACCCATCTTGTTCCAATGACAGAAATTTCAGGGTTTCTAAGAACTAAACTCCAGACATTATTTCTTTCAAATTGTCCTAGTTCCTCATGCATGGCATCTATCCAAGAATCCTCTTTTAGTGCCTCTTCAACATTTTTAGGTTCCACTTGAGAGACAAAAGCTAAATGATATTGTTCAACAATTTGTCTAACGTAAGACCTAGTTTGAGCTTTATCATTTACATTTCCAATTACATTATCAAGTGGGTGATCTTTTGAGTACCTGACATTTGTGACTGTTGAAGGACCCGGTTGATCTTGGACTTGAGGAACTTGATCTTGTGTAACTTGTTCTTGAGGAGGGTGTTCTTGAGGATTTTCATCTTGAGTCTTTTCCTCTTGAGGATCTTCTTTAGTTTCATCATTTTATTTTCATGGCTCTATTGAGGATGTAACATGAGGTATTCACTGCTTCTGCCGAAAGCGTCTTGTGAGTTGGCTTTCAACCAGAAGAGTGCGAGCCATTTCCACCAAGGTCATATTCTTTCTCTCCTCAATGTCATTTTGTTCTGGTGTCCTTGGGGAGGAAAACATGTGATTTATCCCTTGATTCCTGCAAAAATTAGAAAAAGAGTTGTTATCAAACTCTCCCCCATGATCAGTGCAGATTGAGCATATGTTGTGTGTGCTACCATGCTCAATCTTATTAAAGAACTCTTCAAAGACTTTAAGTGCATCATTTTTGTGAGCTAAAAATTTGACCCAAGTGAACCTAGAGAAATCATCTACAATGACAAAACCAAAACGTTTGCCATTGAGACTAAGTGTTCTTGTAGGTCCAAACAGGTCCATGTGCAGCAATTCATACAGTTTTGAAGTGACTATGGGAGCATTTCATTTGAAAGACTTTCTAGTTTGTTTTCCCTGTGCACCTGCATCACAAAAACTTTTATTTTTATTGAAAGAAATTTTAAGAAGTCCACTTATCAATTTCAGCCTCATGATCTTGTGCAAAACATTGTAGCTCGCATGACCAAGCCTACGATGCCATAAAGTCAACTCATCCTGTTTACTTGCAACAAGACACAAATTTTTATTTTCTGGTTCATCTAAATCAACTAAATAGATGTTATTCACCCTTTTTCCAGAAAATTTGAGACTTCCTGTTTCTTTATCAACAACTTTACATGCACTTGATTCAAAGATGACTTTATGGCCTTTATCACACAATTGGCTTATGCTGAGTAAATTATGATTTAGACCATCAACCAACAACACGTTGTCTATTGAGTTAGAGGCATACTTACCTACCTTACCTGTGCCAATGATTTGGCCCTTATTGTTACCTCCAAACACAACTTGACCTCCGTCTTTTTCAACCAACAAATAGAATTTTCCTTTGTCGCCTGTCATGTGCCTCGAGCAGCCACTATCCAAGTACCATTTGTTTTGATTTTCGGCTACTAGGCATTCCTGCATATATGGATCAGACAAGAGGTTTTGGTACCCAAATTACTTTGGGTCCACCTTTTTCATTCAAGCCAAAGAGTAAATGCTTAGGAATCCAAATCGGTTTGTATTTCAGTTTATTTGAATTATTCCAGCATTGTTTTTCATTATGGCCAAGTTTCTTACAAACATTGCATGAAGAAGATTTTCTCAAAACATTTGTTTTGTTACTTTGTTGAACATTTATTTCCTTTTTACCTTTTTGTTGCCTGGATGACTGTCCCCTGACAGGATTCTTCCAGGCCTATTGACAGCTCTCACTGAGCCTGTCGATAGACTTCTTATTTGGCTGAGCAGATGAAGTCTTTTGATTTGATTGTTGTTGCTTATTCTTAGCTTGAGTTTTCTTGCTTTTGGGAGGAACTTGTTTGCTTGTTCTTGGACTACAATCAACAAAGGATGTTATCAATGTGTCCCCAATTTTCTTTTGTTTTACTAGTTGGTATCCAAGCCCATGCTTTGTTACATTATTTTTTGCACCCAAAACATCATCAAGATTTTGTTTTCCCTTTACAAATCTTGTAAGATCTTCAGTCATTTCTTTTAGATCTTTTTCAGTTTGTTCCAACTTTTTCTTAATTTCTTCATGTTCATATTGAAGATTTTCAAGGGAATTTATTAGAATTAATTTTTCTTTTTCACTCTCTTGCAATTTTTCTTTCATGTAATCCATTTCCTCACTGTGAGCTTCCTCATCAATTTTCATCATCTCAATTTCCTTACTTAGAGTGGCAATTTGTTCATCATTGGATGTGCTATGAACAAATGAATTGATTTTCTTTTTCAGTGCTTTGTTTTCAGACTTGAACTCACAAAATTTCTCAAAGAGCGTTGTGTAAGCTTCTTCCCATTCATCTACAATATAGTTCTCAAAGGAAGAGTTTACCTCAGCGGAGTCCTAACTCCTTGCCATTAAGCAGTGAATTTCTTCATCTCCTGAGCCTGCTTGTGGGTCCTCATCTTCTTCTTCATCACTCCAAGTTGCCAACATTGCCTTGGCTTTCTTGAAGGTGAATCTTTCTTTCTTCAGTTTCTTCTTCAGCTCTAAGCATTCTCCTCTCATATGCCCTGGTTTCTTACACTCATAACACACAATCATGTCAGATTTCTTGTTAGATTCAAAATTATTTGAAAAATCTTTCTTTGGAAGAGATTTGGAGTTACCTGAGCCTTTCCTTTTGAACTTAAGGAATTTCTTGAACTGTCTAGTGAGCATGGCCATTTCATCGTTCTCACTATCACTAGACGTTTCATTGTCATCACTTTCCTGTTGAACATCCTTTTTGAAACTAGAGGAATTTTTGTTGGAAGCTTTTAGAGCAATAGTTTTTCTTGGATTTTCTTCAGTTTCTTTCCTCTTTACATTTATTTCGTAGGTCATCAAGGAACCAATTAGCTCATTTAGTTTAATTTTTGAATGATATTTAGAATCCTCAATGACGGTGGCCTTAGTATTCCAAGAGGATGGAAGAGACCGAAGTATCTTCCTAACTAAGTCACTTTCTAAGTATTCTTTCTTAAGACCTTTCAACCCATTGATTATTAGCATGAACCTTGCAAACATATCTGATATGGTTTCATCATTTTTCATTTTAAACATTTCATACTCAAATATAAGCATGCTGGCTTTGGTTTCCCTTACCTCAGACGTACCTTCATAGATGAGTTCCAACTTGTCCCACATTTCTTTTGCTGAAGAGCATGTGGAGACTCTTGAATACTCCTTGGGATGCACAGTGCATTGCATCATATTCAATGCACTCCAGTTCAGGGTGCCTTTCTTAATCTGATCCTTTGTCCAAGTATCTTCATCTTCGGGCAGCACATACGCTCCTTTGCTGACGATCTTCCATAGCTCAAAGTCTTGAGCTCTCAAAAATACCTGCTTATGATTTTTCCAATATGGATAATCAGTGCCATCAAAGAAGGGTGGCCTAGACACTGAATGTCCCTCAGCCATAAACCCCTTGTTAGATTCCATGAGATCGAGAATCTCCTGATCGTAAGATCAAGCTACAAAAGTAGTAAATCGGAGAAACCTCGCTCTAATATCAATTGTAAGATGTGCGGAATTATCTATTATGGTAATCTAGAAGGGGGGTTGAATAGATTACTTCCAATTAAAACACTATGACCTTCTTTTTGACTTAACACTGACCAATTAAAAAACTTCAACATATTTGTATTGAAATCGAACTACTATGTGTGTGCTTATCGTGAGTAAAACAGGAACAACCTATCTAACGTGTGAGAAATCAACGCGCCTACCAAACATCTATCGTGAAAATGTTCAAACCACAGGACACGAAGATTTAAGGTGGTTTGGAGTACACAACCTGTGTATCCTACGTCCACCGTCCACACACAAACGCAGAAACACCTGCTTATTAGCGAGTTCCACTCTACAACTCACACACACACGTTGTCTATTGTAAACACATGATCAGAACAAAAAACCACGTGAATCAAGCACAAGAGATGCTTGAAACACAACCACACACACAGATGTATGAGAGATATGAAAAGACAGGAGTTCTGAGATGAAAGAACAAATACCAATGAAGAACTCTTGTCGTTGGTCGTCCAGAAGAACTCCAAGCTCCACTTTGATGATCCTCTGGTGACGTAAAAGCTTGAACCATGGACGAACCAACTTCAACTTCGTTTCGAAGATGATTCTTCTTTGATCTGGACAGAGGGTTGAAGCAGAGCAGCATGGAGAAGCTTTCTCTCTTGGGTTTTGCTTAGGGTTTTTATATGGTGGCTTCTCTCTTCGAAAATAACTCCATATGTCCTATATATATGGGTCTCCAAGTTTGGAGAGGCGTGGTAAAAGGAAACACCCAAATACAGAACATATCCAAATCTCGTAATTAAAATTTCTCTTCGTCTGTTGACAGGTGACTATTCATCTGTCGACAGGTACTAACAGATTTCCAATTTCCAGAACACTGGTCTTCCAGGAAAAGCTTTCCTATGTATGGTTGTCGACAGGCGATTTGTGGCTGTCGATAGGCACACTTGTCCTGAAGCTTATCTGACTTCCCTGTGCTTGGCTGTCGATAGGGACCTGTAGGGTTGTCGACAGGTACTTGCTTGATGACTTTTTCATGTGCTTTTGCTCTTGAATTTGATAATTGTCTTGCATACATTCACACCTACATTAAAGAACATTGTTAGTGATATATAATGAATATGTAGATGATCAATTGAAGCATGTTTTGATATGATTGTATTTTCTTGACTTTGTCAATGTCATCATGTTTCAACCATTCATACAACATCAATTAACATTGTTCATCATCAAAAACATGTAATCACAAACATCACACATGTGAACCCAACAAAGTGCGCGTGTTGTGCTACTGTTACTATCGCCCGTTTACTCGACATGTTATGTGCAATGTCCCTTAGTTCTCATCTATACTCTACTCGCTCGTCTATTCTCATTCACTCTACTATCTCGTCTATTCATCTAGTGTTCTCATCTATTTCTTGGTACTCTCTATTGGTCATTAACTGATTGTCTAAAGATAAACAACATAACCAATCTAGTCCTGGGGAGAGCGCCCAAAAGTGCCATTTGCCCATGGGAGTTAAATGATCAAGATGTCGGCATTACATCCAAGTGTCATACTAACAAGATTAATCTAAGAAAATCAAAACAAAGTGCTATATTCTCTCGTTGTCTTTTGACAAACAAGTGCAATACTCTCTCTCAGCTATCTTCGGATAACCAAAGTGCAATACTATTTTGATTGACGAAAGTTAATCAAAAGTGCTATACTATTTCGATTGATAAGAAAATCAATCAAAAGTACAATTTACTCTCTATATGGCCAACTACTTCTCTCTCCTTACTATACATGTTACTTGCTATTGTTTGACAATGTCGTTATTCGCTACTGCGTTGTTATCGTTTTCTATCGTGACTTAACTTTTATCCTCGTGCTATACTTGATTCATCTGCTATCTGAACTAGGTGACTTATGCTATTCCAATCACATGCTATCATGCTATCTTTTACGATACTTGACTCTCTCGTTCTCTATCTTTAGTTACTCTGTCATTTAATGCATTAATTATTTAAAGCCTGCTTGAGCCTGAGATTTAAGTCCTACTGGGCGTTATCGCTCACCCTTCGTTATTTGTCTTGTGTGCCTCAAGTAAGTCGGACTTTGACGTCACACACACCAATGTGGCAGGACCAGAGTGATGAGCGACCTGGAGTAAACTCATGAAGTTACCTTAGTACCATGGAGTCTAGTAGTTATTGTTTTAAATTTCTTTCCAATGTAGTGATGTCATTGAGCCGTATGCGTGGCTCCGAATTAGTGGTTGTAATAGCCTTAGTGATTTTATAATGAAATGAAGAGTTTTATTCAATTTATTGTTCAATAGATGCTCTGAATTATTCAACTATTGTACATTTTACTTGACTATGTACTTGGTTCACGTCTACCCAATTTATTCTGTTGCTAAATTGGCGGGGCGTGATAGGTCGTCTCAGGCCGACCCCCGGTTGAACGACCTGACACTCGGGTCGACCTGGAGACGTCGGTCGATCCCTAAGCATATGCTCGGTCAGTCCGACCTACGGTAGTACGTCCAAGTATAAGGGAAAGGAGTTGTCCGGATAGTACGTCATCTGTCGAGCTGACTCTAATCCGTCAACCTATGTGAGATTCGTGGACCCAAACATTCGGCCGAGTCAAGTCCCTTCATTACCCTCGGTGGGAGCACGACAGCCTAGACTTTCTTTGTGTAGACCCACACGATCGCATGGGGAAGGTCCAGTAGTGGAAGGGGCCGAAGATCTCGGGCCACACATGCTAACTGTCTATGCATGACCGTGATGGGAAGGTCTAGTAACGGCAGGGCCCGAGTATCGTGACTACTGGCCACGCCACGATCCCTGGCCCGAAGTACCTGGGACCTATCCAGCCACACCTGCTCCCGATTACCCAGGCCTGCGGGAATCAAGGGTGAGTTCGTGGGCACGTCCTTGAGTCACTCCCAGAAAATCGGCTCTCGGAACCCAATAAAAGGAAGAGACATCCCTCATGAAAAAGGTACGCTACTTCTAGTTCCAGAACTCTTTACTCTGACCACCCAAACTGACTTGATCGTTGGAGTCTCTACCCACCGAGGAGACTCGATGGATTTGCAGGTCGGAGCCCGGTCACGCTCTCCTCGTCGCCTCGCCATCATCCCTTGGGTCCCCGGCTCGGCCTGAGCCGACCTCCCTTGCTCCAGCAGCAACACATGCTAATGAACTTTGGATATGTTTCATATGTATCTTAAATTAAAAGACATTGTGCATGACTATCATATGTTCTCTTGATTTCTCACACGCACACACTAAACGTTTATCTTTGCCATGAGACCATGCTGAAAATACATGAATAAAATATCTGGTAAATTACTTCAATAATTGCACATTATTAACCCATGATAATAATGACATTGTCTTTGTTTCTCACGTTGATTTGGAATACCGTTACCGACCCTCCACTGTTCTAGAATTCCTTTAGAACGTCGAGCAACTCATTTTCTTTACACACTACTCTCTTGAAAAGTTGGAACCTTTATGTTGGACATTCTGTTTAGGTAGACAAGGGACATTTTGTTAAGCCCTCTGTAACACTCCGTACTCTGTGGATTCCCTCATGGAGACCGAGCTGGTTGTACCCTAACACCTATAACACCCTTAGGGATCAACATGATCCAAACAACCTTAGGAGTTCTCTCTTACCTTCAGATCACACCGGACCTCTAGACCTGTGCATAACATGGCCAGTGGAAGGTTAGTGAATTCTACCTGACTGCCAACACCAATCACGCGCGTTGCGCAACTGTTACTATCGCCTATTTTAAACCGTCATTTTATGTGCAATGACCTATAGCTCTCATCTATACTCTACTCGCTCTTCTATTCACGTTCTCTCAACTTACTTGTCTATTCATCAAGTACTCTCATCTATTTCTTGGTACTCTCTATTGGCCATTTGACTGATTGTCTAAAGATAAACAATATGACTAATGCTTGGCAATATAAATGGCCCGGTCTGGTCCTGGGAGGTGCGCCCAAAAGTGCTAGTGCCCGCGGGAGTTAATTGACCAGAGTGTTTGACATTACACTCAAGTGCTATCTATATGACAATCAAAAGTGCTATGCTATACTCGACTCGTTGTGCTATCGTGAACTATATTGTGCTATTTGTGCTATGGTCATCCTGCTCTCTATGCTATATTAGAATTTGTGCTATCTTGATCCATGCAATTGTGATATCTCTTACTTTACTTGACTCTCTCTCTTTATTGTTAGTGACTCTACTTTTAATACATTAATCATGTAAAGTTTGCCCGCACCATGAGATATAAATCCTACTGGGCGTTGTCGCTCACCCTACGTTATTTGTTCATTGTGTTGTCAGGTGAGACTGAGGAGAATGAGTACACTCATGAGGATGGGGAGGACCAGGAGTGAACTATGAGTACCTGGCTCATTATTGCTTGATTAGATGTCTTTGTTAGTCTTTTATTTTTAGTCTATGTAATTAAGACATTTGGGCCCTATGTTATGGCTCTGAGTTAGTGGATGTAATAGACATTAGTTGAATTATCAATAAAAGGCATTTGATTTCGCATTATTTAATTGTCCAATGGTTTGTTGTTTATTCTACGCTCTATACTCGCTTACTTGCAACTGCCTCACATTTTGATATTCTGCGTCGGGGCGTGACAGGTTTGAATATTCAATGTTGGTGCTCAAATACTTTTGCTTGAATAGTTTATTTCTAAGTTTAATATATACATTAGAGATTCACCTATTTTTCTGTGAAAAGGCTATTTGAGTTCCAATACAAATACTTTATTTATACACGTCACTAAGCCAACTACTAACCTACTATACCTTTTCATGATACACACTGTATTAGTTTTTTGTCTGCATATGCGACGTGTGTGGATATGGCATAATACCTATAGTGGAAAAGGATATACTGGATAGTTAGACTCTTGCCTTAAGGATTGACTTGACAATATTTTTCTTCCTCTATATCTTGTGCATTTAATGCATGTAGGTATACATTACGTATAGGGAAAAAAACATTACACTAAGATCAAATATACATTAAACTCAAGATCGAATGTTGACAGTCAAGAAGATGTTTAACAGATACTTTAACAGGCAAATTCAAAATGGTGTATATAAGGAAGTTGAAGGCAACGTAGAATAATGACTTGGAGAATTCTTTACGTACACACAAGCAACTTCTTTAAGTATATCAAGTGTTCAAATCATGAGCTTCCAAGCATTTTTGAATCCTCTCTCAAACCACATTGTAGATCTTCGAGAGGGTAGTGAGCTTGAGAGATTGTGTATTTTTGTCTACCTTTTCTCACCCAAGAGTCTTGTCAAGGTCAAACATCCTAAGTTCCTTTCCTGAACTTGGTCTCCATAGTGGGATATTTCTTTCCTTTAGAAAGATTTAATTTGCCTCTTCATGTAGGAAGAGAAGACCTATAGTGGTTATAGGTGGGTGTTGTAATCCCCTTTGGTTTGTAAAGGGAAGACAAGCAGGGGCCGGGTGTGTAGCATCCTTAGAGGGACTGTACCCTAGAGTTAGTGAAATGATAAGTGGTTTGCTTGGGGACTAGACGTAGGACTGAGAAGAAGCTCAATGTTGAATTAGGATAAAAATATCTATGTTGTTTATGCATTTGCTTCTATGTTCCTTCTTACTTATATGGATTCAACTAATGCTAACAAACCTTGTTTGTGTGAATATTTAAGGTTTTAAAATTTTCAAATCACCCATTCACCCCCCCCCCTAAGATGTGTCGCCTTGGGCAATATTTGGATAGGCCTCCGAACCCGCTCATGGATCTCTATTGCCAATCCACAACCTGCCTACAAATCATCGTATTTGGTCCACTATTCTCAACCTGATTTGGACCATTATTCTTAACTCCGCTCTCATACCCAAGCTTGCTCTTGCCCTTTGCAATCCATCTCCACTTAGGACATTCTGTCAGAGTGTGCATCCAGGAAGCGAGAGCTTAGCGACACGTAGAGGTAGATCAATTTTGAACTCTCCTTTGATCATTCGTTGCCTAATTTCCAAAATTGCTATGTTCCCCCGCCTTCTCAGCTCCCTAACTATCATTGATACAATAGAATTAGAGATACTTAAATTCATCTGAAAGAGTTCTTCTATAAATTTGTACCCTACCAATGAGATCACTGCCTGATGGCCTACCTTTTAAAGCGATCATTGGATGAGTCAGCTCTCGAGTGGTTTTGTTGTTTATCGTTGAAAGAAGTCGAGGATCTTATGATAATTAAATCCAAATTTATCTAACAATACTAAGATTGGGTTGAACCCAAGTATTACATTGTTGATCTGATGGTCCAGAAGATGAGCCCTGATGAGGAGTTTGCAACATATACTTATTGTACTCTGTAGATTTTGATTATCACAAAAACATTAAGTGTCATTGTGATACCCTGAAATTTTCATTCTTTTATATCGTGTATGTGTATTTACTTTTTGTGTGTATAGCATGTGTATTCAATTGTGCATATTACTATTTTATACTTCTCATGAACATATACATGCATATATATGTATATGATATTTTTACGTGAGAATAGGCAATTAGCTAAACTGATGTATAATGTGTATACCAAAATCTTAGGCTCATAATACTAAAGTAATATTATGCATGTTATAATTATCTATTTCTTGCATAATGTATCTAACTATGTTGTATACGTGTGTATAATTATACATACGTCAATTCAAGTGGGTGCATGTAAGAATTTGTGATTCTGGTATAAAATAATCTTAGTTAGCTTATTCTATATTACATCTTACAGATATTATGTATGTAAAATCTTGAAGTGCATATTGAACTATCTATTCCATGGATGTTGTGTATAAATATATGAAGTACATGTGTATACATGTATTTTATCTTATGCATGTGATAACTAGCTATGTTAAACATGTTAAATTAATTATGATGTGTAGGGTACTTAAATCATAATGTGCATGTAGTATTTAGCTAATGAGGAGTACATTTCAGTCATAGGTTCATGCATGTATTATGCAATCATGTAGTGTGTAAGTATATATGCATGTATGTGTGTTATTGATGCATATTATTCTTAATGATGATTAGTGTAAGTTGTACTTAATTAAATATTGTGTAAGGCACTGTTGGCGTCCACCCCTTGGACGCCAACCCCCTGTGGGCGGCCACCCCCTTGACGTCAACCTGTCAGTTAACTACAACCGATGTTGATGTCAATATCCTCCTGCGTAACGGCTCCAGAATTGTTTCCAGATTAGGAAATCCATCCTAACTCGTAGGAAACCTACCCTAAGACGTACCCCAACCCCCAAGCCTATAAAATACCCATCCTAGGTCAGGGAAAAGGCTTTTTAAAATTTGGTGAAACCCTAGCTCCGAGATGGTGAAAAGCTGAACTTCAGAAGGCCGGATCCGTCGACTGGAGGTGTTCCCCGAGGAGCTACAACATCTGGAGGACAGCCAATACATCCAAGAAGAAATCCCAACTCCGAGGAGCCATCTACATCGACAGGAGAAGAAGATCTAAGGAGTTTCTGAGCACCTCTTTGGCAGGGTCAAGAAGGGCTTCATCGACATATTCTGATCTTTGTAGATTTTTTTAAGAGGCAAGTAAACCTAGATCTTGATCCTATACATGTCCCCTTAAGTCTTAATATTTTTACGGATTTTTCCTCGAGTCCTGGAACCCCAAATTCACCCTTGTATGAAAAGTTGTCTGTATGTGCTGCTGGGACCAGGTTGACGGCAACATAGGTTGCAGTCAAGTTCTTCAGAACAAGTAAACGACAACATCCCTTGACGTCTACTTCTTCAGGACCTGAAAATGTGCTTTTTGATTCTTTTCACGCTGTTTGAATGATTTCTAGACATAGTTACATACTGAAATGTTTATTGGTGATTGTATACAGTCATTAGGTCATATCCTAAGGTTGCCTAATTTTTCTGTGAACCGTGTTAATTATGAAAATTCCATATTTGTATCATGAGCCCCATATAAGCATGTTTAAATTGTGCATAAATGGAATTGCTATAAATTAGGGTTGCATAAATTTTACATGACAGTAGGATTACTAATATCTGATTTCTGAACTGTTAGAACATAACCATGTTCACTTGTACCCTGTCTAATGATATTTCAATGAATTGTCTGAAATCTGGATTTAATTATAGAAATTGTATTTACTGTCTGAAAAATCTGGAAAATTACATGTGTGATATATTTACTGTTAATGACCAGGGATAAAAATTTAGAACTAAGATGTTAACAGCAAGTATAATTATTAGTTAAACCATGGAATTTGTACATATTAGATAGGTTGATCTAATCTTGTGTAATTCGATAAATGTACAGCATGTTTAGGACTGTAATGTAAGTTATTTTATTTCTAAAAATAGTAGTATCATGATTAGGCTAACTGAGACATGTGCAATTGATAATTAAGATGTGTAAGGTGATTAAGTATTATATGTAAATATGTGAATAGTGTGTGAAAATGTGATAAAGTGAATGTATAATGATTGGGCCAGAATGACACTGCTACCCTAGAGGCATCGAGAGCGGTACATAGAAAAGTCCCTATGGAAAGCTATACATTGTAAAAGTTTGTCCTAAAGGCATTAGGAAAAACCTGGAGGTGGACAAGAACCACTGGATAGGGTGGAGAGGGCTTCTCCCAGTCTGTGCAGTTACCAAGATTCACCACTTCATTGCCTAGGTGGTGGGTATGTGATATGAGTTATGTGCTATGAGTTGTGTTATGAGTTATGTGTTATGTGATGAGTATGAGTATGAGATATTGTTTTGTGTCCTCTAATAGGTAGTTAGGACTATGTGTCATGGCATTTTAAGTTATTGGAATATGAGTAAAGTGTAAGATAATATGTGAATATGGCATGTGATGAATGCAAATATGTGATAAGTAAAAATAAAAGAGTAGATGATATGAAGATTTTGTGAAGAGATATGTAAGGGAAAATTAAGGTTAATGAGAATGTGATTTCATGCGAAACTAATATGATAGTGCATATGTTCATACTATCATGTATTAATATTTAAATTACAATGTCATGTTTAATATCATGTCATGTATTCATTAATCTTCTTGGAATAATGTATGTGAGTATATATATATGTGTGTAAACATGCGAATTATGTAACACAAAAAGATGGAAATGTGAATTTGCTAAAGGAATAAGATAAAGTGTAAATAGATCTAATTCTATATAATTGAGGTTATACCATGTCAAAACAGCAAGTAAAGTATAGTTATGAATGTGTTAAGCATAAGAAAGAATGATTAGATTCCACGCTAGATGTGATGAGTACTTAGTATAGAGTTCCATGTTTAAATTGTTTAGTATTGCCAATCAACTTGACTATGATCTAGACTTTGCAATTCATGCTATAAAATATGAAACCATGCATATGAAATTTATTTACATTAAACCAACAAGCAAGATGTGAAATTTAATATGAAAAGTGCATGTGAGAAATGAATAGTCATCATGTTAGGTTGTTCTTTTCTCTATGCCTAATTCTCTATTCTAATTATATAAATAAATCATGAAATGAATTAATGTGTGAATGAATGATTCATGTTACATGTTAGGTGTAGAGAATATGTATAAGTGTATAATATTAGTATCCATGATTTAGAATAAACATGTGATCGAACAAAGCATATCTAAGTGATTTCGGAATGTGTTGATAGTTAAAAGTATGTTCCATATATATTCTTGTAGTTTAAATAATCATATGTATTCTTTAGTGTTTAAAAGGATTAATGTGAATGTGATATGTTTAAGATTAAGTCTTTGTTTTACTTGCTGAGTCTTTGGACTCACTCTTGCTTCGGCATATAGGTGAGAGAGGAGTTACTATTTTGAAGGAAGGCATAGCGAAGGTTAATCGCTTGGAGGAGTAGCTTTTGAGGAGCAAATTTTCAGTTGTCAATATTGTATGGACAATATTTGGACAATGTAGTTCTTTCATTATGTATTAATGTGGACATTGTCGTTTTATTTCGCTATTTAGACTGTGGAATGTGTGATGGTGATGGATTAAAGTCGAATTATTTATTTTATTCTGCTGTACTAAATTGCTATCTACGTACTTTTCAACCTATCGACTAGTGTTGGGTTTTATCCC
Organism: Colocasia esculenta; assembly: GCA_014218235.1. Taxonomy (NCBI): domain Eukaryota; kingdom Viridiplantae; phylum Streptophyta; class Magnoliopsida; order Alismatales; family Araceae; genus Colocasia; species Colocasia esculenta. The sequence continues at coordinate 48,148,855 of CM024754.1, forward strand.
ACTGTAATGACACTCTTTATACCGATGGAGATTGGTATAATCGTACTGGTATGAGGAGGGTCGTTACAGTCATTCATGTTAACTCCATCACAAACACTAATTCCAATTCATATTGATGACCCAACAATTTGGTTTATTTATATGTAATGTGAAGGTCTAATTTGTGTGTTAAGTATACAGGAAAATAATCAAAAAGTCACACTTGAAGTGGACTTTACAAAGGCTAAGTTCTAGACTTAAGGGAAATCTCGATTGCGCAGAACTGACAATCGGACGACCGATTTCAAGAAATCAAATGACCGAAATGTGCCAGTCAAAGTTGTACAAAGGGCCAGTCGAAGTGGCATATAGTGCCAGTTGAAGTAAAATTGGACGATTGTCTTTCCGAGGACCACTTGTCTGGGAACAGTCAAAAATCAGACGACTGAATTCTAAGAATAGGTCGACAGATTATGACAGGCCAATCGTTTGCTATCAAAAACCAAATGTTTGTTGTTCAAGGCCACTCGATTGATGAAGAATATATCAATCGATTGATGAAAATGCCAATAGATTAATGTAGAAGTTTTTGATTAATGAAAAAAACTTAAAAATCAGACGATCGATTTTCCCAAGAACATCGGCTTCAACACAGTACAAGAATCGGATGACCGATTCTATGAAATAGGTCGACCGATTCTGGTGATAGAATTTCCTAATATGTAATACCGCAGATTTTTAAAACAAACAAAATTTTATGATAATAATAAAAATAATAATAATAATTTAAATATTGAATCGAAAATAGAAGGTAAATCTAAGAGAATAACCCGAATAATATTCAATTTGACAATATCCATTAATCTCTAAAGAAGAATCCCCATGAATTAAATTCTATTAAAATAAAGATAAGTAATGGGCTTTATCAAATGGTTCATATAAAAGTTAATGGACCAAATTGGAGTTTAAAAATAGGGAATAAGAGAATATACTCCAAAATTCGTAACCCAAATGTTACCCAAATAGAAAAGGGGCAAGGAAATCAATTAAATGGTTAATAAGCACTCAAATTGGACTCCTAAACTTACCCCCATTAGCTAGGTATGAAATTTGCACTCCAACCTAACCCAATTAGGAGAAACAATAGAAGGAAGGTTGGAGAATACAAGGAAAATTTGGAGTTTAATAATAATTTGAGTTGTAGTAGGATTTAACATAGCTAGATGTATAAAAGCACCCCAAATCCTTCGTGGCCGGCCCTAATGCTCTGCTGAGGAGTTCTTGGACGAGAGGAGGAGGCCACAGGAGGAGGGAAACGTGGGAGATAGAAGCTTGAAGCCTATACACCCTGTTCTTCGCGTCCAGAAAGTCATAGGAGTTTACATCACTCAAAGGTAGGTATTCTCGGACCAAAGATGAATCTAACACATACCATCTTGTAGTGCATCTTGTCTAGTTTCATATGCAAGTGAGTTGCCTAATTTTCATCATGTATCGATCGAGGTATAAGTGTTTTCCCATCATCGTGCAAGTCTATACCGTTTCTTGTTCATGCTAGTTTGCATGCCTAATGATACCAAATTGATTCGGTCCAAATGCATAGTTCTCTTCTTCTTGATGTTCCCTACAAGTTTCATGTCACCACTTTGTCCCAAATGCCCTAGATTTAGAGATATAAGCATTGCATGAAGATCGCAGCACGTTTCGAATGTTTTTGGGATGAGCCTTGAATCGCGACCGATCCGGGTGACGCGATTCAATGGCCTGGTATTGCGTCGGTCTTGACCGTCGTGTCTACTTGAAAGGCGACCGCCCATGTCGTCGCAATTTAGCCTTGTCCCGTGCCTCAAACTGTGTGCGCGTTCACTATCAGAAGACCTCTGAAACGTAACCGTTAAGGTCGTCGCGTTTCACTGTCATTTCTGCCTCTAGGGAATCGCACCATTTGAACGATTAGGGTTTCCATGAATGCGACGGTCCTCGTCGTCGCGTTTCTGACCGCCTGATAAACACGACCATCAGATCTGTCGTGATTTACCTGCATTATTCCAGCAACAATTTTTGCTCTATTTAAAAGATTATTTAGGCTTGTTAATCATGTGTACACCCTATAAAACTATGTAATAAACAGTAAACCATCAAGTTATTAAATTTTGATATTTGTCACCTAATTTCTTTAATTTAAAAGTTAATGTGCATGATCATTCTATGTCTCATGATTTCATGCACATGCACACACCAAATATATATCCTTGCCATAAAACTATGCAGAAAATACTTGAATAATTTATCTTGTAATCTACTTCAATAAATGCACATTATTCACCCATGATAATAAAGGCATTGTATTCCGTTTTCTCACGTGGATTTGCATTACCGATATCACCGCTCCACAATTCTAGAATTCCTCTAGAATGTCGAGCAACTTGTTTTCTCTTCACACTACTCTCTTAACAAGTTGGAACCTCTCTATTGGACATTCCGTTCTGGTAGACAAGGGACATTTTGTTAAGACCTCCGTAAGACTCCGTACTCTATTGATTCCCTCATGGAGATCGAGCTGGTTGTACCATAATGCCCATAACACATTTAGGCTTCAATATGATCCAAACGGCTTTAGAAGTTCTCTCTTATCTTGAATCACGTCGGACCTCTAGACCTATGCATAACATGGCCAATGAAAGGGTAGTGAACTCTATCTGACTGCCAACACCAATTGCGCGTGTTCTACAACTGATACTATCGTCTGTTTAATCGACGTTTAGGTGCAATGACCTCTAGTTCTCAGCTATACTCTGCTCGCTCATCTAATCACACTCTCTCTACTATCTCGTCTATTCATCTAGTACTCTCATCTATTTTTTGGTACTCTCTATTGGCCATTTGACTGATTGTATAAGATAACAAACATAACTAATGCTAGTGAATATTATAAAGGGCCCGATCGGATCCTAGAAAGAGCGCCCGAAAAGTGCCATTTGCCCACGGGAGTTTAATGATCAGGATGTTCGGCATTATTTCCAAGTGCCATACTATCTAGATTAATCAAACACAATCAAAAAGTGTTATATTCTCTCGTTGTCTATTGACAAACAAAGTGCTATACTCTCTCTCGGCTATCTATGGATAACCAAAGTGCAATACTATTTCGATTGACGAAAGTTAATGAAAGTTCTATACTATTTCGATTGATGAAAATCAATTAAAGTGCAATTTACTCTCTACATGGCCAACTACTCTCTCTCTCTCCTTGCTATACATGTTACGTACTATTGCTTGACAATGACGTTACTTGCTATTGTTTGCTAGCGCTCTCTATCGTGATTTGATTTCTTATGCTTTACTTGATTCATGTGCTATTTGAACCATGCTACTCAACTTATTTCTTTCCTGACTATACTTGGCTCTCTCTATCATTAGTGACTCTGCTTTTAATAAATTAATCTTTTAAAGTATGCCCGCACCATGAGATATAAATCCTATTGGGTGTTATCGCTCACCTACATTATTTGTCATATATGTTTTAGGTAAGCCGAATGTTACATCAAGGGGAATGGACCAGAGTGTTGAGAAACCTGGAGTCAAATGATGAAGTTACCCTAGTACAATGGAGTCTAGTAGTTATTGCATTAGATTTCTTTTCCAATGTAATGATGTCGTTGAGCTATATATATTGGCTCTGAATTAGTGGTTGTAATAGTCTTAGTGAAATTTTAATTGCAAGACCCGGCTTCCCGGCTTTCCGTCCGATGTCTTGGATGACTGGCCACTAACACGTCCAGGCTGGAGACATGTTAGTGTCACGTCGTTGGTGTGCGACGCGACAGTCATCCTTGTCGTGACGAGCGTGTGCGTCGCGTTCTTGTCACACCCGGCTTCTTCGTCACGTCTTCGTGTCGTGCTCGGTCAACGGGTCGCGATAACTTTCTGTCGTTTCCGTTGTCTGATGCCTATCAGGGTGGAAGGTGTGTCAGTATGACCTGTCGCGTGTTGGGTTGAGTGTGAAAAACAAATCATTTCCCCTAATATTTTGATGATGACAAGTTGTGATTTTAATGCATAACCATTGGAACATGTTAAATACATCACCTGAAATTACAATATTCAAAAAGCATGTTTCCAAGCACATTTATCATTGATATTCATGATAATATATTATCTAATGATTTATGTGTTTATTTTCTCAGGAACAAACATTTTCCGCAAAGGTAGTGTCGACACAACCAACCTGGTGTCGACACAATGGTTCAGAACAAAGGCAGAAATATGAAGAAAAGTACATCTCAGGTCGACACCACCCCATCTCAGGTCGACACCAAATCAGGCAGTGTCGACACTAGATGCCTTTCCCAGAAGGCCAGTTTTGCTGTCTGGGTCAGCAGGTCGACACCAAATGATATCAGGTCGACACTAGAGAGCCTTCCCAGAAAGCCTGTTTTGCTGTCTGGGTCATGAGGTCGACACCATCTGATCTCAGGTCGACACTAGAGACCTCTCCCAGGGAGTTGTTCTGCCAGTCTGGGAGAGTGTGTCGACACACCCCTTGGGCAGGTCGACACACTCCGGAATCTCTGTGACTTAAGATTCCTCCTAGACACGTGGCACCCCAGGGAGATGTCAGATCAACATTGGATCATGTGCCCACGTACCCCAAGGGTATCTTTTGGATATTTAGGGTATAAATACCCTCCTTAAGAGCACTCATCCAAAGAGAATCTCAGAAGAGCCTCCAGAAACCTCCAAGCGGCGGCCAGAGAGTCTCTCCTCCCTGTTCTTGCTCTCTCTTGTGCTTCTCACCCCAATTCACCCTTCTCCAAGCACAAGGATCGAAGTCTGATCAACATGAAGCATTAGCATCAACTTCAAAGGAGCAGTTCAAGTAGAAGCCTGCAATTGTGAAGCTCTCAAGGAAGATCCCAAGATCAAAAGTGCAGAGCATCGGCCAAGGGACTTCAAGTGATCAAGTTTCTTCCATTTCGGCCTCTACAAGGGAGTTTTTCTTGAAGAACAAGAATTGTCAATCTAGAGTCTAAAGTCCTTCTTGTCTCTTCCTGGCTATTCTAGAAGTTGTGCATAATCTGTTGCACCAATCTTCTTGAATTGGCCTTAATAGATCAGATCATTGCTAGAGGATCTACATCTTGTTGTTTTTGTTCTAGCATGTGGTTGTGAGCCTGTGTGCTCAGGTCTTTGAGTCGTCGTACTCAAGTGGTGTTGTTGAGCAGTCTTGCTCAGAGTCTAGAGTAGTCTTGCTCTAGGTAGTGTGTGAGTTGTCTAACTCATTTGTGGAGTTGTCAGGCTCCAGTGTTGGGTGTGTAACCCAGGTTGTTAGTGGATCCTCACTGTGTGTGAGGGGTGGATGTAGGAGTCACATGGTGTGATTTCCGAACCACCTAAAAATCTCTGTGCATTGGTCTCTTTGTGGTTTGAAATTACTCTTCGATAGATGAATGCATAGGATCGTTTGAATCTATCTAATCAACCTGTTTTCACTCTCCAATTGTTTTAACTCACTTAATATCTTCTCAGATCTGTGAAACTTGCTTTTAATCTAACTCTGATTCAAAGGTTTTTCAAAACTGGTTTAGCTTCTGCATTAGTTGGCCTAGATCTATTCAACCCCCCCCCTTCTAGATCTTGTCCACACCTTCTATCGATCCTTCAATTGGTATCAAAGCGGGTTTACACTTGATCTGATCTGATTTGAGCAGTTTCTGAGTGTTCTGTGTTGCTTGTTTGCTTGATTGTTCGTTTTGCTGAGTGTTTCCTTCCTTGCACCTTCTGTTTAATTAAATGGATTCCAGAGGATTCATGCTGAGGGCCATTCCATAAATTTGTCACCATTCTTTAATGGAACGGACTATTCATATTGGAAAAATAGAATGCAAGTGTCACGTCCCGAGAATTACGCAGCGGATATTAATTCGAAGAATTCGAGTCGATAATTCGAGACGTGAACAGTCGGCAAATAAGCCTCTAGCTAGCACGCACTAAGTGTATGATAATATACATTATCATAGGGCCCAAATGTGAACTCAATTATAAATTGTATTCAAATCTCATATTTGTCTCAGATAAACTAATACAGGACTAAGACTCAATAAAAGCAAAAGTACATACTACCTCACTTCCTACTACATTGTTCTAACACTCAAAATAAACTAACTATAGATAGACTCATGTTTAGAACGCTCTTCACTCAGACGCATTCCCATCCTCGACTTGCTCTTCCTCTTGCACTTCATGGTCACCTAGATTGGGTAAAAGTAGGGAATGAGAAAACTAGCCTAGTAGGATTTATATCTCAATGTGCGGGCAATGATATAAGTGATTAACATTTTAGAACTAGGCAAGTATGATGAATGATATGCAAGTACGAATAAAACACGTTAAAACATGATATATAAAACAAGCTAGAGAGAGAGATCATGATAGAACAAGATTGATGAACAAGATGACAAGAGAGAACTAGAAATAGATCACTTTGTACAAGCACGCAAGATATCATGTAAATTGCAATAAATGCAGGATGGCCATATCACGCAAGCAAGCAAGCAAGAATGTACGAGCATGATCAAGTAACACTAATCCGGTACGTAGACACTAATGTACACTGAGAAAAGATCCATCAAGAATGTACACTAGGTCACGTGTATGTGGTATTGTATCTATCATTCAACACGCACGCACGATTTTCCCAGCGCAGATGCAACGCCAGTAATCATTATACCCATGGTTAATAGTATATCTATGACTCGCCGTCATTGGGGCTATATTGGAGCCCTTGGACACACGACGTGCCCTGTCAGCATCTCACTTAAATTTTTAAATGTAGATACCCACAGTCATTTATAATGACCAATGAGAGTTTCAATAAGTAAGCATGTGTAATGTCATGTTCATAATGATGAGGAGAACAAGTAATAAGTAATGGAACATGATTTCACGAGTACAATGGTCAAGAGATAAATTCGGCAGCATAACGGTACGATTTATACTTTCGTTCAATCTTTACATTAATGGCTTTAGTCCGGTTTGTAAGTCTCACTCACGAGAACAAGAAGAGAAAGGAAGTGCGTGCTATCTCCAGGGAACTTCAATGGTACAACCAACTCGTCGGCCATGTGGGTATCCATGGTCAGAGGAGATTTACGGAGGCCTTGGTGAAAAGGTCGCTAGTCTACCGATTCGGAATGACCGGTAGAGAGTTTCCAATTTCCCAAGAAAAGGCTACCTAACAGTGCTAGTGTGTAGTGCGGTACGCGTGTCTCAATTCTCAAACCATCGGTGTCAAACTCGCATGAAGCACTTGACAAGATAACATGGAATAAAACTATGCACTTTAACTAATCATGGTTTGCAAGATTTTATGATAACCATTATCATTTAAACGTGGAAGAACAGTAGGAAGATTAAATCACAAGTAGCACGAATGGATCATAACATTTAAGGAGCACTTAGAATAGCATTCATGTAATTAAAACTTTTAAATGGGTTTAACACTTTTTAAGTCATTAAATAACATTCATGTAATGATCAGACCCAAGACATGTGATTTACCCACTAAATATTACCTTGACCAGCCCTTGGGTAAGGCAGTTAGGTTTTCAAGAAAGTAAGGGGGGGTTTTCATGACAAAACCTGAGATCGCGACAGGTGCCTACAAGGAAGGCGACAGGGTGTCAGATTGCGACAGGACAAGGGCCGCGAAGGGATGGCTAGAAGGCGACAGGGGGTTGTGCAGAACGCGATTAGGCTGTCAGATTCAGGCAGCATGATCGCGACAAAGGTCTTGTCGCAATCAGGTCGCGACATGTCGAGCTGTCGCGACGAGACCTCGGAAGACGACACATCGAGCCGTCGCGTTCACAGGATCTGCGCCAGATCCTGCCAGAGCAAGGACAGGTTCTTGGATTGCGGACCAGACTTCCCTTCTTTTGACACAGGGTGCTTCTAAAATAGAGAACAATTTGTACAGGGTATGAAAAATAACGAAACCAATTTTAAAACAACCTAGACATACAAGGGTACTTCCAGTAAATCGGAATTGGATAATAAGGATGGTTTCGATAGGCTTTGATCACGGGGTACACAAGGTCAGACCAAGGGTAACCTGAAGACGTAGTTTTATGCAGCAACCCTCTTAACATGCTTATAACTCTCTAACTAATGAGATTTAGACAAAACGTTAAACATGAAACCTGACAAGGACAACTAGTATAATAACTTTCATGTTATGAGTTTTCTCTAATTCGGTCTTGAAACATGTGCAACATATTAAGAACGGGAAAAGCTCTAACAGTGCGCGACTTTGGAAAAACGCTCATAATTCAAACTCTACTCAATGAAATTTGATGAAACCAGTGGGAAATGAAAGTTAACTTGATGCTCTACACATTGGTATAGGATATGGTAAGATTTGACCTGAGAAAACCTACCTTATGGGTTGAAGAAGTCCCATTTTTCCAGAAAACCCGAGTTCAGACCACTTGGAGGAAAACGCTTACTACTCTGTGTATACTGCATGGAATTTGGGCATTCCAATTGGGTTAGAATGTAGACTTGACCCTCTTTCCAGGGCTATAGGCCTTGCAAGCTTTGGTTTAGTTTTGACTCACCTTTTGTCGACTTCAAGAGAGTGGTTTGTGCAGGTCGCAGTAGACGAGAAAGGGAAGAAGAACGGCTTCTTGTGGTCGTTCCAGAGCTCCTCAGCTACCAAGAGCTCCTCCACACGACCCTAGAAAGTTCTAAATTCGTTCCTAGGGTTTGGGTGAAGAGTATTTAAGTAACCATGGTGTTTAGGAGTCCTATTACAACTAGGAAAAGAGGATTTCGGGATTGGCATGTTTGGTTTCCTATTTTTGATGTTTTCCTCCTCCCTTTGAGTGTGTGAGGCATTAGGAAACCTCCCCTCATAGTTAGGCACGAATTTGGGTTGCCATGAATGCATGATTGCATCCCAATTCAACTCTAATTGCCTCTTTTAATTTCAGCTTATTTATAGTTACGAATTTCTATGTATTTTCTAGCTTTATTTGATTTTTGGGCCATGTGTGGTCCATTGGCCCAATTATAATATTGGGTCATTAATATATAATGTTAGAAGTCTCTTCAACATTTTTATTTAATTTATGGTTGCGTCGTATTTCCGTGTTAACGGTTTTCCGACTTGTTTCCTAATTTGGATAATCAGTCACAATAACTCTTAAACCTAGTCCAAATGATTTTTATTGACCCAAATTTCTTGATGGGTTATTAGAAGATATTATTTGAAGCCCATATATGATTTTTATTTAATTTTCTGACTCATCCAAGTACGTGTGATAATGCTTTTCCGACTTATTCATAAATTACGATAATAAGTCGTGAAACACTTTAACTTGGCTAATCCGATTTTTCATGGTACAAATTTCTTTGTGGAACATTTAGTAAGAATGTTTAGGGTTGATCTATGATTTTTACGGAATTTTTCTATGTGTTTAGAACATACGATAATGATACGTATGTTTTAAATACTCCGATATTATGGAAATTATTTATTTCCATTTATTTGAGTTTTTATGTAGTTAAAATTTTCGGGGTGCTACAGCAAGTGTTTCTAAGAGCCCAAAATTATGAAATCTAGAAAGTAGTGGAAGTAGGTCCCTATGAAAACCAGGGAGAAGAAGAAACCTGGACTAGGGAACAGATAAGAAGAGCAACATTGAATTATAGTGCCATGAACATGATTCAATGTGTTGTTCACCCCAAAGAGTACTCAAGAATCTCTATGTGCAAATCTGCCAAAGAGATGTGGGATAAACTTGAGGTACTCTATGAGGGGACATCTCAAGTTAAAGAAACCAAGGCTAACATACTTATCTCTGAATATGAGTTGTTCATGATGAAATCTAACGAGACAATCTCTAAAATGTTTGCCAGGTTCATGATCATAGTCAATGGACTGAAGGCCTTAGGTAAGGACTATACGGATGCTGACTTGGTAAGAAAAATCCTACGTTCTCTCTCTTCAATATGGCACACCAAGGCCACAGCCATTGAAGATTCTAAAGACTTGTCCAAAATTTCTTTGGATGAGTTAATAGGATCATTAATGACATATGAAATTAATCTAAAGAGAAATGAAGAACACATAATCGAAACCAAGCCAGTAGCATTAAAGGCCTCATCTAGTAACAAAGACAAAAATCAAGAGAAAACAAGTTCTGATGAGTCTGAGTCCAATGAGGATGAGCTTGCCCTCATGACCAGGCAATTCAGGAAATTCCTAAAATACAGAAAAGGGAAATTCTTAGGGAAAAAGAAATTCCCATCAGGTAAAAGAAATATTTCCTCTTCTAATGCTAACTCAAATAGGAATCAGAAATCTGATTATATAGGATCTCAGGCATTGCCGTTACGCCAAAACTCGAGTTGTTGTGTAAGGATACAATCCTTCCTTATAACCCACCACAAGGTACAGTCCCCCTGCTAGACAACTCAGCAACACCCGCAGGCAGGTCCACACCCGGACCTAGGCATGTCTTGGCCAACCCGGCCTCCGCCACACCCTCATTCTCAGGTCGCCCCAGGGTGAGACGCTGGCACGCGCACCTGCCTCACAGCATGCCGCCCAACAATCTCCCCCCCAGCGACACCCCTGGGAATCGAACCCATGACCTGCTCTGATACCAGGTATATAGGATCTCAGGCATTGCCGTTACGCCAAAACTCGAGTTGTTGTGTAAGGATACCATCCTTCCTTATAACCCACCACAAGGTACAGTCCCCCTACTGCACAACTCAGCAACACCCGCAGGCAGGTCCACACCCGGACCTAGGCATGACTTGGCCAACCCGGCCTCCGCCACACCCTCATTCTCAGGTCGCCCCAGGGTGAGACGCTGGCACGCGCACCTGCCTCACAGCATGCCGCCCAACATCGCGTTGTCGTGACATGCTTGGGGGATGCGTTCTTGTCGCAGTGCGTTGACCAGTCGCGTTAATATCCTTAACGCGACATGTCGCACCGTCGCGTCTTGGGTGTCGCAGGCATAAGGCCTTGGCCAGTGACCCTTTCCCCCTCTCTTGCTCTTTCCCCTCTCTTCTCTCCCTCCGGCGGTGCTCCACCTCCCTCTCTCCCCTTTGTGTGTTTTAGGCGAGGAGGAGGGTCGTGAGTGGTGTCCCGGAATCGTGGAGCTTGCGTGGAGCGAGGAGAAGGTGGCCAATCCGACGTGAACGGCCCTTATGGGTTTGTTCTTCGTTTAAGGTAGTGATTGCTTGAACTCTTCTCGATCCGGGTGGATTGGGAGCCCCTCGGGGTTTGTAGTTAGTGTTTACTGCTTCTCCATGCTCCCCTCCCCCGTGTGGTGATGTGTATGGCTTGTGGGCGGCCCCGGGATGGAGCATCCCGTGGGTCTACCTCTCTGCTGGTGTCACAACCGCGGCGTGTGTCGCGACACCAGAAGAGGCATCTGCCCAGTCGGGCGTGACCTTATCGCGACGCACTTTCCGATTGCGATAAGGATCACTGTCGCGACACATTTTCCTATCGCGACAGGGTTTCTGTCTCAACTCTTTGCCCCATCGCGACAGGGTTGCTTTCGCGGTGCCCTTCCCCGTCGCAATGGTATCGCTATAGCCTAAGAGGACACGACAGTACCTGTGTGCCTCGAGTGTATCCGTGATTTTGGTTGGGGTGTTGGCATGTGCCTCAGGGCAGGCTTGCCCTTAGGACCTTCTGGTGGGGAACGCAGCAGGTTTTCCATACTTCTGGTAGTGTTCCAAGGTTTTGGCTTGCTCTTGCATGCGTTGGTTGGCCGACGGCCCTCTTGAGGGTCCGTGCATGCCTCTCGCTTGCTGGGCTTATCGTGGGTTACAAGCCAGCAGTTTGGTGTGGTTCTTATTGTGCGTGCCCCGCCTGTTCACCGGTGCTTGGCACTTGAGGGCTTGTCCTGTTCAGAGGTTGTCTCCGTTGCCTGGGAACCCCATCCTCACGAGCCTATTGAGGGAGTGCTCTGGGCTACGAGCGTGCTCGAGTTGGTAGCCGAGTTAGCAGACTCTAGAGCGGAGAGGAAAATGAGGTTTGGATAGCGACGCTGAGTCATTTGTAGAGCTCTCTTGTCTAGGGCGGGACGCTGAGGTTGTCTGGGTGTTTTCTTCCCGGCGCGGCCCAGATAGTCCTTTGTCTCACTGCCTCTCTCTACATTGGTTCCGGAGCCACGTAGTGATGCTAGGCGTGGGGCCGCGGCTTAGCCAGGCTACGGTGTTGCTTGCATTTGTGTGTTTCTATGGCGGCTCAGTCTAGCTCTTCCATGGAGGGGAGGCAGGAGCTAGGATGGCGAGCAAAGGGAGTGGTTGCTATTGTTGTGACGGTGTTTCCTCACGATGTTTTCAAGCATGACTCGTTGTCCGAGCTTACACGGCATTTATAGCCTAGCTGTGTCTAGTCTCTATGGGCGTCGTTGGTCTGGCTTTGTGTGGACCCATGCTTCTGGTGGTTTCCGCTTCGGTGTCCTCTCGGTTCCATAGTCTTGTTCTTGGGTACCAGTCCATGGTGGCACCAGCGCGTGTGGCTTCCTGACCTCGTGGTGTGTCCGGGGTCCGGGGTGGTTCTATTTGTCGGCCCTCGACCTTGTGGAGGTCTGAGGTGCCCGTGCTTGTGGTGAAACGTCGTTCTCACCTGGCTGTTGCATGGTCTTGGCGGGTGTGCCGAGGGCTGCTTCCACTTTGTGCCCGACTCCGTTGGTTTCTGCGGGAGTCGTGTGTGTGTCACGACCTTGGTTGGTGGTCATGGCTTTGCATTATTCTGTTCCACTGCTTAGTAGTACCCTTCTGTAGGTGTTCCTCACTTTGCCGCTTTCTAGGGTAGTTTCCTATTTTCAGAGTTCCTGCTGCTCTGGCCGGTGAGGGACTGGTAATCCCTACTAGGCCTTGTTCGTGAGGCTCACCCCCCTACTTCCTTTAGTTAGGGGCTCGTCATCGTGGGAGCTTGGTGTCGGACGGGTTGCGGAGGCGGCTGTGGCGCTGTGTGTTGTCAGCAGCAGTGTGAGCGAGTGTTGTGAGCTCTTATACCTGAGTGAGTTGAGAGTTGTGCTTTGCAAGTTCTCGGGGTATGCCCCTTAAGGACTGCACCTTTCTTCTTGTACCTGTGCTTTTACTTGGGACATGTTGTATATTGTATATCTTGTTATCGTTATTTAAATTCAGTACATATCTCACTAGACTATTTCTTCTAACCCTTCCGGGTCTTTGGATCCGTGGGTGGCGACGCAAACTTCGGGGTCCCTGGAAGGGGTTCGAGAGGTCAGGTCGTTACAGTTGGTATCAGAGCATGGGTCTACTGAGATTTGTAAGGAAGTAATAACTATAGTTGTCCCAAAGAAAGGTACTAGTACGCTGCTGACATCGTCCGACTAGTGCTAGGCTTGTGCTTTCAATTGTTTTATAGGTGTGCGGCTCCCCTGCAAGATTCGTGTGTGCGCTACAGGTGAGTTGCAGCTATTGTTGTGTCGTATGCGTGGCGAGTGTGGTCGCTCGGTGTGTTCGTGCTGTGGTGGCACGGTTGGTGCTGGACTTGCTGGTAGTGGTCTCCCCTGTGTGGAGGACGGTTGCAGGCAAGTCCAAGTGCGGTGCTCCTAGTCGTCTTCGGTGCATTTGGCTGTGTGTGTGCCGCTGTGGCTGAGAGAGTCTGTGTGTGGTGTGGCCTTCACTGGTGCAGGGTTGTTTTCTTTGGAATCGGTCGAAGTGTCCTTGCCTTGTTGGCTGTTCCCCTTTTGTTGGGGTGTGTGCTGCGTTGGTTGTATGTGTGGTCTTCTTTCTGTGTGCTGTTGTGCACTGTGCTCTGCTTGGTCGATGTTGTTGCTTGGGCTAAGCAGATGTTCTGTGTGCCGTGTTGCATCGCTGGTTCAGTGCTGTGACACTTGTCTGTGGTTGTTGTCGGCCTGATGCTGGCTGGTTGTCAGCTCTGGTGAGGTGCTCCCAGAGTCTTTCTCTGTTGGTTCTGACGGAAGTGAGGTTCCCCAGAACTGTGTTGTACTCATTTATGGTTGCTGTTGCGTAGCCCTCTGGGTTGAGGTGCATCGCTTGGTTGCCCTATGTTCTGGTGAGGTTTCCCAGAACCGTTTGTTGTTGTCTTGGTGAGGGTTTTTCCCAAGACTGTTCCGTGCTCGTTTCTACTGTTGTTGTGCTGCCTTAGGGTCTGAGGTATGTTGTTGATTTGGCTGGTGCGTTCTGGCGGGTTTTCCAAGAACTGTGCCTTGGTGGTTCTGGTAGAGGTTCTCTCAGGACCGGCTTGCATTCTTTCTGCAGTTCTGCTTGCTGCGGTGTTCTCTTAGAAGGTATGTGTTGTTGTGTCGTTGGGTTGTGTGTTCTGGTGAAGGTCCTTCCTAGGATGGCTCTTTGTCGTTTCTAGTAAAGGTTCTTCCTAGGAATGCTCTGTGTTCGTTTTGGGCCACCGTTGTGTTGGCCCTGTGGTTCGAAGTGTGCCGTTTGGTTGGGCTGCGTTCTGGTGAGGTTCTCCCAGGATGTCTCTTGGCGCTTTGGGTGGTGGTTCTCCCCAAAGCTGGCCTATGTTTTTTAGTTGTCGCTGCTCTCTCTCTCTCTGTGTAGAGATGAGCTGTCGTTGTTGCCGGTTGGACTATCCATGTTACAGTCTGCTTGGGCGTTGTCGGTCAAGGTGCGGTGCCTTCGACCGTGTGTCCGGCCGTTGCGCTGGCCAGGTTGCCTTACTGTTCATTTCTGAGTTTCTCAGCTGCGCTAGTGGGACTTCGTGTGTCCCCGTGGTCAGGTGGTTTGCTTCGCTTCTTGCGCCCTGTGTGCTCTTACAGATGGTGGTCTAGTGAGTGCCGTGGGTGTTTGGCTGGCTATGCTTCTTGTGGAAGTGTCAGTCTTGCATTGTGGATTTTCCCTCTCACGTGTGGAAGAGACTCGTTGCGTTGCGTGTCTCCTTCCTCTGCTTTCCATTGGTTGCTCGGGGTGGCGATGCTCCATTGTGGTGTTGTGTTGCCAGGGTGCACATCGTTGCAACCTTCTGGTGGAGTCATCTTCCCTTGAGTTGTTTTTGGGTTGAGCTGGTTGCTCCCCTCGTGCCGACGTTTCCTTGTGGCACCGTGGGTCGGTGGACCTGTTCGTGCCATTTGTCATTGTGATGGTTTCTTGCTACCGACCTGGACAATTGGGGCATTGGGTCTCTATTGGTTTAGTGCGAGGTAGTACCATTTTCTGTTGGGTTGCTTGCGTGAGCATTGTTCCACTGTGCATTTCTTGCTTGGCTTGCTCGTGCAAGCGTTGTTCCGGTGTGTGCTCCATTGTGCCTCGACTTGTGCCTTGGAGGCTTTTCGTGTCGTCGTTTTGGTGTTTGGCCTCTCTATCGGTCGCGATAGAGGTGGGGCTTCTTGCTCGTGCATGCCAGGGAGTTGCTGCAGTTTTTGCTCCGCGTGCGGTAGAGTCGGTGCTCCGTGTTTTGTGTGGTCTCCGGAGCCGACGTGGTTGTTGCGCTCTTGAAGTTGTTGGCTTTCCGTGTGTTTCTGTTGTAGGTATCTGGTGGAGAGTCCCCTTCGGTGGGCCCTGTGTCGTCTTAGGCCATTGGTGCGGTTGTGTGCACTGCACCTTGAGCATTTTTCGATGCTTCGTGTCCTTGTGCCTTAAGGGCTGGGGCCGACGTGGCCTGTTGTGCCCTTTTAGGCTTGCGATTCCTTCTGTGTGGCTTTTGGTAGGTCTTCTGTGGAGAGTCATTCCTGTTAGCCCATGTTGTTTTGGCCGCTGGTGCACCTGTGTTGCACTTTGCTTAGTTTTGGTGCTTGTGGTAGCACCGTGTGCTCATGCTCGAGTGTTTAGGTTTTGTGCCATCTGGAGCCTTGGTGCATTGTGTTGTACCTTGGGTGGCTATTGGTGCTGGTTTTAGCACCATGTGTTGTGTCGGGTGCCTGTTCGTGAGATTTGAGTGTCTTTTCACGACTTCGCTCGATATTGGAGGGGTTGGGCTTTCTGCCTCAGGGACACGTGTGCTAGCCTGAGTCTTGTGGTTGCACCGTTGCCGCTGTGGGGTGGCTGCTTTGCCTTGTCTAGGTAGCCCTATCAGTGGTACGCCACACTTTGGTCATAGCATGTGTCTTGGTTTTCCCTCTCACTTTGGGAGCGAGTGTGTTCGGTTGTGGTACCTTACTTTGGTTTGGGTCCCTCCGAGGTCGACGTATTGTTCTCGACCTCTGCGGTTGTTTTGGTTCCTGTGTGGTTGTGCGTCTTCTGATGGTTGGCACGTTGGTACCCGCGCTGAGCCCTGTGTGCACGTGGTGGGTGTGCTGCCAATTCCTAATTGGTTCTCCACTGTGCGTGGTGTTGGTGAGTCTGAAAGCTGATGGCGGAGTCTCCCGTTAGTTCATCTGGTGACAGTGAGGCCTATTGGCTTACTAGTACTCGACCACGAGGTTTGTCAACGTTGGGAGGTGTCCGGTTTTGACTTAACCTAAGACAACTTCTGTGCTTCTGTTGTGATGTGTTGCATTGTGGAGCATGTGGTTTCCCAGTCTTGTGGCTTCATGTGCATTTGGTGTCCTTGTCGGACCACGAGGAAGGTCTTCGTGAGACCTAGTGGTGACAGTGGATGTCGTTTTCACATGTTGAGGGTTCTCTGCGTGCATTTGCTGTCCCTGTTGGACCGCGAGGAAGATCTTGGTGAGACCAAGTGGTGACAGTGGACGTCGTTCCGTGTGTTGCGAATCCTCCGCGAGCGTGATGTTGCTCTAGTTCTCGTCGCTCACTTGGCTTCTTAGTTCGGCTGGTGACCGATGCTAGCTGCTACTAGTAGCGTGAGGCTCTTCCCCTGAGTGTTGTGCTTGACTCTCTAGCATTTTTCCTGGTTGTTGTCAGCAACTGTGTACTCCGTTGGGTTTTGCTGGAGACAGAGTGAGTTGCTGACCGATGTTTCTCATGTTGCTGCTGGCAACTGCGTCCTCTGTCAGGCCTTGCTGGCGACAGTGTGGGTTGTCGATCGGTTGGCCCCCACAGTGGGGTCTGTTGGTGGCTACAGCCGTGCGGTTTTTGGCTAGCATTTTCTGTTATTCGGGTCAGATTTGGCATCGCTCGGCATCTGTGGGGTTGTCGTTTCGTTTGGGCGCCCCACGTGTGCCTGGAGTGAGCTATTGGTTTTCGGTTTGGTGCTCCACCCGTGTTTGGAGCTCGTTGTGTGAGCCGTTGGTTTTCCGACTTCGTGTGCCCACACCTGTTTGGCTGTGCGATTATTGCCACGAGGAGGTCATGGTAAGACTTAGTGGCTCTTCGCACCTGCGCCTTGTGTGCTCTGCGCTTGTTTGGCTGTGCGATTGTTGCCACGAGGAGGTCGTGGTGAGACTTAGTGGCTTATTCACATTGGTCTTATGGTTGCCCCCTGTGCTTTGTTTTGTGCCTCGGGATTTTTTAGGCATGCCTTAAATTTCGAGCACGAAATTGTTTTAAGTGGGGTAGGATGTAAGACTCGGCTTCCCGTCTTTCCGTCCGGTGTCTTAGATGACTGACCACTAACGCGTCTAGGCTGGGTGATGCATTAGTGTCGTGTCGTGGGCGTGCGACGCGACAGTCATCCTTGTCGCGACGAGCATGTGCGTCGCGTTCTTGTCGCGCCTGGCTTCTCCGTCGCATCTTCGTGTTGCGCCCGGTTAACGGGTCGCGATAGCTTTTTGTCATTTTGGTCATCTGACGCCTGTCAGAGTGGCAGGTGTGTTAGTACGACTTGTCGGGTTGTCGCGGCATACTTGGGGGATGCGTTCTTGTCGCAGTTCGTTGACCCGTCGTGTTAAGATCCATAACGTGATGCGTCGCCCCATCACGTCTTGGGTGCCGCAGGCATAAGGCCTTGGCTGGCGGCCCTTTTCCCCTCTCTCCCTCTTTCCTCTCTCTTCTCTCCCTCCGGCGGTGCTCCGCGTCCCTCTCTCCCCTTGTGTGTTTCAGGCGAGGAGGAGGGCCGTGAGTGGTGTCCCAGCATCGTTAAGCTTGCATGGAGCGAGGAGGAGGTGGACAATCTGACGTGAATGGCCCTTATGGGTTCATTCTTCATTTAAGGTAGGGATTGCTTGAACTCTTCTCGATCCGAGTTGATTGCGAGCCCCTCGGGATTTGTAGTTAGTGTTTATTGCTTCTCCATGCTCCCCTCCCCCATATGGTGATGTGTATGACTTGTGGGCGACCTCGGGATGGAGCATCCCGTGGGTCTGCCTCTCTTCTGGTGTCGCGACCGCGGCGTGTGTCGTGACACCAGAAGAGGCATCTGCCCGGTCGGGCGCGACCTTATCGCGACGCATTTGCCGGTCGCGATAAGGATCGCTGTCGCAATGTGTTTTCCTGTCGTGACGCTTTACCCCGTCGCGATAGGGTTGCTGTCGCGGTGCCCTTCCCCATTGCGATGGTATCGCGATGGCCTGGGGAGATGTGACAGTACATGTGTGCCTCGGGTGTATCCGTGGTTTCGTTTGCGGTGTCGGTGTGTTCCCCAAGGCAGGCTTGCCCTTAGGACCTTCTGGTGTGGAACATAGCAGGTTACCTCTCTGTGTTCAGTTACTGAAGGTGACACCTTCATGGCCGTGTCCTGGCGGCGGTGCCAGGAGGGTCGCGTCTGTCTAATAATTGATTGACCAACGGTCAATCGATTATTAGCAGAGCGATGGGATTTCCGTACTTCTAGTAGTGTTCCGAAGTTCTGGCTTTCTCATGCGTGCCTTGGTTGGCCGATGGCCCTCTTGAAGGTTCGTGTGTGCCTCTCGTGTAAGGAATCGTACAGCGCGCAGCGGAAACGCGATTCCCTCCATTTGATATCGTTGCCGGTGGTCGGAATCAAACAAAACAGAATCCTGTGCGGGATGATCTGATCTTTACCTTTGTGGGGTTGCGAAACTCCCGAATCCGGGGAGGTGGTAGCGCTGGAGGTGCTGGTGCTTCAAGCCGTTCAGGTGTCTGACCTCTAGACGTTTCCACGTGAGCTTCGGACGCAGACGGGATCTCCTCGGTCTCCATGCGTCTCCCGGATCTCAGCTCCACCATGTGCTAGGAGAGAGAAGAGGTGGGGGCACCCTAGGAGAGAGAGGAGGAGGCAGCCAGAGAGAAGACCTGGAGCTTTGGCCAGGGTTTGACTCTCCACGTGTATTTATAGACACTGCAGTTTTTCACAAAAACCCAGTTATTGTCTTAACGTCCATCCTTCCCAGTTTGCTCGGCATTCTATTGCGTGTGACACTCTAGGCCCAAGTGCTAGTCCAGTTTTCAGCCCATTAAGTCCAATAACTCTTTATTGACCTACTGTAATTAATTAATAACTCATATTAATTAATTACACAATTGATTATCGTCTCACGATAATGATCGGGCTTCCAATCAAGTTGGGTGCCAAGCAACACCACTTGATCTTGGAAAGCATTGGGGTTCAGCAACCCAATCAAGGAACCTTTTGCGTCAACAGATACCACGTGACTATAATCCTTCGCTTATACAATGCTCCAGAGTGCACTTACGGTATGGTCAACTGTCAAACCCTAATGTGTGCACTCACTTGGTTTAGATGCCGCACAGCAATATCAGAAAACTCCTTTTATGATAAGTATTCTTGCCCTAGCCAGGGACTATAAGGCATCTTTCCCTAGAGCATTCACTCTCTTGTTACCGAGAGCGAGCGATCCTATATTGACCACGCAATCACCTTCGAAGGTATTCTGCTAGATCCGAACGCTTAACTGATTAAGACCTCATGGCTAGAGATCTATAAGTTAAGGACGAAACCTAGAAGTCCACCGACAAGGTGTCCTTGGTGTCTCAGGTCTAAGGACCAATCATGCCACTGTGACAATGAATCTAGCTAGTTGACAGTTAGGTAACATTACCATCCAGCGATTCATAACGGATCAGTTCAGTGAACTCATTCTCCAATGAGCACCTACAAATTCACCTTAGTGTCTCCACATAAGTGACTATGAGACCAGTCACCCTCATCATATGAGCAGGTGCAACCTGTACTAGTCTAATCGGATATTCGATGTCCTTCTCGAATATCCCCCGACTAGGAACAATTAAGAATATTCATTTAAAGGATATTAATCCTATTGTTACGATCTCATCATACTTAATATCCATTGTGTATATTCATGGACTTCATAATGAAACGATAAACGAATTACACATAATGAATATAACAACCTTATTATTATTATTAAAGAACAAAATTGTACAAGTTATGATAGGCTTGAGGACACCCATAACTAACAATCTCCCACTTGGACTAAAGCCAATCACCTTTATGTCTTAAACCTATAGACTCTAGGTGGCGCTCAAACACAATTTGAGTCAGAGGCTTCGTCAGTGGATCTGCAATGTTGTCAACTGAAGGAACTTTTTCCACCAGTACATCTCCTCTAGTGATGATCTCCCTGATCAGGTGAAATCGCCTCAAAATGTGCTTTGACTTCCGATGAGACCGCGGCTCTTTTGCTGCGCAATGGCCCCATTGTTGTCACACAACAATGGGAACGGATCAGAGTCACTCGGCACCACACCAAGGTCGATGATGAACTTCTTCATCCATACTGCCTCCTTGGCAGCTTCAGCTATAGCAATGTACTTAGCTTCTGTCGTCGAGTCTGCAGTGGTTTCTTGCTTGAAACTCTTCCAGCTCACTGCACCTCCATTTAAGGTGAACACAAACCCAGATGTAGACTTGCTATCATCTGGATCTGACTGGAAACTCGAGTCAGTATATGCCCGAAGTTTCAAGTCCCCTCCTCTATAAACCAGAAATATATCCTTAGTCCTTCTCAAGTACTTAAGGATACATTTCACTGCCATCCAGTGTGTTTCACCTGGATTTGCCTGATATCTGCTCGTAACACTTAGAGAAAATGCTACATCAGGCCTTGTACATAGCATGGCATACATGATAGACCCTATAGCCAAGGAATAGGGGACTCTATCCATGACTGCCCTCTCTTCAGGAGTCTTAGGAGACTGCTCCTTAGAGAGATTAATCCCATGTCTCATTGGTATGAGACCTCTCTTGGAATTTTCCATGCCAAACCTTTTGACAATGGTATCTATGTACATGGATTGGTTCAAGCCAAGCATCCTCTTATATCTATCTCTATGGATACGTATTTCCAATATGTAGGATGCTTCTCCCAAATCCTTCATGGAGAAGTTGTTTGACAACCATACCTTTACTGATGATAACATCCCTACATCATTCCCAATGAGTAAGATGTCATCAACGTAAAGTATGAGAAAAGTGATATCACTCCCACTGATTTTCTTATGCACACATGGTTCATCTTCATTCTTAGTGAAGTTATAAGATTTGATAGCCTCATCAAACCTTATGTTCCAACTACGAGAAGCTTGCTTCAATCCATAGATGGACCTTTGAAGCTTGCATACTTTATCTGGACACTCTTTGGATGTAAAACCCTCAGGTTGTATCATATACACTTCTTCCTCAATGTTTCCATTGTGGAAAGTAGTTTTTACATCCATCTGCCAGATCTCGTAATCAAAGTATGCAGCAATGGCGAGAAAATTTTTGATCAACTTTATCATGGCAAGTGGTGAGAAAGTTTCGTCATAGTCAATTCCTTGCCTTTGACGATACCCCTTTGCCACCAACCTTGCCTTATAAGTGTCGATCTGTCCATCTGCACCGATCTTTCTCTTAAAGATCCACTTGCACCCAATAGGTACAATACCTTCAGGCAAGTCTACCAAGTTCCAAACTTGGTTAATTCATGGCATCTCGCCATTTCCCTGACTGAGGACTATCAACAGCCTCTTGGTAGGTCTTTGGATCATCATCCTCATTATAAGACTTGCCTTCACTGATATGTCCAACATATCTTTCAGGCTGTCTAGGTACTCTACCAGACCTACGTTGAACATGTGTATATTCCTGAACAGGTTCCGAAACCGATGTTTCATCTGGTGGACTTTGCATAGTTTGTGGATCTAGAACCTCTTCTAGATCTACCTTACACCCACTGTCCTCCTGGGTAAGGTACTCCTCTTCCAAGAAGACAGCTCTCTTGGCGACAAACACTCTTTGTTCACCAGGATGGTAACAGTAGTACCCAAATGTTTCTTTTGGGTATCCAACAAACCTGCACTTATCGGTTCTGGATTCCAGTTTATCTGGGTCATGTCTCTTCACATGGGCAGGACAGCCCCAGATTTTAACATGTTTAAAATCAGGCTTTCTACCCTTCCATATCTCATATGGAGTAGAAGACACAGATTTACTGGGAACCCTGTTCAATAGATATGCCGCTAACTTTAGTGCATATCCCCATAGGGAAACTGGTACCTACGAACAGCTCATCATGGATCGTACCATGTCCAACAAGGTGCGATTCCTCCTTTCCGATACACCATTCATCTGTGGTGTATAGGGAGGAGTCCATTCAGAAAGAACACCATTATCCTTTATGAATTGTGTGAACTCTGTACTCAAGTATTCACCTCCTCAGTTTGACCGTAGGATTTTAATGCTTTTTTCAGTTTGCTTCTCAACTTCATTCTTAAATTCTTGGAACTTCCCAAAAGCTTCAGATTTTACTTCATTAAGTAAACAAATTCGAACCTTGAGTAGTCATCCGTGAATGTAATGAAGTATGAGTAGCCACCCTTGGCTTGGGTAGACATTGGACCACATACATCCGAGTGTATTAGTTCCAATATGTCCTTGGCCCTATCCCCATGTCCACTAAATGGAGATTTGGTCAACTTACCCATTAAACAGGATTCGCAAGTTGCATATGATTCATAATCAAATGGATCCAAGTATCCATTCTTATGCAACTTTTGAAGCCTATTCTCGCCAATGTGACCAAGCCTACAGTGCCACAAGTAGGCAGTGTTCACACTATTCTTACTTCTCTTAGGAGAAACATCAACATGGAGATTTTCCTAAGAAACATCAAGTAGATACAAACCATTCACCAAATTTGCTAAAGCAACTAGTTTATTTCTCAAATAAACTGAACAACTATTGTTCTCAATGGTAAACTTGTATCCAATTCTGTCTAAACAAGAAACAGAAATAATGTTCTTAATAATGCTAGGCACAAAGTAGCAATCATCTAATGAAAGTAAATCTCCTGAGGGTAACTTGAGCTTCACTGTCCCCGCAGTATGTGCAGCAACACTTGCGCCGTTTCCAAGCCTCAAGTTCAACTCGCCCTTGCTCAGCTTCCTTCTACTTGTCAACCACTACATATCATTGCAGACATGAGAAGCACATCCAGTGTCTAAAACCCAAGATGTAGAATCTCTAATAGACAAGTGAAGATCTATCATATAGATACCTGAAGCTTCGCCAAGCTTCTGCTTCTCCTGAGCCTTCATTGCAAGGTAGTCCTTGCAATTTCTTTTCCAGTGTCCCTTCTTCTTGCAGTGGAAGTACTCGCCCTTTTCTTCTCCTTTGCTTATGTCCTTCTTTTGTTTCTGCTTGGATTGCTTCTTTGCATTGCCTTTCTCAAAGCTTGCACTGCTCTCCTCTTCTTGTTGGACTTTCCAACCATGAGAATAGTGGGCTTTTCCTTCTTAAGGTTGCCCTCAGCAGTCTTCAGCATGTTTAGCATCTTAGCTAAACTCACCTTCTAGGACATAGGCAATGTGCTCAGACCTGAGGACAATCTTCAGGTTCCTGAGCCAATCCGAGTAGCTCGGGCCTGTCAATTTGTTGGCATCCAGTATGCCTCGAAGTGGTTTACTCGACAACATTTTGCCTATAAAGGAAATGTAACACAACTAGCAGATGTTCATAATAATAATTAAATCTAGATTAGGACTATAATCAAGATTAGCTCCCACTATTTTCGATAGACTGTATAACCCTCAGATATACAGAATGGGAGACATCGACGGTCTCCTAGTGGGGATCGGAATCTCACAGACTCATAGCATGATCTTGTGGATAGCACAACAAACCATACTATGATCTGAAAGCGGTCAACTCTTGACACTTGCAACTCTTGCAATATCCGATCTTATTTCGGCCCCTGAATTTTAATGACCTTGTGGATAGCACAACAAGTCATTAAATCCAGTTTAAGCAGTACCATAATTACGTAACGAGCATAGATTTGGATGTAGCCCTTGTGGATAGTACAACAAAGCTACATCATTCCTCTACCTCGTTTAAGGCATCACCATGCCATAGTTTTAATCTATCATCAGATTTGGCAAGCCTTGTGGATAGCACAATAAACTTGCCCGATCTAATGGCAATCCTAAAACTATAATGATAGAGGGCCACGTAATTCATTCTTAATGATTACGCTATGGCTTAAAATTTAAACAAGGAGGGATTTTGACATATTTTATCTTGGTCTCTATATCTGCGCGCTATTGATATATAGAATTTGGAATATCATATATTTAATTATATATATCATAGCACATTCCACATATATCATATATATGAAGAAAAACGATGGATGATCATGGACTTTAACCTAGAGTGGCATTACTAAAGCCAGTTGGTAATCCACAAACATGGCAAACATATGGCAGCCCCGCATCGTATGCTCTTGCTTGATGTAACTCTATCTCCATGAAGGTCTTGCATGGTACTCTCCTCCATCTCTGCCAATCCGCTTCTTAAAATTACAAGTAACATTAAATTGGGCTCGCAGGCCCATAAATATACATCAGATAATAATAAGAAACCTTGAACAAGTCAAGGGGAGTACATAACAGGAGGGAGATAGAATGTACAGTTCGGATTTAATAGAGGGAGAGAGGGAGGCATGCAGTCCTCATAAATTACATCACATGCCATAAACCATAAAAATCATCACATGATATCTAGGTCCATGATCATCCATCCACATATCAACACATCACATGCATCAATAGGCAATTATCACATAATTACTTCTGAAATAACTTTTATTTCAAATATATAATAATTATATTTTGAAAACCATTTAACTAAATAATTTAGATAATATGGAAAACATCTAATCAACATTAGATAAACGCCATTCGCTGTTACTGCATCAATCCACCAAAATTTATTGTTAATTAATTTAACAAGAATCACATTCTTAAATTAATTAACATGCATTAATTAGATGAGAGGAAATAACTAAAACAATTTTAGAATTCCCTTAAACTAATTAAGCAAGGGGTCAAACATATGAAAAATAATTTGCAGAGAGCTAAACATTTTAAAACCCTCAAAATAATTTTTCAGAATTTTTTGGAATTTTTCTTAAAAAAATTAGCTTTTAAACAATTTAAAACATTTTAAAAACTTAAAAAAAATGGGAAAGGGGGTTTGGGTCTCGCGGATCCGGTCTGGTCGGATCTGGCATGGACCGGATCTGCCCGCCCGGGACCCGCAGGGGGTCCGCCCGCGACTTACCCGCGGGCGGACCCGCGGGCTACCGCGGGCGACCCGCGCGGGTCACCCCCTCCGCCTGACCGGGGGGCGCGGCTAGGGTGAAACCCTAGCCACCGCCGCCGCCCGACGTAGGGCCGGAGCAGGGGGAACCCCGCCGGCTCCGCGCCGCCTCCGGCGGCCGCGCTCCGTGCCGACGATGCCGGCGGCCGCCTGCCGAGGCCCCAAAAACCCCAGAAAAACCGAAAAACCCCAAAAAATTTGCAGAAACTACCCCCTTTCTTGGACTGTCCAAGAAGCATGGCAACGACATCTTGCAGAGGGCTGTGTGACCTCTACAGAAGGCCAAACGATGCCACAAAGGGTTCTTCGCGATGCCCTTGGTACCAGGAACAACTTCCATGTACCAAATAGGAAGTGCACATCCCATGTGCGACCCAAGAACGCAGCAAACTTGGCGATTCATGCAGAACGCGAATCGACGAAAATGCATAAATAACAATCATATGGCGCCGATTCCCACCGAGCCAGCAACCTGGCTCTGATACCACTGTAAGGAATCGTACAGAGTGCAGCGGAAATGCGATTCCCTTCATTTGATATCGTTGCCGGTGGTCAGATTCGAACAAAACGGAGACCCGCACGGGAAGATCCGATCTTTACCTTTGCGGGGTTGCGAAACTCCCGAATCCGGGGAGCTGGTAGCGCTGGAGGCGCTGGTGCTTTAAGCCATTCAGGTGTCTGGCCTCTAGACGTATCCACGCGAGCTCCAGACGCAGACGGGATCTCCTCGGTCTCAACATGTCTCCCGGATCTCAGCTCCACCATGTGCCAGGAGAGAGAAGGGGTGGGGATGCCCTAGGAGAGAGAGGAGGAGGCGGCCAGAGAGAAGACTGGAGCTTTGGCCAGGGTTTGACTCTCCACGTGTATTTATAGACACTGCAGTTTTTCACAAAAACCCAGTTATTGTCTATAACGTCCATCCTTCCCAGTCTGCTCAGAATTCTATTGCGTGTGACCCTCTAGGCCCAAGTGCTACTCCAATTTTCAACCCATTAAGTCCAATAACTCTTTATTGACTTACTGTAATTAATTAATAACTCATATTAATTAATTACACAATCGATTATCATCTCACGATAATTGACCGGGCTTCTAATCAAGTTGGGTGCCAAGCAACACCACTTGATCCTAGAAAGCATTGGGGTTCAGCAACCCAATCAAGGAACCTTTTGCGTCAACAGATACCATGTGACTATAATCCTTCACTCGTACAATGCTCCCGAGTGCACTTAGGGTATGGTCAACTGTCAAACCCTAATGTGTGCACTCACTTGGTTTAGATGTCGCACAGCAATATCAGAAAACTCCTTTTCTGATAAGTAGTTGATCTTGCCCTGGCCAGGGACTATAAGGCATCTTTCCCTAGAGTATTCACTCTCTTGTTACCGAGAGCGAGCGATCCCATATTGACCACACAATCACCTTCGAAGGTATTCTGCTAGATCCGAACACTCAACTGATTAAGACCTCATGGCTAGAGATCTATAAGTTAAGGTCAAAACCTAGAAGTCCACCGACAAGGTGTCCTTGGTGTCTCAGGTCTAAGGACCAATCATGCCACTGTGACAATGAATCTAGCAGGTTGACAATTAGGTAACATTACCATCCAGCGATTCATAACGGATCAGTTCAGTAAACTCATTCTCCAATGAGCACCTACAGATTCACCTTAGTGTCTCTACACAAGTGACTATGAGACAAGTCACCCTCATCATATGAGCAGGTGCAACCTGTACTAGTCTAACCGGATATTCGATGTCCTTCTCGAATATCCCCCGACTAGGAACAATTAAAATATACATTTAAAGGATATTAATCCCAATATTACAATCTCATAATAATTAATATCAATTGCGTATATTCATGGACTTCATAATGAAATGATAAACGAATTACACATAATGAATATAACAGCCTTATTATTATTATTAAAGAACAAAATTGTACAAGTTATGATTGGCTTGAGGACATCCATAACTAACATCTCGCTTGCTGGGCTTGTCGTGGGTTACAAGCTAGCGGTTTGGCATGGTTCTTGTTGTGCTTGCCCCGCCTATTCGCTCGGTGCTTGGCACTTGAGGGCTTGTCCTGTTCAGAGGTTGTCTCTGTTCCCTGAGACCCCCATCCTCACGAGCCTATTGAGGGAGTGCTCCGGGCTATGAGCATGCTCGAGTTGGCAGACTCTAGAGCAGAGGGGAAAATGAGGTTTGGACTACGGCACTGAGTCGTTTGTAGAGCTCACTTGTCTGGGGCAGGACACCGAGGTTGACTAGGTGTTTTCTTCCTGGCGCGGCCCAGATAGTCCTTTGTCTCACTGCCTCTCTCTGCGTTGGTTTCGGAGCCACGTAGTGGTGCTAGGTGTGGGGCCGCATCTTGGCCAGGCTACGGTGTTGTGTGCGTTTGTGTGTTTCTGTGGTAGCTCTATCTCGCTCTTTCACGGAGGGGGGGCAGGAGCTAGGCTGGTGAGCCGAGGGAGTGGATGGCGTGTCCCCATCTTGGCTGCTAGCAACGGTGGCTTGGTTCCTATTGTTGTGACGGTGTTTCCTCACAACGATTCCAAGTACGACTCATTGCCCGAGCTTACACGGCGGTAATAGCCTGGCTGTGTCTAGTCTCTGTGGGCGTCGTTGGTCTGGCCTTGTGCGGACCGTGCTTCTGGTGGTTTCCACTTTGGTGTCCTCTCGGTTCCATAGTCCCGTTCTTGGGTGCCAGTCCATGGTGGCATCGGCGCGTGTGGCTTCCCGACCTCGTGGTGTGTCCAGGGTCCGGGGTGGTTCTGTTTGTCGGCCCTCGACCTTGTGGAGATATGAGGTGGTCGTGCTTATGGTGAGACGTCGTTCTCACCTGGTTGTTGCGTGGTCTCGGCGGGTGTGCGGAGGGATGCTTCCGCTTTGTGCCCGACTCCATTGGTTTATGCGAGAGTCATGTGTGTGTCACGACCTTGGTTGGTGGTCGTGGCGTTGCATTGTTCTGTTCCACTGTTTAATAGTACCCTATTATAGGTGTTCCGCGCTTTGCAACTTTCAAGGGTAGTTTCCTATTTTCGGAGTTCCTGCTGCTTTGGCCGATGAGGGACTGGTAATCCCTACTGGGCCTTGTTTGCGAGGCTCACCCCCCTACTTCCTTCAGTTAGGGGCTTGTCGTCGCGGGAGCTCGGTGTCGGACAGGTTGCAGAGGCGGCTATGGCGCTGTGTGTTATCAGCAGCAGTGAGAGCGAGTGTTGTGAGCTCTTGTACCTGAGTGAGTTGAGAGTTGTGCTTTGCAAGTTCACGGGGTATGCCCCTTAAGGACTGCACCTTTCTTCTTGTACCTGTGCTTTTACTTGGGACTCATTGTATATTGTATATCTTGTTATAGTTATTTAACTTCAGTATATATCTCACTAGACTATTTCTTCTAACCCTTCGGGTCTTCGGATCCGTGGGTGGCGATGGAAACTTCGGGGTCCCTGGTGGGGGTTCGGGAGGTCGAGTCGTTACATTAATGAAATGGAGAGTTTATTCCAATTTATTGTTCATTAGATGCTCTAAATCACTTAACTGTGGTGCAATTTACACTACTATGCACTTTGCTCACGTCTCCTCGATTTATTCCGCTGCTAAATTGGCGGGGCGTGACAGTTGGTATCAGAGCCTAGGATGTCTTAATCGGATATCTTAGGTTTAGGATGTTCTAGGATATCCTTATTGGATCTCTTAAGGTCTAGGTTGTTCTAGGACAAACTGCCTTGACACGTGTCTAAATCAACCATCATACCTGAGCAAGGATTGGGTAGAACTGTGGTTAAGATCTAAATGTATATAGACTTACACATGTTAGTTTAATACTACTTTAGCACCCTAACGCCAACCTTATTCTTGAAGGAATTCTTAATGGAAGCCAAGCGTATGCCACCGCAAGACGAAATGGGATCAACTCAAAGGTTAGTTTTGGCATGTCGACAAGCCGCCCAACTGCTAGAAAGAGCTTTGGAACCGACCAGAAAGATTAGGAAACTGAATAATAAGAAGGGGAAGGGAAGACACCACCTTGGCAAGGGGGTAAACTAGCAAAAGAAACGTAACAAGGAGTTCTTCAGGATCATCTGCCTTCATTGTCAGAAGACGGGACATTTGACCAAGGAGTGCTGGCATAAGACTGGTGCATGCCTACATTATGGCGATCTGGGACATCAAATGATAGACTGTCCTTTCTTAAAGGAAGTTCCAACTAGCACAAAGGATATGAACTCCAAGATAAAAAGGAAGCGACTAAGTGATGGTAAGGGTAAGATGACGAATAAGAGGAATGGCAAGCGATTAGCCCATGGTCACGAAGATCGATGTAACCACTGTAATAAGGCAAACCACGTGTCAAAGGACTGTTGGAAGAATCAAGGGAAGTGCTTCCGATGTGGCAGCTCAAACCACAAGATTGGAGAATGCCCAAAGATGGAGATCAAACTGATAATTACAAAATTTTAGTGTTAAATTTCATACATTTAGTTAAATTTAGACATCATTTGTCTATAAATAATGTGCACATTGAGTTTAATTGTCATTCTATTCAGGTATAAAATTTTGAGTATTTTAGTTAAATTTTTGTGTAGAACAAGTAGTTAGATTTAAAATTAATGCCTTTTAAATAGTTTGACTAATAAAGTGTTTTCTCTTTTTACAAATACATTGTACATAAATAAATCTTGGTTTTATACTTTCATAAATAATTCTTGTAAATATTAATTAGATTCTTATATTAGTTGATAGTTACAATACACATGTTACATTTCATTCAAATAAGTCATTTTTTTAGATTGTTTAATTAGGTTCTTTTTCTTTTCACAGGTATATTTTGGAAATGAAAATTTTTAAATTCTATACATAAATAATTTTAGAGGCATTGTAGTTTGTAAACAGTGTGTAAATAAATAATTTTTAACCACATTATGCCACATACCCCCCCCCCCTTAAAATCCATTGTACCCTTTTCTCTCATCTCACCAGATCTAGCCACATACCCCCATTAAACCCTTCTTTGTCTGTCTTCCCTTCAGGCTCTGGCGCTGTGTGGAAGCTGCTGGAAGCAGCTGGATGGTGGAGCTCTGGTGCGAAGGCGGCATCCGGACCCGGCTGGTGTGTGCGCGGCTGTGGCCATGGGAGGGGCATGGTGGTTTGGTGTTGGGTGTGCTGGAGGTAGTTCGTGCAGTCAAAGCTGGAAGCTGCTGTGCGGAGCTGTGGATGGCGATGCGCGCAGAGGAAGCTGCTGTGGAGCTCGGATCTGCTGCACATCTGACGTGCATAGCTGTGGCGATTGTGCTGGACGGATCTCCCGTGCGAAGCAGAAGCAGATCTGGTGGAGGTGTGGAGCGGCTGAAGCGGCTGGGGCTGGAGGCGCAGCGCTGGAAGCGGCCAGATGGTGCGGGTGCTGTGCGGATCTCCCGTGCGAAGCAGAAGAGGATCTGGCAAAGGTGTGAGGCGGCCGGGGCTACGGTGGATGGACCTTCTGAGGCTGGCTCGTGCGAAGGCGGTCGCCCAGATCTGGTGCAGAGCAGCTCTACGGCGTCTGGCGATTGGGTGCGGCTGATTCAGAGGAGCTCACAGGAGGCGCCTGGAAGCCTATAAAGGGACCCCAAAGGTCCTCTTTTCAAATGGTTCTGGTGTTCGAATTTCTTAGGAATTTTTAGTTTTCTTTTTCCTGTATTTTCTTCCTATGAGAGCAGAGAGTTTGCCTGATGGAGTTTTAGGATTTTTGTTTTAGTTTCTTTCTTTCTTCCACAGTTCAAGGGGTTCAGATGTGAGAGTTGTGAGGATTTCTTTTTTCTGCCATTTTGGTTCTGTAATTTTCTTCAGCATCTATTCTTCAGGTTCTTCTGCGATTTGTGAGGGGTTTTCTGGTTCAGAATTGTTGAGGAATTCTTCTGCTGCTGTGAAGGATTTCAAAAGGTTTTGGGGTCCGAGCTTTCGTCTTTGATATTTGTTCTTCCATTTCTACAATTCTTCTATACTGCTGTGAGGAGGATTTAGCAATTTCCCCATTTTTTTATATTCCAGAGTTCGATCTAGTGCAATTGTTAATTTGAGTTTTCTATTCCATTAGTGTTCTGTTTCTATCCCCTGGACAGATTGGGAGCATGATGTGCTGTCCATAGTTTCTGTAATATTTTCTTTATTGATTTTGTCATCATCTCTGGTACAGTAATCTGATATTCCTACAGTTCTTGTTGATCTCAACTTTAATTTTGGTTGCGTTCCTTTTCATTGTCTCATTATGATCTTTTCACTGTCTCATATTTATTGATATTTGTGGAGAGTTGAGAATGTTGATTGTTCATCCCCTAAGCTATAGGGGTACATTGATTTGATAATTTTTCGTAGATTCTTATTTTGTCATCTTTTTATCTTTTGAATCCAGAGCATTTCAGAATTAGATGTGCATCTTTATGTTTCTAGTTCTGATTTTGTCTACTTGTTTGATCCCTCAATTGAGAGGGTACAGTGATACCAAGTTCTTTTTTAATTTCAATCTAGCTCGTTCTTTCGTTATCTTTCTTCTGTCGAGTTGTGAGAAATTTGATTGGTGTAATTTACAGAATTAATTCTCATGCAATGTTATCTTAGTGTTATTGTGTCCGTTAGAATGATTTCAAGTCAAAGTAGTTTAATTCAAGCTTTATTCAGCCTCTCCGTGTATATGACCTGTTCTCACCACTGTATTAGTTCATCTTTGTGATTTTAAATTCGTGAGACAGTTTAGAGAAGGTGGGCATTTTGACATGTGCAACGAACTCGAGACAACGGAAAATGCACAGTCAACAATGCCGCGTTCATCTTGGCGCCATTGCCGGGGAGGCATTAGAGTTTGATTTAATTCTGCTTTCATTTGATTCCATTTGCATTGACTTGTTATTGGGCTTCTTATTTCAGATTTGCACAAGGAGTGGAACATGGAGATTGGGCTTGACCTTTGAAGCCCATTGGAGGAGGAAAGCGTGCTGATTTCTCTCAAATTTGCTTTTAATTTAGTCTTTTAGATAGAAAGAGTGAGAGTGAAGTTTGTAGTGAGGATTTCATGTACTCTTTGTGCATGTACAAAGATTTCTTTCTCGTTGGCATGTAATAATTGGACTCTTTGTGGTTTGTGTGGTTTGAGACTAGTCTATAGTACCACTTTATATTTTCTTAGTTCATTTTCATTTCATTTAGTTCAAAAACTAAATAAAAAATTAAAAATCTAAAATCTAAAAAATTTCAAATTGCTCTTTCATGTTAGTCGTTTGTTTGTAAATAAAAATTTCATCTTCTTAAGAGTAGAATCACATGTTTTAGGACATTCATCATTTTAATTGTCATTTTAGTTCCACTTCTTTTCTTGCATTGAAGAGTGCGGGGGAAAGGTAAGACTTCCATCGCTTATTTCATGCATTAGACTTAGCATTAGACAACCCATTGTTTGAACTTGATTGTTGCACTTCACATTTGTAACAGGGACTGCTTAAGGGCATCACCCTTTAGAAATCATAAAGATAAGGTGAGGGATTTCATCACCCTTTCCTTTGCCCAAAAATCACAAAAATTTTCCACATTCTTGCATTTGCCTAAACTTTCAATAAAAACCAGTAGACATGGCCTTAGGGTTCATAATTAGATTTATCCTTTCTCAAATTCAAAACTTCTCCTTAAGTCTGGTGTCTAGGATTAGAGGTTAAAAAGCTTATGCTTAAGTGAGTTAGAGGTTATTTAATTGGGTCCTTGCGAAAACAAGGGGGGCCTCCCTCTACTCCACCTCTTACCTGGCCAGTACAAGAAGAGTTAGGATTGGACTTAAGCAAGCATAAATCTGATTTTGAGAAAAATAACATAAGTCCAAGGAACACTTAGTGTTTAGGTTAATTTGTTTTGAAATTGTTTGTTTGTTTGTGTTTGTCTATAAAACTTTAAAAATCTTAAAAAATTCAAAAAAATCAAAAATAGAAGGCTTTTCAATTGTGCATGCTTGGTAGACGCTCCCAGAACTTAGATTTGGCTCAACCTATAGATGAGATTGAAAGATTCTTTCATAGGATGGCCAACCAAGACCGAAACCAAGTTGCTAGAAATGTAGAGGAGGTCGCACCCAGACAGATGAAGGAGTACTTTATTCCTTCTGACTATCAGTCTGCTACTTGCATCAGACCGGAAATTCCTTCAAATCACTTTGAAATCAAGCCTGGAACCATTCAAATGTTGGCATCCTTCTATGGCAATCCCAATGAAGACCCCTATAGGCACATAGATGAGTTCTTAGAGATTTGTTCTACTGTAAGGATCCTGAACTTTATTGAAAATGCCTTAAGACTGACCCTATTTCCATTCTCCTTAAAAGACAAGGCCAAACATTGGTTAGGAACCATAGGGAGAACCATTACAACATGGCCAGAAATGCAGCAGGAGTTTTTGAAGAAATTTTACCCCATTGGCCGCGCCAACACCATGAGAAGAGCAATAACTGGATTCTCCCAACACCGGGGAGAGTTAATGTATGAATCATGGGAGAGATTAAAGGAGTTGCTTAGAAAATGCCCCCATCATGGTCCGTCGAGGTGGCAAATTGTTCAAGCTTTTATGAAGGATTAACATAATCGAATAGGCAGATGGTTGATGCCTCTTGTGGAGGAGCATTTATGACTAAGAGCGAGGATGAGGCATATAATCTTTTTGAAACATTGAGTGAGAATTCCATAAATCATGCCTCACTCCACACTTACGAGAGAGCACGAGGACCTGTAAGGAAGGTATGGATGTATGAACTAAGAGAGAGAGGAGAATCAGATTCTAGGGTAGAAGATCTGATAGCTAGACTTGATTAGCGATTAGAGCAGAAGTTGGAACAAAAATTCGATCAATTGTTATCTCTAACTGGACAAGCCACACCTAAATTTTCTCAACCACATGAAACTTGTGCTATGTGTGCTAGCCCAGCTCATCCTACCAATGCTTGTCCCACTACTGCCCAATTACCTCCTTTCATTCAAGAACAAGTCCAAGTTGCACAAGGTTTCTACAAACCCTCTCATGATCCATATTCTAACACATACAACCCTAGTTGGAGAAACCACCCAAATTTTTCTTGGAAAAATCAATCAGAACAAGTTTCTCAACCTGCCTTTAAGCAATCCATGTACGGTCAATCCTATCCCAATAAAAATCCGGGATTCGGCCAATCTTCTTATTCCAAACATCCGCAAGTCCAAGAAAATCAAAACTCCAATCAATTTGCTCATTTTCAGCAACCTTCATATCAACCACCACCTCCTCAGCCCAACTGGGATGATAAAATAAATCAACTCCAAAACATGATGGCGACTTTATGCCAAACTGTGCAACAAAATCAATATCAATATCAAAATTAGAACCAAAATATTCAACAAAATTTGGCAAGGATAGAGTCTCAGATTGCTAATGTATGTCATAGGAGGGAACCAGGTCAGCTGCTAAGTCAAGCTATAGCAAATCCAAGGAACAACCTTCCTTGACTTTTTCAGAACCAGCAATACCATCAAGCTCAAGGGTACAGACCAACTGTTAGACCAAATGTCCCTCCACCACAAAACCCACAACAAGTTTTTAACCAGAACATTCCTACACCACAAAATCAGAATCAGCTTATACAACAGGACCATCCTCCTGCCCAAGCTAGGGGCCCCCAAGTGGAAAATGTCAAAACTGTGTCAACTTTAAGAAGTGGAAAAATCTTGATAAATCGTCACCCACACATGTCAACATTGAATGAGGATAAAGAAAATGAAATTGAAAAAGAAATTGAAGAACAAATTGAAGAAAATGTTGAGAAAGAAAAATCCAAGGAAAAAGAAAAAATGACTGAAGAACCTCTAGACAAAATCAAAATAAATGAAGACCCAAGTTGTTACATTCCAAGAGTTCCTTTCCTAAAGCTTTAAAACCAAAATCCAAAAACAAATCAACTGGTAATGAAGAACTCTTGGAACTGTTTAAACAAGTTCACATCAACATTCCTCTCCTTGATGCCATTAAGCATGTGCCTATTTATGCCAAATTCTTAAAAGAAATGTGCACTCCAAAATGTGAAATGAGACATAAAACTGAAACAATCATTCTTCCAGAAACTGTGAGTGCCATTATCTTAAATCAACTCCCAAAAAAACTCAAAGATCCAGGCACTCCACTAATTCCTTGCATCATCGGTGGAGTCACTTTTGGGAGCAGCCTTGTGGATTTGGAAGCCAGTGTCAATCTCCTACCTTTTGCTATTTTCTAGAAATTCGAATTAGGAGAATTGAAACCCACTTCTGTTGTCCTTCAACTAGCCGATCGTTCTGTCACCACTCCTAAAGGCTTAGTTGAGGACGTTATTGTGAAAATCAATGATTGTTACTACCCTTCGGATTTCATCATTCTAGACATGAACACTCCTCAAGATTTAACTCAGTCCACCATCATCCTTGGTAGACCTTTTTTGGCCATAGCTAGAGCTAATATTAATTGTGCTACCAGGATGATGGATATATCATTTGAGGATGAGCGGGTTAGTATCAATATTTTTAAGGCATCTGGGCACCATGATCAAGGAGAGAGTTGTCTAGTGGAAGACTCCTTGGAAGAATCTTGTGTGAAAAAAGTAGTAGACCAACCTTGTGCTCTAGGGTTTAAGGGAGAGAATAAGACAAAGCAAAAGCCAAAGATCTATAAAGCCAAAGTCAAAGCATTCCATGATAAACACGTTCATAAAAAATTTTTTCAAGTGCATGATAAGGTCTGGCTATTCAATTCTAGGCTTCGTCTGTTTTCGGGAAAATTGAAGTCCCGATGGGATGGTCCTTACACTGTTGTCAAAGCTTATGACAATGGTGCTGTCATTATTCTTGATCCAAAAACTGGATAATCATTCACTGTTAATGGGCAGAGGTTAAAGCATTTCTTTGAAAGCCAATCTTCTTTAAAAATGGATTCTACCAAGCTAGCTGAGCCAAATGAAGCCTAATGGCGTCCGGCTGAAGATGGTAAACTTAGCACTTCTTGGGAGGCAACCCAAGTGTACAGATTTCCTTCATCAGGTAATTCTCTGTCTTACTTTCTTTTCCTGTAAATAAGTAGGGGGGAGAGGTAGAATAAGCATGCATTCATAGTCCTCATCCCAACCATTGCTTCATTTCTTTTTCTTGAGCTTGTACATATGCAAATAAAAATTTCACAATGTTTCATCTTTGAATAAAAATGCGTGGCTTTGCGCATCCCAGACTAGGTGTATGATCTTTAACCATTAAAATTTTGTGGTTATCACACTCCTTTGCAAACATCCATGTTAGGTAGCCTCTAGTAAAAGATTACATGTACTCCTTGTCTACCTTATGTAAGGATTTATGGCAAAGAAGTTTCATACACATACTACACAGCCACTTAGACTAGCTGAAACCGAATGTAGCAAATTTGTCAAGGCTAGTAGGAGAGATGTGATTGGTTTTCTCCCTTCCCCTTAAGTGAATTGTGAAGGAGGTGAAGGCTTGTGATCAAGGAACCTGACTGTCCATCCTTCCTTTAAGAGGAAAAGAAAAGAAAAAAGCAAAAGCAAAAGAAAAAATATATATCCATGAAAAATGCCCCAGATCTGAGTAAAGTTGGACTCGCTACTCTTGAAAAGTGATGGGTTGTGCAGCATTGTGGATGAAAAAGAAATAAAAAAATTCTGAGTGCACAAAGTGCAAATAAAGGGGCAAATTCCCCAACTCAGAGAAATAATCCTCAAGGAAGATGGGCATAATGGAACTGAGAGAAACAACTCAATCTGACTAAGCAATGATCTTATTCCACAATTCCTTTCTTCCCCCTCGAATTAATCTAATCTCAAATACTAGCCGAGGCAGAGGAGCTCCAGGAGGGCTGATGTGAACTCTTAAGTGAGCTACCACTTGTGCACTAATTTCTTACCATAAACCCTTACAATTAGGAAAGACATATCTTTACGTTAATCTTTTACATGATAACTGCTTAGCATGAGACATTACATCTTCTAGTCCTACATTTGGAGTAATTTTTATTGCTAAGGGACTAACAATATTCAAGTGGGGGGGAGTGATAATTACAAAAATTTTAGTGTTAAATTTCATACATTTAGTTAAATTTAGACACCATTTGTCTATAAATAATGTGCACATTGAGTTTAATTGTCATTCTATTCAGGTATAAAATTTTGAGTATTTTAGTTAAGTTTTTGTGTAGAACAAATAGTTAGATTTAAAATCAATGCCTTTTAAATAGTTGACTAATAAAGTGTTTTCTCTTTTTACATATACATTGTACATAAATAAATCTTGGTTTTATACTTTCATAAATAATTCTTGTAAATATTAATTAGATTCTTATATTAGTTGATAGTTAGAATACACATGTTAGATTTCATTCAAATAAGTCATTTTTTTAGATTGATTAATTAGGTTCTTTTCTTTTCGCAGGTATATTTTGGAAATGAAAATTTTTAAATTCTATACATAAATAATTTTAGAGACATTGTAGTTTGTAAATAGTGTGTAAATAAATAATTTTTAACCACATTATGCCACATACCCCCCCCCCTTAAAATCCATTGTACCCTTTTCTCTCATCTCACCAAATCTAGCCACGTACCCCCATTAAACCCTTCTTTGTCTGTCTTCCCTTCAGGCTCTGGCGCTGTGTGGAAGCTGTTGGAAGCAGCTGGATGGTGGAGCTCTAGTGCGAAGGCGGCATCCGGACCCGGCTGGTGTGTGCGCCGCTGTGGCCATGGGAGGGGCATGGCGGTTTGGTTCTGGGTGTGCTGGAGGCAGTTCGTGCAGTCAAAGCTGGAAGCTGCTGTGCGGAGCTGTGGATGGCGATGTGCGCAGAGGAAGCTGTTGTGGAGCTCGGATCTGCTGCGCACCTGGCGTGCGTAGCTGTGGCGATTGTGTTGGCCGGATCTCACGTGCGAAGCAGAAGCGGATCTAGTGGAGGTGTGGAGCGGTTGAAGCGGCTGGGGCAGGAGGCGCAGCGCTGGAGGCAGCCAGATGGTGCGGGTGCTGTGCGGATCTCCCGTGCGAAGTTGAAGCGGATCTGGTGGAGGTGTGAGGCGGCTGGGGCTGCTGTGGATGGACCTGCTGAGGCTGGCTCGTGCGAAGGAGGTCGCCCAGATCCGGTGCAGAGTAGCTATACGGCGTTTGGCGATTGGGTGCGGCTGATTCAGAGGAGCTCACAGGAGGTGCCTGGAAGCCTATAAAGGGACCCCAAAGGTCCTCTTCTCAAATGGTTCTGGAGTTTGAATTTCTTAGGAATTTTTAGTTTCCTTTTTCCTGTATTTTCTTTCCTATAAGAGCAGAGAGTTCGCCAGATGGAGTTTTAGGATTTTTGTTTTAGTTTCTTTCTTTCTTCCATAGTTCAAGGGGTTCAAATGTGAGAGTTATGACGATTTCTTTTTTCTGCCATTTTGGTTCTGTAATTTCTTTAGGTTCTTCTGCAGTTTGTGAGGGGTGTTCTGGTTCAGAATTGTTGAGGAATTCTTCTGGTGCTGTGAAGGATTTCAAAGGGTTTTGGGGTCCGAGCTTTCGTCTTTGATATTTGTTCTTCCATTTCTATTGTTCTTCTGTACTGCTATGAGGAGGATTTAGCAGTTTCCCCATTTCTTTAAGTTCCAGAGTTCGATTTAGTGCAATTGTTAATTTGAGTTTTCTATTCCATTAGTGTTCTGTTTCTATCCCCTAGACAGATTGGGAGCATGATGTGTTGTCCATAGTTCCTGTAATATTTTCTTTATTGATTTTGTCATCATCTCTGGTACAGTAATCTGATATTCCTACAGTTCTTGTTGATCTCAACTTTAATTTTTGGTTGCGTTCCTTTTCATTGTCTCATTATGATCTTTTCACTGTCTCATTCTAATTGATGTTTGTGGAGAGTTGAGAATGTTGATTGTTCATCCCCTGAGCTATAGGCGTACATTGATTTGATAATTTTTCGTAGATTCTTATTCTGTCATCTTTTTATCTTTTTGAATCCAGAGCATTTCAGAATTAGATGTGCATCTTTATGTTTCTAGTTCTGATTTTTGTCTACTTGTTTGATCCCTCAATTGAGAGGGTACAGTGATACCAAGTTCCTTTTTAATTTCAATCTAGCTCGTTCTTTCGTTATGTTTCTTCTATCGAGTTGTGAGAAATTTGATTGGTGTAATTTACATAATTAATTCTCATGCAATGTTATCTTAGTGTTATTGTGTCCGTTCTTTTAGTCCTACATTTGGAGTAATTTTTATTGCTAAGGGACTAGCAATGTTCAAGTAGGGGGGAGTGATAATTACTAAATTTTTAGCGTTAAATTTCATACATTTAGTTAAATGTAGACATCAGTTGTCCATAAATAACGTGCAGTTTGATTTTAATTTTTATTTTATTCATGTATAGATTTTTCGAAACATATTAGTTGATAATGGGTTAAAATACACATGTTAGATTTCATTCAATAAATCATTATTTCTTAACTAATCAGGTGCATTTTTTCACATGGGAAATAAAAGATTTTTGTAAATAAATACTGTATATAAATAATATTTTTGTAAATATTTTTTTAGTAATAGATAGATATCATTTTGTAAATAAATAAAAGTCTTTTAAATACCTCACCAAATTCTATTAAATAAATAAATATTTTTACCTCACCTTTCGCCACAAATATCATTAAAACCCCTTTTACCTTACCCTTTCATTTCTTCACCAGGTTAGAAGCTGCTGGAACTTGGAAGCACTTGGAGCTCTGGAGATTTGGCCCTGCTGACGGTGAGCTGAGTTGCCAGGGGTGATGGCCAGTGCCCAGGTGCGCTCAGGCGATGGTGCGGCTGGGCCAGGCGGTGAGGTGGCGGCCGATTATGCTGGGGCGCATACTGGCTGTTGGGCGGAGATGTTCAAGGCGGTGTGTGCAGGCCAGGGCTGGTACATGCGGCGCACAGCAGAGGCAGGCCAGATCTGCCTTGTGTGACCCAGGCGTGTGGGGCAGCAAGGTGAAGCGGCCTACTGGGCAGTGAGCGATGAAGCCCTGGTGCGAAGCAGAGCTGATGTGGCCAGATCCGGGGCGGTGCATGCGGCTGGTGGAGTCCGAGCTGTGTGAGGCAAGTGCTGGAGGTGGGCTGCTCGTGCAGATCTGGGCGGGAAGCAGAGGCGCTTGGAAGCCTATAAAAGGGACCCCAAGGTCCTCCGAGCTGGGGGGTTTAGCTAGCTCATATTTTAGTTTATTTCTGCCATTTTTACTTCTGTAATTTTTCTTTTCTGCAGAGCTATGAGAGTTTGGGGGGTTCGAGGAGTTAGACTCAAGTTCGTTTTTTTAGGAATTTCCAGTTTTCTGTTCTTCCAGAGCCAGTTCG
Organism: Colocasia esculenta; assembly: GCA_014218235.1. NCBI lineage: Eukaryota > Viridiplantae > Streptophyta > Magnoliopsida > Alismatales > Araceae > Colocasia > Colocasia esculenta. The sequence continues at coordinate 48,189,596 of CM024754.1, forward strand.
ATTTGTGTGGAATTGTAACTTCTTTTTGTAGCTTTCCTTTCAGCAAAGCAAGCATTAGTTCGAGTTTTTAGGAATTTTTTTTACTTTTCTGCTTTTCTTCCATAGTTCGGAGGGCTGGGCCAGTCCTTCCATTGTTCTTCCATAGTTCTTAAAGCTTCGCCAGTAGAGATTTAGGAATTAGTCTTATGCCATTTTACTTTCCTGTACTTTTCTTTTCCTGTGAGAGCAGTGGAGTGTTCTTGATGGTTGTGAGTCCGATTTTTGTGGAATTTTAATTTGTTTTCTGTTCTTTCTTCTATTTCAATTGCAGAGGAGGGAGATGGCTTCGCTAGTTCGACAATTTTTGGGGTTTTTAGTTGTTACTGTTCTTCAGTGTGCGGATGATGGCTGGTTTGATTTTCTGAGTTTTTAGTGCTTTCCTATTTCTTCCGGAGATCAGTTCTGTGGAGGTTTGCTTCTAGTGTTGAGGGGAGATCGGCTTTGTCTTCCCCTCTTCCGTGGAGATTTGTGAGATGGTTGGGGGGCTGAGAGAGATTAATTGACGTCTGTGAGCTTTTGCTTTTCCATTTTCTCCTGTGCATAGATGATTCAATCCAGTACATTAGTTTAATTCTCTAGTTTTTTTTTGTGTTTAGATAGTTCAATCCAATGCCATTTGTGTTTTCTGAATTCTTTCATTCAACAGAGCATGTAAGGGTTGGTTAGTTTGATTAATGTGGGATTTTAGCTTCTTCCTGTTCTTCCGGAGGTCAGAGGGTTTTGGGGTCCAGGTTTGTGGCTTTGTTCTTGCTTGACAGCATCTATTTTTTCATTTCTTTACGTTGGGGAGAAGGGTCCATAGCAACCCAGGGAATCCGTCTTTGGCTTGTTCTATGTACCCGAGAGATTGGAACATTTCTTCTGAATTTTACTTCTGATGTTTGGAATCGGAGTTCGGCTACTGTGGGAGCTGTGAGGTTGGTGTGGAGAGATCGATTCAGTGGTGTTTTTTGTCTTTAATTTTCATTTCCTCTGTACTTAGAACAGATAGATCTAGTGTGTTGCAAATTTCAATTCTGTTGTGTTTAGAATTCGATCCATTGCATTTGTTTAATCCCTCTGTTCTTGCTTTAATGGTTGAGCATTGATAGATAATTCGACATTGATAAGGGGATCAGATCCAGAGTTTTGGCGTTACAGTTTAATGTCTTTTATGGTTTCTTAATCTAGAGTTTATTACATCATGTTCCCATTTTGTTCTTCATTTTATAGTTCGTAGTGTTTTTTTTAGATTGGTGTTGTTCATAGAAGTGATTCTATTACAATGTTATTTTGGCAAAAAGTGTTTTCAAATCAAAGTAGTTTAAGTCAGATTCTATTCAGCTTCCCTGTGGAAATGACCTGTTCTCACCACTATGCTAGTTCATCTTTGCAATTTTCAGTTTGTGAGACAGTTTAGAGAAAGTGAGCATGTTGGTTTGTGCACGGAACTCTCGACAACGGAAGTGCACAATCAACAATGCGTGCGCTTCACAAACGTCAAGAAGAATCAACATATCAAGATCCACACAAAGCTTTGGCACAACCCTCTATAAATGACGAAGTGGTAACCGTAAAAGGTAACTCTAAACTTATCCTGATTATCACCTTTTAGCGTGGAATGATGATTCATATGTAACTGAAGGAGTCATGGAATTTGGTCGACCAAATTCTTTTTAAGAGGGGGATGATGTAATACCCCAGATTTTAAAACAAATAAAAATTTATGATAATAATAAAAACAATAATAATATTTTAAATATTGAATCAAAAATAGAAGGCAAAGGTAATAGAATAACCCAAATAATATTGAATTTGATAGTATCCATTAATCTCTAAAGGAGAATCCCCATGAATTAAATCCCATTAAAATAGAGATAAGTAATGGGCTTTATCAAATGGTTCATATAAAAGTTAATGGGCCAAATAGGAGTTTTAAAAGATGGAATAATATAATATACTCTAAAATTCGTAACCCAAATGCTACCAAAATAGAAAAGGGGCAAGGAAATCAATTAAATGGTTAATAAGCACTCAAATTGGACTCCTAAACTTACCCCCATTAGCTAGGTACGAAATTTGCACCCCAACATAACCCAATTAGGAGAAACAATAGAAGGAAGGTTGGAGAATACAAGGAAAATTCGGCGTTTAATAGTAATTTGAGTTGTAGTAGGATTTAACATAGCTAGATGTATAAAAGCACCCTAAATCCTTCATGGCCGGCCCTAATGTTCTTCTGAAGAGTTCTTGGTTGAGAAGAGGAGGCCACAGGAGGAAAGAAACGTGGGAGATAGAAGCTTGAAGCCTCTACACCCTGTTCTTCGTGTCCAGAAAGTCATAGGAGTTTACATCACTCAAAGGTAGGTATTCTCGGGCAAAAGATGAATCTAACACATACCATCTTGTAGTGCATCTTGTCTAGTTTCATACGCAAGTGAGTTGACTAATTTTCATCATGTATCCATCGAGTTATAAGCGTTTTCCCATCATCGTGCAAGTCTGTACCGTTTCTTGTTCATGCTAGTTTGCACACCTAACGAGACCAAATTGATTTGGTCCAAAGGCATAGTTCTCTTCTTCTTGATGTTCCCTACAAGTTTCATGTTCACCACTTTGTCCCAAGTGCCCTATATTTAGAGATATAAGCATTGCATGAAGATCGCAGCACGTTTTGTCTGTTTTTGTGATGAGCTTGAATCACGACCGATCTAGGCGACGCGATTCAAAGGCTTGGTATTGCATCGGTCTTGACCGTCGCATTTACCTGAAAGGCGGCCGCCCATGTCGTCACAATTTAGCCTCGTCCCGTGCCTCAAACTGTGTGCGTGTTGACTGTCAGAAGACCTCTGAAACGCAACCGCTCAGGTCATCGTGTTTCACTATCGTTTCCCGTCTCTAGGGAATTGCGCCATTTGAATGATTAGGGTTTGCATGAATGCGACGGTTCTCGTTTTCGCATTTCTGACTGCCTGATAAACGCGACCATCAGACCCGTCGCGATTTACCTGCATTATTCCAGCAATGATTTTTGCTCTATTCAAATGATTATTTAGGTTTGTTAATCATGTGTACACCTTGTAAAACTGTGTAATAAATAGTAAACCATCATGTTATTAAATTTTGATATTTGTCACCTAATTTCTTTAATTTAAAAGTTAATGTGCACAATCATTCTATGGCTCATGATTTCATGCACATGCACACACCAAATATATATCATTGCCATAAAACTATGTAGAAAATACTTAAATAATTTATCTGGTAATCTACATCAATAAATGCACATTATTCACCCATGATAATAAAGACATTGTATTTTGTTTTCTCACGTGGATTTGGATTATCGATATCGCCGCTCCACTGTTCTAGAATTCATCTAGAACGTCGAGCAACTTGTTTTCTCTTCACACTACTCTCTTGACAAGTTGGAACCTATCTATTAGACATTCCGTTCTGGTAGACAATGGACTTTTTGTTAAGACCTCCGTAAGACTCCGTACTCTATGGATTCCCTCATGGAGATCGAGCTGGTTGTACCCTAACGGCCATAACACTTTTAGGGATCAATGTAATCCAAACGGCTTTAGAAGTTCTCTCTTATCTTGAATCACGCCAGACCTCTGGACCTATGCATAACATGGCCAGTGGAAGGGTAGTGAACTCTACCTGATTGCCAACACCAACTGCACGTGTTGTGCAACTGATACTATCGTCTGTTTAATCAACGTTTAAGTGCAATGACCTCTAGTTCTCAGTTATACTCTACTCGCTCATCTATTCACACTCTCTCTACTATCTCGTCTATTCATCTAGTACTCTCATCTATTTCTTGGTAGTCACTATTAGCCATTTGACCGATTGTCTAGGATAACAAACATAACTAATGCTAGGCAATATTATAAAGGGCCCAATCTGGTCCTGGGAGGAGCGCCCGAAAAGTTCCATTTGCCCGCGGGAGTTTAATGATCAGGGTGTTCGGCATTACATCCAAGTGCCATACTATCTAGATTAATCAAAGACAATCAAAAAGTGATATATTCTCTCGTTGTCTATTGACAAACAAAGTGTTATACTCTCTCTCGACTATCTATGGATAACCAAAGTGCAATACTATTTCGATTGACGAAAGTTAATCAAAGTGCTATACTATTTTGATTGATGAAAATCAATCAAAGTGCAATTTACTCTCCATATGGCCAACTACGCTCTCTCTCTCCTTGCTATACATGTTACTTACTATTGCTTGATAATGACGTTACTTGCTATTGTTTGCTAGCGCTCTCTATCGTGATTTGATTTCTTGTGCTATACTTGATTCATGTGCTATTTGAACCATGCTACTCAACTTATTTCTTTCCTGACTATACTTGGCTCTCTCTATCATTAGTGACTCTGCTTTTAATACATTAATCATTTAAAGTATGCTTGTAACACCCCAAAAATTTAAAGTGCTAGAAAAATATGAATAATGTGGTTAATATACATTAGGATTGTCATTAAATTGAAATAATTGATATTTAGGTATGATTAGTGGTAACGTATGTTACCCTAGTGTCGTACACAGAGGTGCACGCTTCCACAGGGCGACAACGAAAAATGACAACGAAATAAAAATCCGAGAGTACCATAATTTCTAGAAAAAATGTGGAGAAATCAGAAATGTGATTATCCGAATTTTTCGATGTGCGGATTTTGAGATTAAGTCGACACGACCATTTTTTAGGTGATTTTCACCTAGTGTAAAATAAAATCCAAAAATTAAATAAAAATCACCATAATTAGAAAAACCATAATATTAGCCTATGGTTAAAATTTCATGCCAAATGGATACCATCTGGTCATGTTTACATCAAGTTTATTGGACCAGCCGAATTATGGTGTATTTACTGTTTGGTTTTTCTGGAATTTCCAGAGGCTTACGTGGGTGGCTCTGGGAAGGCCAGCGCACATGGGGAAGGGATTACCACATTAACCCACAGCTGTAACATGTGAGTTGTGCATGTAACTCGTGTCAAATGGTAAAATTCCATAGCTTTTACTGCGCCACCTAGGTGGGTGAGGTGCCAACGTGCATGGCAACACCCTTGGGTTATAAATACACCAAAAAATCCTTCGTAAGCATCTTTCCAACCTGTTCTACTGTTATTCTTCTGCCTTTGCACTGGGTAATCTCAAGTTGGGAGGTGTTTCTGAGTGCTAAACTTTGGGAAGAGGCTACTGCGGTGTGAATTGCTGTCTTGATCTCATCCGTGCATCTTGTCTCTGTTCGAGCTTTTGCTGGAGCTGTTGCTGAGGAGTGGCTGTAGAGCTATTCTGGAGGCTATTTCTGTTATTACACCAAGCTACACCTGCTTATTCCTTTATTTACGATTATTCTTCATCTCCTTCAAGCTAGGTAGGATTCAATTCCTAATCCTCTTCCTTTCCATTCTTGGATTGATTGGTTAAAGTGATCCTTTACCATGAGATTGTTGACATCCAGATTTTGTAAATTAATCCCATGGTAAGAATTTATCTTTCATCATGTATGATTTTGTGTTTGGCCATGTGAGACAATACAATTCTTGTCCTTCTATCATATCTTGTGCAAATCTGAAATCATGACGATTTCACTATGCCAAGTAGACTGAACTATGACGGTTCTTTCTACAATCGAGAAATGATTCCTTGATAAAATCTTAAGTGAGTGTGTGTTTTGATAAGTGCTTGATAAGTAATGAAGGAAAAGAAGACTTTTAGGAATATTACTCTTCCGATAACTTTCCCTTTCAGTTTGTCTTCTTGATGGATAAACCATATGAACCATATCCCATGATTTATTTTTCACTCCCTTGTCATGTTAGCTTCAGGTTTGAGGCTAAGATTATGTTTGGATTAAGTCCTAATCATGTTAGGAGTGATAGAGGAACTTTGGAGAACCAATTAGAGTGGATTTAATGACTTTCTGAAGGTTTGCACAGAACCTGTCGACAGACGAGCTTCTTACTGTCGACAGGAACATATTTCCAGAACCCTGAAATCACCACTGTATGTTGCTGTCGACAGGCCCGTAGCTTGCTGTCGACAGATGCATACAGAACTGAAGTTCTGTTTCTGGAAACTAGCCCCTATTGACAGCAAGCTTGTGCCTGTCGACAGGTACTGACAGTGCCATGTTCCCAGCACCTGTTTTACTCCATTCCTTAATGCAAATCTTACCCAATTGTGTCAACTAATAGTCCACCTATATCTTGTGGTTTTTACTACCTAAACACCTACTAAAATCAGTCATGTATCTTTCTTTTTATCATGAATTATTTCTGTTTCCCAGTTGACTAGCCCAGAGGGGGGGTGAATGGGTCTTTAAAAATTTATTTAGGTGACACCTGTATGTAAAAGTATACACAAAAACAATCTTCGATGTTGGTTAGTAACGGTTAGTATGAACAACAAACTCATAAAGAATCAATCACACAACGCAAACAATTATCCTGGTTCGGACCTCCTTTCCTTAGGAGTCCTACGTCCAGTCCCTGAGCAACAACTCAGGTTTTCACTAACTAGGGTACAGTCCCCCTATGGACACTACAACACCCAGCACAGCTGGTCTTCCTTCACACCAGAAGGGAATAACCACACCCTGGATACCTCACCAGGTCTTCCTTCACAACCGAAGGGAAACAGCACCCTGGATCCCACCAGGTCTTCCTTCACACACGAAGGGAAACAGCACCCTGGATCCCACCAGGTCTTCCTTCACACACGAAGGGAAACACCACAAAGAGAATAGAATGAATTCAAGCCCTAGATCAAGCTTTTACAAGCCAAGATCTGAAGTAACAAGCACTGAGAGCAAAAGATCTAAACAAGGCACACTCTCAGAACTACACGGGCTCTCTTAGAAATTCTATTACAACACAGAGAGTGAAGAGCTAAAGGTGATGAGGAATGAGATTCTTTGCTCTAGACTTCTTGCAGAAGAATTTGAATGCTTGTATACGAGATGCTTGTTCTCTACTGCGTTGCTTTTTATTCTTCTCTTCTGTATTGTATTTATATCTCCTTTTGAAATACGGCCGTTGAAGTAACCGTTGTCTCTTAAATTGATAGACGTTAGACTGCTTGACATTTGGAAGCTTCAACAATCTTTTATCCATTTGAGCACGCAAAGAGATAGGATCTTCTGGCGTCTATATGGTCCAACGTTGTATGACAGAATGTCTTTAGGACCCTGCACACATTAAATGCTAGAACAGTAGACAGCTAGGCTGTCTCTTGTTTTCAGTAAACGTTGATGTGAGTATTCACTAAAATAGAAATCCCAAATAGCTTGTTCTAAAAGATGTTGACAGAATATGCACAATAGTAAAAGGATATCATCTGCATGCATGCAGAGATACGTTCTGTCTTTATTAAATGCACAGCAGTCAGACAGATAAGAGAAGACTTTGACTATTCAACGCTTTAAGAGATAAGATAAATGTCAAGTCGATATAAACCATAAAGTCGTTGTCTATATGACTTATGAAATCGTTATGAATACTAACAAGTCATTATAGAGAGCAAATCGTTATAGAAAACAAGTTTATGTGTTCAACAAAGAAATCGTTATAAACACTTAACAAATCGTTATGAGTTCTAAAGAAATCGTTGCGCAAAGCAAATCATTATAAGTAATAAAGAAATCGTTGCGCAAAGCAAATCGTTATGAGTTCTAAAGAAATCGTTACGCAAAGCAAATCGTTATGAGTTCTAAAGAAATCATTGCGCAAAGCAAATCGTTATAAGTACTAAAGAAATCGTTGCGCAAAGAAAATTATTATGAGTTCTAAAGAAATCGTTGCGCAAAGCAAATCGTTATGAGTTCTAAAGAAATCGTTGCGCAAAGCAAATCGTTACGGCGAGCAAGTCGTTGCGAATTCTAAAGAAATCTTTATGATAACTTACGAAATCGTTACGGCGAGCAAGTCGTTGCGAATTCTAAAGAAATCGTTATGATAACTTAAGAAATCGTTACGGCAAGCAAGTCGTTGCGAATTCTAAAGAAATCATTATGATAACTTAAGAAATCGTTACAGTGAGCAAGTCATTGCGAATTCTAAAGAAATCGTTATGATAACTTACGAAATCGTTACGGCAAGCAAGTCGTCGCGAATTCTAAAGAAATCGTTATGATAACTTACGAAATCATTACGGCGAGCAAGTCGTTGCGAATTCTAAAGAAATCGTTATGATAAATAAGAAATCGTTACAGCGAGCAAGTCGTTGCGAATTCTAAAGAAATCGTTATGATAACTTAAGAAATCGTTACGGCGAGCAAGTCATTGCGAGTTCTGAAGAAATCGTTGCGATGACTTATAGAATCGTTGTGAGAACGATTTGTTTGTAATCAAATGATGTCACAATAAAGAAGTCATTGTGACTTTCAACAGAAGTCGATGTGGACTTAGAGAAATATGATCTGGACAGGATAAATGCTTTAGTGAGGTAATGCTTACCAATATTGGCTTGATTGATGTTGGCCTTGGAGTATTTCCTGTACTTAAGACTTAGAGAACTTTGATAAGGTTTTGTTTGGTTTTGTTAATTACCAAAATAAATATGTAATTAATTAAATTACATGGGGACAGACTGAGCATCAATCTCCCCCTTTTTGGTGATGACAAAACTTAACAATAAGCATGGATAAAGAATCTGAATATTTACAGAATGTATTTCAGATATGCTAAGTATTTTTCTCCCCTTAACAATAAGCATGAATAAAAAATCTAAATATTTGCATAATGTATTTCAGATATGCTAAGTATTTTCTCCCCTTTTTGTCATTAAGCAAAAAGATAATTTGAGACAAAGAATGAAGAGAAAAGATAAGCAGAGACAAGCAAATGTAGTTTATTCATTCTGAGGAGGTACAGGTAAGTAATAAGCAGGAGATAAAAGAGAGGCAAAATGAGAAATAATCTCCCAGGCCTGCTCTTCCTGCCTCTCAAAGTAAGTCTTGAAGGGTCCAAGACCAACAGAATAATTTGGTCCCATAGAGGGAGCCATTCTTTTGAGGTGAAGGACCAACTGAGCTTTAAGGAAATCAATGTACGGATCTCTGTCCAAGGAGTGCTTGTAGAAGGAGACTTTTCCAAAGCTAGCACATGCAAGAAACTGATTAAGGGAAACAGGATAGAAGATCTACCTATGCTTCAATTCCTGGCGCATGACGACATAGACTTTGTACCTTTCCACCCAAATTTGAAGAGGATCATTTACAAGGTGGAGGGAATTCATATCCAAAAAGGTTGCAGCTGAGATTGGAGGGCAACCTTCCCTGGCTAAGGTTACATTTGTATCCGATAATTGCTGAGCAGATAGAGGATAGAACTTGGCCCACCCTGCAGGTGTCAGTCTTTCACATTCTAACAAGGCAGGGGCTAGAATCTCAGCATGGATGTGGCCTAGGTGGTACTCCCTAAAGATAAATCTGGGGAAAGCTACCACACTGCCCTTCTGAACTTTGATTCTGCCCATCACTCGCGCAAAACGATAAAAAATAACTGATCCCACTGGTGTATCCATGAGCAAAGAGTGAAGAGGAGGAAGATATGTAGCCTCTGGCAGCTGAAGAGTAGCAAAGTCTACTTGAATTTCTGCAGTGCCAAGCTCAGGTCCAAGATTTCGGATGGCTTGCCTGAACTGACTGAGTTGGACTTCAGGTAAGTGATGAAGATACCTATAATCATTAAACATGTTGAATTGCCTGATCATCTTGATCTCTTTCTGGATGAAGGGAGCCCAGGAGTTGTTATGGTGGAGCAGAAACCATTCTGACAAGGTGAGAGAGTGATCCCTGGGAGGAAACATTTCAGATCTGGCAGAGAGAAACTTGTTATAGAGGACCTTATTTGAGCGTGCCCATTCTTCTTCAGATAGGGATTGAGCAGAAAAGAAGATCTTGGCCTTGACAACCTTGGTAAGAGATGTGTAAGGTAGGATGGTTTGAAGATGGTCAGAAAGGTTTAGGAAAGGTAGATTGAAGAGGGTGGCAAAGACAACCTTTGTGAGGTATTCCCTGTAGAGAGGCCTATTTTTAGTGACCTCTGTGAGAGAAAACCACAAGGGAGGATACAACGGAGTAAAAGATGAAGAGGTTTTCTTTCTTAGAGGGAGGACAGGAGGGATCAGAGACATGAATATGCTGGCCAACTTTGAGAACAGAGCCAAGAATAGTGTCCTCAGATTCGTCTTTGATGGGGCTCATATAGGGACCATCAATTTGAGCTCCTTCTGGAATGATGGTGATGAAGGAGGGAGGAGGATGAGGATGAAGAAGGGATGGTGGAGGAGAAGAGGTGTGAGGAGATGGTCCAGCTGATGATGAGGGACCAGAGGAGGAGGCTCCAGCTGATGATGAGGCTGGAGGAACCTCAAAGATAGATGGAGGTGGAGGAATATGAGTGGAAGAGCAGGAGAAAAGGTAGATTGAGAGGGAAATGGTGTTGGAGAGGAAATGGGTTTGGGTTGAGGCTTTTTGAAGGTCTGGGGAGCAGGAGGTGCTGTAGAAGCTGAGGGTGGAGATAGAGGAACAAGTGTGTGAGAAGAAAAAGAAGGAGCTGGGGGCTTAGATGCCAAGACTTCTTCTTCTACCACTGTCTGCACAGGTTCAGACTCCAATGGCCCTGATGGCCCTGACACTTTCTCAGCTGGCCCTGGAGGCCCTTCAACTTGCTCAGTTGGCCCACATGGCCCTTGCTCATTGACCTCTGCCCTGCTGCTGCTGGTGTCGGCCCTGATGGCCCGGACACAGGAACTGACGGCCTGATGGCCCTGGTGGCCTGGAAGTATCAGCATCCAAGTTCTGATCTGCAGGAGGTGCAGGAGGAGGAGGAGCTTGAGCTCCAACTGCCTTCAGAATCTCAAGCTAGCATAGACTTCATGCTGCCCATCTCTTTGTTGAACCATTTCATGGATTTCTTATTTGAGAGATTTCCTTAGTGGTGGATGCTTGGCTATAAAATGGAGTTCACATCACATTGAAGAGAGCACAAGATCTCACCTTGAGCATCTAATCTTTCAACGACAGGTTTCAAATTAATAATAATTTTCTGTCTCACCTGCCTCTCGAAAGGAGTATCTGCTAAGAGTGGAACTTCAGAAACCACTTCTTTTCCTTTCTGCCTTGCCTCTGAAGCTGGAGGCTGCTGATCATCATCTGATTCTGAGGAGCTGGCTGTCCCCCATCTCTAGGATCATTACCTGGGGGATTGTCATGTTCCTCCCCCTGAGTGCCATCATCATGTGAACTGGCAAAGACTTCATCAGCAGGCACACTGCCCATAGGCTCATCACATTGTGCTGCTTCTGCTGGTCCCCTTTAATTGCTCCCCTCAGTAGGAGCATCTTTTCCATTGACTCTTGCTCCCCCTGAATGGGAGCATCTTCCATAACAATGTCTTAGGAGCAACTGATTCCTCAATGTGGCCTGATGCCACAACTTCTTCCTCTGAATTTCCACCAACCTCTGGAGTGACTGGGGTGGAATGAATAGAATCCAACACCTCTCTAAGGATAGAGGCAACAATGGAGGTGGGCAAAGGATCTGCTGCACCTACCACTGCTTCTCCTACTAGTGCTTCTGGAGGTTGAGATTCGACTGTCACTTTAGGGGACCCTGCTAGCTCTGTTGTCCCTGCTACTTGAGCTGCCAATTCAGATGGTCCTGCTGCCTCTTGAACTGCTGATACAACAACGTTGCCTCAACTTCTGCTACTAATGCTACTGCTGCTGGTTCTGCTGATGCTTCTGGCACTTCTTCCTGAATATCTGGAATATCCCCTATAATGGCCTCTCCCTCTGCCACAGAGGTCTTAGACCAAATTCCATCAACAATTGAGAACCCACTCTTCCTCAGATTTCTGGACCTAATTGCTTGGCCCATCTTCTCAACTACTGCCCCAGATAGATCAACACCAAAGTGTTTGAAGATCTTGGTAAGCAAATGGGCATAGGGCAAAGAGACATTAAGCTTGCTCTTTGTATCCCAAATCTGATCACGGGCAAACCTCATCCTTTCTATCATTACTTCGGCCATGTTGATCTCCTTGTTCTGTATGGCCCAGAACATCATATTCGAATCTGCCTTGGTACAAGAGGAGAATGTTGCACTTCTAGGAACCAAAATCTGACAAACTATGAAATGAAGGAGGCGGTTGAAAGCATTCAACTGATTGATATCTATTTTCCCATCTCTCAGTCTGAACCCTGGTCCTACAATGCCAAGACCTTTAGCTTGGGCGTCCACGGTGTGAACCCCACTGTGACCGGTTGCGCTCACATCAAACAACATCTTCAGAAGATCATGATCAATCTTTATGGGGATACTTTGACTGAAGATGTCACAGACCCATCTGTCTCTGATTTCAAGCAAACATAGAACGCCTTCACGAGGTCTGGATAGCTTACCTCAGAGAAGGTTGAAATAACTAACCACTTCATCCTGCTTATGGCTGCCACAACACTGTGCATCCAGTTCTTCTCAAGATCAGCAACATCTACTGCTTTATTCCCACAAACCTTGGTCTTCACAAACGTGAACCTCTCCTGCTGCTCAAGAGTAAGGAACTCAGCACTGTAGCCCCCAAGACTTCCGGAGATGATGGATGCGGCCATGGAATCAGGTGAACAGGGTTTCTGGAGGGTTGAGAAGGAAGAAGAAGTGAAAGCCCTCAAGAAATTTGTCGCGGGAAGGAGAGAGGAGCTTCAAACTTGCAGAGAGTCGATATCCGAATCGTTAGGGCATCGGCTTAGGCAACCTGACGAAAGAGGGAAAAAGGTAGAAGATGGGAGATGAAACGTCCCCACATCGATTTTTGTAATTGAATAAATGCTTTGTGGAAAGTGAGGCGCCAAAAGGCGGCAGAAAGCGACAAAAGAGTTTGACTATTCAAACCGACTTTAATAAAGAAGCGGCCAGGAAAGATAATTTGGATTTCTTTTGCTTAAAACCATGGAGGGAAAATTTTACTTAATTCTGCAAATTTATATGCCAGTTTTAAACAGAAATCTTTTCACAAATTGCACATGCTCAATTCCCTTCTAAGAGATGTAAATCTCTCTTCAGGTAAGGCTTTTGTAAAGATATCTGCTAGCTGACCATTTGTATCAATAAATGAAATTTCAATATTACCATTTACTACATGATCATGAATAAAATGATATCTGACCTCAATATGCTTGGTCCTTGAATGTTGGACTGGATTTTTGGTGAGATTGATGGCACTGGTGTTGTCACACAATAGTGGAATAGATTTGATATTTATTCCAAAGTCTTCAAGTTGTTGCTTTATCCATAGGAGTTGTGTACAGCAACTTCCAGCAGCCACGTACTCAGCTTCAGCTGTAGACAGTGCCACTGAATTTTGTTTCTTTGATGACCAGGATATCAAACATCCTGCAAGAAATTGACAACAACCACTGGTGCTTTTTCTATCTACTTTGCATCCAGCATAGTCAGCATCAGAGTATCCTACTAAACTAATTTCACAGGATTTTGGATACCACAGACCTAAATCATGAGTTCTAGCTAAGTACCTAAATATTCTTTTACAGAGATTAAATGAGATTATCTAGGATCTGCTTGATACCTAGCACACATGCATACACTAAATAAAATATCAGGTCTACTTGCTGTTAAGTAAAGTAATGAGTCAATCATACCTCTGTAGATCTTTTGATCTACTTTCTTACCATCATTGTCACCGTCCATCCTGGTAGATGTACTCATGGGAGTTGAGAGTGGCTTTGTGTTTTCAAAACCAAATTTCTTTAACAGCTCCTTGATGTATTTTGCTTGACAAATGTGAGTGTCATCTTTTCCTTGCTTGATTTGTAGTCCAAGAAATAATTGAGCTCTCCCATCATGCTCATCTCAAATTCTCCCTGCATCAACTTTTCAAAGTACTTGCAAAGGGATTCATCAGTAAATCCAAAGAAAATATCATCTACATAAATCTGTACAAGTAGTATGCTTTTAACTTTTGATTTTACAAATAGAGTGCTATCTACTTAACCTCTACTGAAACCATGGTTTAGAAGAAAAGAACTAAGCCTTTCATACCAGGCCCTAGGTGCTTGCTTTAAACCATATAATGTCTTATGAAGTTTAAAAACATGATTAGGAAATTCTGTGTCATCAAAACCCGGGGGTTGTTCCACATAAACTTCCTCTTTTATAAAACCATTTAAGAATGCAAATTTGACATCCATTTGAAATAGTTTTAAGTCTAATGCTGATACATATGCAAGTAATATTCTAATAGCCTCAAGTCTAGCTACAGGTGCATAGGTTTCATCGAAATCTATACCTTCCTTGGAATAGCCTTGAGCTACCAGTCTGGCCTTGTTTCTTAAGATCACACCAGCCTCATTCAATTTGTTTCTGAACACCCATTTGGTGCCAATAACTGGATGATCTGATGGTCTAGGATAAGTGACCATACTTGGTTTCTCTTGAACTGATTTAGTTCATCTTGCAGGCCAAGATCCAAGATTCATTACCAAGAGCTTCATTGACTGTCCTCAGCTCTATTTGAGAAACAAATGCTAAATAATCATAGGGTATCATTTACCTCTTGTTCTTACCCCAATAGATGGATCACCGATAATATTCTCAGGTGGGTGATCTTTCTTGTATCTCCACTCCTTTGGAAGATTTTCATGTGTAATTTCCTTTAGTTGCATGTCTTCCAGAGGTGGATCATTCTTGTCCTTAATTGATGTATTCTTTAGTTTCTTGGACAGTTCATCTGCATCATCATTATCACTATCTTCTTCCTTTCTCAGGGATGGTTAGTTTCATTAAAAATAATATGTACAGACTGTTCAATTAATAAAGTGTGTTTATTAAATACTCTATAGCCTTTGGGTTAGAGGTGACCCATGAAGAGGCCTTCATTAATTGGCATCCATTACCAATGTCCTGTAAGACCCGGATTTTTACTCTCTTTATATCTGTATGTATATGAATGGTGTGTTGGTGTTCGTTGTTGTGTGCTTAGCATGCGTATTCATTGTGCCTACTATAAATTTATCCTTCTTTTGAACATGAGCATGTGTGAATATCTATATATGTATACATAGGTGTATATCATGATTAATGTGGAAGTGAACAATTAGCTAATTAGAAGTGTATTATGAATACCAAGAATCTCTGACTTAGGATACTTGAATAGTACTATGCGTGTGCTATCTAAATATTGAAGAATATCCTATACTACCTATTTCATGGAATTTTGTATGGGAATGTAGAAGTACATATGTGTATGTACGTATGTATGTTATCTTGTGCGTGTGACATTGTATACTCAATTCTACATGCATAACACCTTGGTGTATTTGTGTATGCATGTGTATGATTAGTTGTAAGCGTTGCTCATTTGCATGGTTTAGCTAATGTGAATATTGTACTACGTACATTGCATATGCATAAAGAGTTCAAGCATGGTAGGTGTGTTTAGTAGTTTACATTGGGATTCTATACTCCTCATGGATAACATGCATGTATCTTTATGATGATTAGGTGAGAATAGTCAATTGGATGATTATGCATATAGTATATATAAGAAATCCTATACATGTAATACTTAAGCAATGTTAGTAAAGTTGTGTAAGTTAATCTAATTACCGGTGCGCATATTGTACCCATCCATTTCAATCATAATGTACATAAGTAGGCTACACCAGTGTGCGTATACTATATATATCAAATCAAGTGTGTGATGCGAGGACTATTTTATCGAATGGATTATTCCTAGCTAGCATAAATCATATCACCTCCTAATGATTTGCGAAGCCCACATAATTCTCGTCATTTAATTTGCCGTGTGTTGAGTCATACTTGTGTAAAATATCATGTACGTACAGGTAGGTGTCTACGTACATTTATCTTAGTATTTATGTATGCTTGTGTATGTATATAGATATTTATGTACATATTAATTAGTATAATTAATGTGCATATGGTTATATTAAATGTAAATAATTTTGTAATGAATGGTGATAGTATGTATACCCTACTATATACATGCATTACATGCATAGTTTCTGCAAAATTAGGTTCTGGCCAAAGGTCACCTTGGCGTCAACCTCTGGCCGCCGAGGTGGAGTCAACGTCCAGACCTGGACACCAAGCCTGACTCAGGCGTCCAGCGATGTGGACGTCAACCTCTCTGACCTGCATGCGCAGCAGAGCTGCTGTCTTCTGAAACAAGGCATGGCCACCCATTGGGGGATGTCCCCCAACGGATCTAAGGCTGTCTAATCGGCATGGTGAGTGGGTGAGGGGCTCTCCTACATCCTGAACCCGAATTGGCCTCTCCCCATTCTCATTTTTTTTCACCCTTGCAAGAGGAGAGGAGAAGAAAGAAAACCCTAGAGCATTCTGTGAGAAAACCCCATTTAGAACCCTTAAATCCGACCCCTTGAGCTGGATCTGGAGATCTACTGCAACAAGGAGGAGGCTGAAGCAAAGGAGAAGGCTTCCCCATCATCCCCTCGGCGTGGAGATCACCCAGGAACCCAGAGGAAGGCGATCTTGAAGGCACTTCTGCAACTTCTTGGAACTGCCCAAGGAGGTCTTCTTCGAGCCACAAATCCCTTGGAGGAATTTTAGAGAGGCAAGTGAGCTATCCATGGTGTTCCCTTATGAGTCTAGGATGTTTTATATTTTTATGGAATTTTCCTCGAGTCCTAGACCCTCCAATTCACCCAAGATTGAGAGCTCGGTCTGTGTTTTCTGCACAGACCTGGTTTGACGGCAAGGTCCCTGGACGCCGTATCATGACTTGGCGTCCATCGATCCTGCCGCTGACTCTGAGTCAGCGGCCAGAGACCGCCGTCTAGTTCTTCTGGACAGAACAGTGAGCTGTTCTGTCCCTCTTATACATTAAATTCGGTATGTTTTATGTGATGAGGATATTGTACACCTTATACTCTATGTATATTGTGCATTGTGGTTATGGATGAATGTGGGTTGTGTTGGTGAATGTGGGATAATGATATCTTGTAAACATGTGAGCATGACTTGTAGACAATCTTGTAAAATTCATGATTTATGATTAGGGTTTGTGTGAATGCCTTGGTTTCGGTTTGATCATGAAGAATAGTGGGTCAGCATATGTGTTTGCAAAATTTAGTAGTTTATCCATGCTTGAGAAATTGTAAATAAGTTCGGTTCGGTAAATAAAAACAGGCAAAAATGGTTTGTGGTAATTGATTTATAGATGTATGACTTAGGGTGATGTTGTATTCTAAAATCATGCATATATTAGTAGTCTCTGTGCAAAACAGTAAGTGGATAAATTGCAAATGTGTTAGACCCATGTTAGCTTAAGTTGTGAATAATATGCTAATTAGGTGTTTGATTTTCTGTAAATCCTATTTAGCTCAGAAAAATCTGAAAAATTGACGGTATGATTTGAACCCCGAAAACAGCATGTGGTTAAAATTTCAGGTCAATTGGAACAGTAAATAAAAGTTATGTGTTTTCATGTGAAATGTGATAATTCGTGCATATAATTGTAATGTGGTTTGTTATGGTCTAAAACCAACATGATTAGTGTGGTTACTGTATGTTAAACTCTTGAAATTCTGTAGTACCATGTTAAGGAAACAGAAATGTTCATGTGAGTGAGAAAGTGATTGAAATGAGAAGAGTTATGTGTAAAACCATGTGTAAAACGGTAATGTGTAAAAGTGTAAAAGTTGTGCCTATGTGACACTGCTACCCTAGAGGCATCGGAAGCCGTATATAGAAAAGTCCCTATAGAAGGCTCCATGTGATATAAGTTTGTCCCAAAGGCATTGGGAAAACCCCGGAGGTGGACAAGTACCACTGGATAGGGTGGAGAGGGCTTCTCCGGTCTGCGCAGTTACCAAGATTCACCGCTGTATTGCCTAGGTGGTGAGTATGTGTATGAGTTGTGTAAGTGTTGTGTCATGTGTTGTGTTATGAGTTGTGTTGAGAGCTGTGCTAAGGAATGAGCACGAGCTATGAGATATTGTTAGTGTCCTCTACTGGTGGTTAGGACTATGTGTCATGGCAAATTGTTTAAGTAATGAAAAATGAGTAAAATGTGAAATATGTGAATATGGCACGTGGTAAGTGCCCAAGATGCACGTGGTAAGTGCAATCGATGTGATATGTGATAAGTGAAAGTGAAAGAGAAAATGATGTGGAAATGAGTAATTGTATAAGTGTGAACATGTGTACGTGTCAAATGTGTAAAAGTGAACAACGTGAATGAGTAAGTATGAAATCATGTGAAACCGAGAATGTGAGAATGTGTTATTGGAAACCATGTGAAATCAGTAAACTCATGTTGTCATTATCATGCTTATGTGTGCATAAATGCCTAGAATCCATGTTAGGGATAATTAGTGAAAATGAGTGCAAGATAGCTTGATTACTTGTTCACATGATGTGTTTTATGTATTATTGTAGCCTTCATGTGTAGATTTATAGTCATTGAATCATATGAAATCAGCAATCTAAAGCATGTGAAAAGGTTCGTGTATGTGTTTAAAACTATGTGAAATCCATGCTAGTTGTGTCCCCTTTCATGTGTGTAAATTGTTCATGTTGATAGCTTTCATGTTTTAGCTTTTAAAAGACTAAAGTTCCTGAGCAAATGGAATAGAGATCATGTGATAGGTGAATTCATTTTACAAATCTGAAAGCATGAGTTGTGTATAAATTGTAGAACTTTCATGATAGGTAGAAAACTTGAATTGACTAGCATGCTATGTGTTGTTAATTGTAAAAGTGCATGTAGAAACCACTAAGACTTGTATGTGTATATCATGAGTAGTGTCGCTTGCTGAGTCTTTGGACTCACTCTTGCTTCGGCGTACAGGTTGACAGGTATCGTGCACTAGAAGGTAGCGTGGCGAGGATCATCATTAGAAGACTATTTTGTGGAGCTGTTACCAGTTGTACTTTTCTTTTGCACAAAAAGGATTATTGTATGGACAATATTTTGGACATTGTAACTCTCTCTTTATTTTGTATTAATGTGGACATTGTCCTTCTATCTCGCTATTTAGATTATGGAATGTGTGTTGGTGACGGATTAAGAGTTGAGTTGTTTATTTTATTCCGCTGTACTCTATTGCTATCCAGGTACATATCAACCTATCGACCAGTGTTGGGTAAATGTCCCACTGTGACGACGCCCTATATACCGATGGGGATTGGTATAATCGTACCGGTATGAAGAGGGTCGTTACAGAGATTGGTATCAGAGCATAAGGTTGAGACTGTACATGGATAGGCCATCACCGTCACAACATTGCAAAGTCTTCATAGAAAATTGTCCATACATATAGAATCTCCTACTAATGGATAAAAGATAATAGAGAGAATAGTTAGAATATAGTAACCTAGGTTCTAATTTAGTTATTCATTTTGCAGACTATGGCTGGACGTGGTAGACGTGGTGCTCAGTCTCAGAGGTACGAGCAGAACCGCAAGCTGAAGAATTTTGTGAAAGGACTTAAGCCATCAGTAAGGGCTAGGCTTCTGGAACTCGATTCACGCACCTTAGGAGAACTTCTAGGTGTGACCACCCAGCAAGAGAAAGGAGCGGGATCTCTCCCAGAGGGGGAGGCAACTCCAAAGGAGAAAACCTTGGAAGGTCAACAATCAACTGTGGCCTCAAGCATCGAGAAGCCCGAGTGCACCCAGTGCGGGAAGCGTCATGGTGGGAAAGCATGTTGGAGGAAGGAAGGAAGGTGTCTTAAATGTGGAAGCAAAGATCATCGGCTTAAAGAGTGTCCGAATCTGAAGACGAAGTTCACTCCGCGAGGCGCTTCACCGACCACGATATAGGAGCGAGAGTAGCTGATGATGACCTAGGCGACGTCACCACAGGTACTCGATGCGATCTTCGAGGACGAAGATCTTTTTCTAGAGGGGGAGGGTGTAAGACCCCGGATTTTTACTCTCTTTATATATCTGTATGTATATGAATGGTGTGTTGGGTGTTCGGTTGTTGTGTGCTTAGCATGCGTATTTCATTGTGCCTACTATAAGTTTTATCCTTCTTTTGAACATGAGCATGTGCGAATATCTATATATGTATACATAGGTGTATATGATGATTAATGTGGAAGTGAACAATTAGCTAATTAGAAGTGTATTATGAATACCAAGAATCTCTGACTTAGGATACTTGAATAGTACTATGCGTGTGCTATCTAAATATTGAAGAATATCCTATACTACCTATTTCATGGAATTTTGTATGGGAGTGTATGAAGTACATATGTGTATGTACGTATGTATGTTATCTTGTGCGTGTGACAATTGTATACCAATTCTACATGCATAACACCTTGGTGTATTTGTGTATGCATGTGTATGATTAGTTGTAAGCGTTGCTCATTTGCATGGTTTAGCTAATGTGAATATTGTACTACGTACATTGCATATGCATAAAGAGTTCAAGCATGGTAGGTGTGTTTAGTAGTTTACATTGGGATTCTATACTCCTCATGGATACATGCATGTATCTTTATGATGATTAGGTGAGAATAGTCAATTGGATGAATTATGCATATAGTATATATATTAAGAAATCCTATACATGTAATACTTAAGCAATGTTAGGTAAAGTTGTGTAAGTTAATCTAATTACCGGTGCGCATATTGTACCCATCTTTCAATCATAATGTACATAAATAGGCTACACCAGTGTGCGTATACTATATATATGTCAAATCAAGTGTGTGCATGCGAGGACTATTTTATCGAATGGATTATTCCTAGCTAGCATAAATCATATCACCTCCTAATGATTTGCGAAGCCCTCATAATTCTCGTCATTTAATTTGCCGTGTGTTGAGTCATACATGTAAAATATCACGTACGTACAGGTAGGTGTCTACGTACATTTTATCTTAGTATATTTATGTATGCTTGTGTATGTATATAGATATTTATGTACATATTAATTAGTATAATTAATGTGCATATGGTTATATTAAATGTAAATAATTTGTGTAATGAATGGTGATAGTATGTATACCCTACTATATACATGCATTACATGCATAGTTTCTGCATAAATTAGGGTTCTGGCCAAAGGCCACCTTGGCGTCAACCTCTGGCCGCCGAGGTGGAGTCAACGTCCAGACCTGGACGCCAAGCCTGACCCAGGCGTCCAGCGATGTGGACGTCAACCTCTCTGACCTGCATGCGCAGCAGAGCTGCTGTCTTCTGAAACAAGGCATGGCCACCCATTGGGGGATGTCCCCAACGGATCTAAGGCTGTCTAATCGGCATGGTGAGTGGGTGAGGGGCTCTCCTACATCCTGAACCCGAATTGGCCTCTCCCCACTTCTCATTTTCACCCTTGCAAGAGGAGAGGAGAAGAAAGAAAAACCCTAGAGCATTCTGTGAGAAAACCCCATTTTAGAACCCTCAAATCCGACCCCTTGAGCTGGATCTGGAGATCTACTGCAACAAGGAGGAGGCTGAAGCAAAGGAGAAGGCTTCCCCATCATCCCCTCGGCGTGGAGATCACCCAGGAACCCGGAGGAAGGCGATCTTGGAGGCACTTCTGCAACTTCTTGGAACTGCCCAAGGAGGTCTTCTTCGAGCCACAAATCCCTTGGAGGATTTTAGAGAGGCAAGTGAGCTATCTATGGTGTCCCGTATGAGTCTAGGTGTTTTATGATTTTTATGGAATTTTCCTCGAGTCCTAGACCCTCCATTCACCCAAGATTGAGAGCTCGGTCTGTGTTTTCTGCACAGACCTGGTTTGACGGCAGGTCCCTGGACGCCGATATCATGAGCTTGGCGTCCATCGATCTGCCGCTGACTCTGAGTCAGCGGCCAGAGACCGCCGTCTAGTTCTTCTGGACAGAACAGTGAGCTGTTCTGTCCCTCTTATACATTAAATTCGGTATGTTTTATGCGATGAGGATATATTGTACACCTTATACTCTATGTATATTGTGCATTGTGGTTATGGATGAATGTGGGTTGTGTTGGTGAATGTGGGATAATGATATCTTGTAAACATGTGAGCATGACTTGTAGACAATCTTGTAAAATCCATGATTTATGATTAGGGTTTGTGTGAATGCCTTGGTTTCGGTTTGATCATGAAGAATAGTGGGTCAGCATATGTGTTTGCAAAATTTAGTAGTTTATCCATGCTTGAGAAATTGTAAATAAGTTCGGTTCGGTAAAATAAAAACATGCAAAAATGGTTTGTGGTAATTGATTTATAGATGTATGAATTAGGGTGATGTTGTATTCTAAAATCATGCATATATTATAGTCTCTGTGCAAAACAGTAAGTGGATAAATTGCAAATGTGTTAGACCCATGTTAGCTTAAGTTGTGAATAATATGCTAATTAGGTGTTTGATTTTCTGTAAATCCTATTTAGCTCAGAAAAATCTGAAAAATTGAGGGTATGATTTTGAACCCGAAAACAGCATGTGGTTAAAATTTCAGGTCAATTGGAACAGTAAATAAAAGGTTATGTGTTTTCATGTGAAATGTGATAATTCGTGCATATAATTGTAATGTGGTTTGTTATGGTCTAAAACCAACATGATTAGGTGGTTACTGTATGTTAAACTCTTGAAATTCTGTAGTACCATGTTAAGGAAAAAAGAAATGTTCATGTGAGTGAGAAAGTGATTGAAATGAGAAGAGTTATGTGTAAAATCATGTGTAAAACGGTAATGTGTAAAAGTGTAAAAGTTGTGCCTATGTGACGCTGCTACCCTAGAGGCATCAGGAGCCGTATATAGAAAAGTCCCTATAGAAGGCTCCATGTGATATAAGTTTGTCCCAAAGGCATTGGGAAAACCCCGGAGGTGGACAAGTACCACTGGATAGGGTGGAGAGGGCTTCTCCCGGTCTGCGCAGTTACCAAGATTCATCGCTGTATTGCCTAGGTGGTGAGTATGTGTATGAGTTGTGTAAGTGTTGCGTCATGTGTTGTGTTATGAGTTGTGTTGAGAGCTGTGCTAAGGAATGAGCACGAGCTATGGATATTGTTAGTGTCCTCTACTGGTGGTTAGGACTATGTGTCATGGCAAATTGTTTAAGTAATGAAAAATGAGTAAAATGTGAAATATGTGAATATGGCACGTGGTAAGTGCTCAAGATGCACGTGGTAAGTGCAACCGATGTGATATGTGATAAGTGAAAGTGAAAGAGAAAATGATGTGGAAATGAGTAAATTGTATAAGTGTGAACATGTGTACGTGTCAAATGTGTAAAAGTGAACAACGTGAATGAGTAGTATGAAATCGTGTGAAACCGAGAATGTGAGGATGTGTTATTGGAAACCATGTGAAATCAGTAAACTCATGTTGTCATTATCATGCTTATGTGTGCATAAATGCCTAGAATCCATGTTAGGGATAATTAGTGAAAATGAGTGCAAGATAGCTTGATTACTTGTTCACATGATGTGCTTTATGTATTATTGTAGCCTTCATGTGTAGATTTATAGTCATTGAATCATAGGAAATCAGCAATCTAAAGCATGTGAAACGGTTCGTGTATGTGTTTAAAACTATGTGAAATCCATGCTAGTTGTGTCCCCTTTCATGTGTGTAAATTGTTCATGTTGATAGCCTTCATGTTTTAGCTTTTTAAAAGACTAAAGTTCCTGAGCAAATGGAATAGAGATCATGTGATAGGTGAATTCTATTTTACAAATCTGAAAGCATGAGTTGTGTATAAAATTGTAGAACTTTCGTGATAGGTAGAAAACTTGAATTGACTAGCATGCTATGTGTTGTTAATTGTAAAAGTGCAGGTAGAAACCACTAAGACTTGAATGTGTATATCATGAGTAGTGTCGCTTGCTGAGTCTTTGGACTCACTCTTGCTTCGGCGTACAGGTTGACAGGTATCGTGCACTAGAAGGTAGCGTGGCGAGGATCATCCTTGGAAGACTATTTTGTGGAGCTATTACCAGTTGTACTTTTCTTTTGCACAAAAAGGATTATTGTATGGACAATATTTTGGACATTGTAACTCTCTCTTTATTTTGTATTACTGTGGACATTGTCCTTCTATCTCGCTATTTAGATTATGGAATGTGTGTTGGTGACGGATTAAGAGTTGAGTTGTTTATTTTATTCCGCTGTACTCTATTGCTATCCAGGTACATATCAACCTATCGACCAGTGTTGGGTAAATGTCCCACTGTGACGACGCCCTTTATACCGATGGGGATTGGTATAATCGTACCGGTATGAAGAGGGTCGTTACAGTCCCTTTTTCCATTGTTGTGGATGAAGCAAGGACATCCAAATGTCCTGAAGTGGCTGATCTTTGGTTTCTTTCCTTTGAACAGTTCATATGCAGTCTTCTTTAGGATTGGCCTGATCATTACTCTGTTGATAATGTAGCTTGTTGTGTTGACTGCTTCAGCCCAAAAATACCTTGGCAGATCATATTCTGATAGCATTGTTCTTGCCATATCCAATAGAGTTCTATTCTTTCTCTTAGCAATTCCATTTTGCTGTGGTGTCCTTGGTGCTGAGAAATTATGCTCAATCCCCTGATCATCACAGAATTTAGCAAATTTTTCATTCTGAAATTCACCACCATGATCTGCTCGGATAGAAACAATGCTGAACTTCTAATCCTTTTGGACTTTCTTGCTGAAACTAACAAAGCTTTCAAATGAGTCATCTTTATGCTCTAGGAATGATACCCATGTGAATCTTGAGTAATCATCGACTATGACAAATCCAAAGTTTTTACCTCCAAGACTGGTAGTTCTCATTGGCCCAAATAGATCCATATGAAGGAGCTCTAAGGGTTTTGAGGTGGTTACTACCGTTTTTGACTTGAAGGAGCTCTTGGTGTGCTTTCCCTTAGCACAAGATCTACAGACGCCTTCCATTTTTGCACTGACTTTTGGCAGACCTTCCACAAGATTTTTCTTTAGCAATTTTCTCATGCCATCTATGCTGCAATGACCCAATCTTCTGTGCCACAGTTCAGTTGACTGGCTTTTATTTGCTGCCAGGCAAACATCCTGATCCTTGAGTTCTTCAAGATGAAGCGCATACAGGTTCTTCTCCCTATTGGCTTCAAAGATTACAACTCCATCCTTTAGTATGCTGCACTTTGACTCTTGAAACTGAATCTGATGATCTCTGTCACAAAGCTGGCTGATGCTGATGAGGTTGTGCTTCAGCCCTTTGACAAGCAATACATCTTCAATGACTATTTTTCCTTTGTTGCTCACAGAGTCACTGCCAATTACTGTGCCTTTCCCATTGTCTCCATAGGTAACTGTTCCTTCTTCAGCTTGGAGATGGGTGAACAGCTTCTGATTTCCTGACATGTGCCTTGAGCACCCACTGTCCAAATACCATTTGGATGCTCGAGTGTTATCCTGAAATAAAATCATCAAGTTTTAGGTACCCAAATTCTTTTGGGTCCTGATTGGTTAGTATCATTGATTTTACCTTTGATTATCCATTTCTTATGTTTTGTTGGGCATGTTGTTATGATATATCCTAACTTGTTGCAGTGACTACAGCAGGATAATTTGGTTACTTTTTCTATATATTTGAAGTTAGCTTTGTATGTTGTATCTTGTTCGGGTACAAATTTTGGTGTTGGATATGTTTTAGGATAAACTATGATTTCTTCATTATCTGAGAGTGTATATCCTAATCCATTTTTCTTCTTACCTAATCTTCTGGCACCTTTTAATATGAGGGAGTTTTTACCATTTGTGAATTTTTCTAATGTGCTAAATAACTGTATATTTTCTTCTGTTAGTGTCTTGATTTCAGTTTTCAGTTCATCTAACTTACTTGTTTTTCTAATTTAGTTATTTGTTCATTCTTAGCTTTTAGATCTTCACATAACAGTTCATTTCTTCTTTTAAGTTCAATTATTTGACTTTCTAATTGTTCATTTTCTGATTTTAGATCTGAGTTTGTATTTTCTAGACAAACTATGTTTTTCTTGCATACTTTTAATAGTTTGTTTACTTCTCTATATTTATTGTATAGTTCGTTGAAAGCTTCTTCTAAACTATCGGAATCTGAACCATTACAAGAATCAAAGGATGAGTCAGAGGTTACCTTTTCTTCGATATTTGCCATGAAATCCAGGTTGGCTTCTTCCTCATCACTGTTGAGCTTGACTCACTTTCTGAGTCGCTGTTGTTGCTCCATGCAGCTGCCATAGCTTTCTTCTTATATTTCCTGAACTTCTTGGAGCTCTCTCTCTTCCTGAATTCAGGCTTCTTGAGCTTTGGACATTCATCTTTGATATGTCCTGGCTTTTTGCACTCGTAGCATATGGGCTCACTCTTCTTTTGATCCTTTCCATCTGGTTTCTTGAAGTCTTTATTTCTCTTGAAGTGTCTTCTACCAGATTGGAACTTCTTCTTCTTTGCTAGAATGCGTTGCAATCTTTTTGACAGCATGGCTTCTTCATCTTCACAGCCACTTGAGTTCTCATCTTCAGCTGATGACTCATCTGACTTGTCTTCTTCTGCTTTAAGAGCATTTGAATGCTTCTTTCTGCTAGAGGACTCTCCTAGCCTTTCCATATTGATCTCATGGGCCATAAGGGACCCAATGAGTTTTTCTAAAGACATCCTTTTCAAATCATTAGCTTCTTCAATAGCTGTGACCTTTGGGATCCATGAGGATGGTAAGGATCTAAGAATTTTTCTCACCATGTCTCCAATCTCATAGGTTTTTCCTAGTCCGGCTAACCCATTTGTGATATCTGTAAATCTACTGAACATGTGGGTTATGGATTCACCTGATTACATCTGAAATCTTTCATATTGTGTAACAAGAATATCAATTCTTGTCTCCTTCACCTTGTCTGTGCCTTCATAGGTAATTCTAAGCTTTTCCCACATCTCCATTGCGGATTTGCAGGCTGAAACTCTGTTGAATTCCTTTTTGCTTAGTGCACAACACAGAATACTCTAAGCCTTACAGTTCAAGGAGATCTTTTTCCTGTCATCATCTGTCCACTGAGCTTTCTCATTTGTGACCAGGAGATCGCCTTCTTCTACTATTGACCATATCTGATAGTCGTGACCTTAGAGAAAGTACTCTGTTCTAGTCTTCCAATAAGCATAATCTTCACCATCGAAGAGAGGGGGTCAGTTGACAGACTAACCTTCAATGTTACCTTGGGCGGCCATGGATCGTTACTCTTCAGATCGTTGGATCTTTCTTCTTTGTCGAAGAGACTGGCTCTGATACCACTTGTTGCCCAGTTGACTAGCCCAGAGGGGGGGTGAATGGGTCTTTAAAAATTTATTTAGGTGACACCTGTACGTAAAAGTATACACAAAAACAATCTTCGATGTTGGTTAGTAACGGTTAGTATAAACAACAAACTCACAAAGAATCAATCACACAACGCAAGGAATTATCCTGGTTCAGACCTCCTTTCCTTAGGAGTCCTACGTCCAGTCCCTGAGCAACAACTCAGGTTTTCACTAACTAGGGTACAGTCCCCCTATGGACACTACAACACCTAGCACAGCTGGTCTTCCTTCACACCAGAAGGGAATAACCACACCCTGGATACCTCACCAGGTCTTCCTTCACAACCGAAGGGAAACAGCACCCTGGATCCCACCAGGTCTTCCTTCACACACGAAGGGAAACAGCACCCTGGATCCCACCAGGTCTTCCTTCACACACGAAGGGAAACACCACAAAGAGAATAGAATGAATTCAAGCCCCTAGATCAAGGTTTTACAAGCCAAGATCTGAAGCAACAAGCACTGAGAGCAAAAGATCTAAACAAGGCACACTCTCAGAACTACACGGGCTCTCTTAGAAATTCTATTACAGCACAGAGAGCGAAGAGCTAAAGGTGATGAGGAATGAGATTCTTTGCTCTAGACTTCTTGCAGAAGAATTTGAATGCTTGTATATGAGATGCTTGTTCTCTACTGCGTTGCTTTTTATTCTTCTCTTTTGTCTTGTATTTATATCTCCTTTTGAAATACGGCCGTTGAAGTAACCGTTGTCTCTTAAATTGATAGATGTTAGACTGCTTGACATTTGGAAGCTTCAACAATCTTTTATCCATTTGAGCACGCAAAGAGATAGGGTCTTCTGGCATCTATATGGTCCAACGTTGTATGACAGAATGTCTTTAGGACCCTGCACACATTAAATGCTAGAATAATAGACAGCTAGGTTGTCTCTTGTTGTCAGTAAACGTTGATGTGAGTATTCACTAAAATAGGAATCCCAAATAGCTTGTTCTAAAAGATGTTGACAGAATATGCACAATAGCAAAAGGATATCATCTGCATGCATGCAGAGATACGTTCTGTCTTTATTAAATGCACAGCAGTCAGACAGATAAGAGAAGACTTTGACTATTCAACGCTTTAAGAGATAAGTTAAATGTCAAGTCGATATAAACCATAAAGTCGTTGTCTATATGACTTATGAAATCGTTATGAATACTAACAAGTCATTATAGAGAGCAAATCGTTATAGAAAACAAGTTTATGTGTTCAATAAAGAAATCGTAATAAACACTTAACAAATCGTTATGAGTTCTAAAGAAATCATTGCGCAAATAAAATCGTTATAAGTACTAAAGAAATCGTTGCGCAAAGCAAATCGTTATGAGTTTTAAAGAAATCGTTGCGCAAAGCAAATCGTTATGAGTTCTAAATAAATCGTTGCGCAAAGCAAATCGTTATAAGTACTAAAGAAATCGTTGCGCAAAGCAAATCGTTATGAGTTCTAAAGAAATCGTTGCGCAAAGCAAATCGTTATGGCGAGGAAGTCATTGCGAATTCTAAAGAAATCGTTATGATAACTTACGAAATCGTTACAGCGAGCAAGTCGTTGCGAATTCTAAAGAAATCATTATGATAACTTAAGAAATCGTTACGGCGAGCAAGTCGTTGCGAATTCTAAAGAAATCGTTATGATAACTTATGAAATCGTTACGGTGAGCAAGTCGTTGCGAATTCTAAAGAAATCGTTATGATAACTTACGAAATCATTACGGCGAGCAAGTCGTTGCGAATTCTAAAGAAATCGTTATGATAACTTAAGAAATCGTTACGGCGAGTAAGTCATTGCGAATTCTAAAGAAATCGTTATGATAACTTAAGAAATCGTTACGGCGAGCAAGTCGTTGCGAGTTCTGAAGAAATCGTTGCGAGATTATGAAGTAGCCCATTGTGCAAGTAGTGATCTACCTTTGAAGATAGGGTTTTTGGGCGAGATTATGAAGAAGCCTACAGCAACCTCAAAGTCAAGCATTGGAAATCATCTTGTTGCTGCGTGGAGTTGCTATCAAGCACCAGAAGGCTATGCTACATCCAAGCAACATTCAAAAGGCTTTGTGGAGTGATCAACGTGTGTTCTATAATGGTGTTCTTGCTTCTATGATGGCTCTCCATATTTCAGACAGGGGGAATCCTTGTGCTTTCTGTTCTATTTCTTTCCCCACTGTCACGTGCTTATTGGGTTGATCAAACTTGACTTGATCATGTGTGTGTGTGCTTGGGTTAAAAGCACGTGGTTGGTGTGTGGTGCACGCGCGCACCACATATTGGGTTATCTCATTCCCAAAAACGAGGTGGGGCTTGTCTTGTCTCCGGAAACAACAGTGTGAGGGTCTGTAGCTTGTACCATAAACAAGTTAGTGGAGAATCCTCATAGGGTGTGATGTAGTGGACGTAGGCATACATGTGGTGCCGAACCACTCTAAGTCCTACGTACAATCTACGGGTTTATCCATCTCTTCTACCTCTTTCTACGCATGTTAGGATAATTGGTATAATTGTTTTAATTATTATCCCACTGTGCATCTTGCTTAATAGATTTACTTAGTTAAGTTTAATCTTTTCATTGTAGAAGAATTTTTATTTAGGCGATAACTAATTCACACCTTCCTTTTTGTTTAAGTTGTACATCACATATGCATATTTTAACCTCAATTGCTTTCAGAGCAGAGGTTTTGTTCTGAAGAGTGATCTAGTGTACGATGGCTAACAAATGATTTATGTCTGAGGGTCATTCTATCCAATGTCACGTAGAGGTAGATCAATTCTGATCACCAAATTACTAAGTGTCATTCATGTTAATTCCATCACAAACACTAATTCCAATTTATGTTTATGACCCAACAATTTGATTTATTTATATGTAATTTGAAGGTCTAATTTGTGTGTTAAGTGCACAGAAAATAGTGTAAAAGTCACACTTGAAGTGGACTTCACAAAGGCCAAGTCCTGGGCTTATAGGAAATTTGGATTGTGCAGAACTGACAATCGGACGACCAATTTCAGGAAATTAGATGACCAAAATGTGCCAGTCAAAGTTGTATAAAGGGCCAGTCGAAGTGGTATACAGTGCCAGTCGAAGTAAAATCGGACGACTGATTTGACAAAATCAGACGACCATTTTTTCTTGGACCACTTGTCTGGGAACACTAAAAAATCAGATGATTAAATTCTAAGCATCAGTCAACTAATTATGACAGGTTAATTGATTGTTGTTAAAGGCCAATCGATTACTATTAAAGGCCAATCGATTGTTGTTCAAAATCAATCGATTGATGAAGAAAAGGCCAATTGATTGATGTAGAAGCTTCCAATTGATAAGGAAACTGAAAAATCGAACGACTGATTTGGAGAAATTAGACAACCAATTTGGAGAAATTGGATGACCGATTTTCCCAAAAACATCATATTCAACACAGTACAAGAATTGAACGACCGATTTTGTGAAATAGGTCAATCGATTCTTATGATAGAGTTTCTATTAGAGGACTCTTTCCTTCTTTAGGGTTCTTGCCAAAGATCTATCCAAGACTCTTCTTCTTTGGATGTTGGCTATAAATACATGTGGATCTGAAGCCCAAAAGGTAACCCATTGTGCAAGAAGTGTTCTACCATTGAAGCTAGGGGTTTTGGGCGAGATTCTGAAAAATCCTGCAGCAATCTCGAAGTCAAGCATTGGAAATCATTTTGTTGTTGTGTGGAGTTGCTATCAAGCACTAGAAGGTTGTGCTATATCCAAGCAGCATCTGGAAGGCTTTGTGGAGAGATCGACGTGCCTTCTAAAATGAAGTTCTTGCTTCTATTAGGGAATAAGTCGTGAATCCTCTATCATATGTACAAAAGATGATCTTAAACTAAAATAAAATCGATGGGTAGACTCCAAACAATATGTATTGATAGCCCATCATAGGAGTTGGACCGATGAATAGCTTTTGGCCCATGAATAAATTCAAGTAAGAAAATACCTCAAAATTTATATGTCCTAATTAGCTAGTAAAAAAGGAAAGGAATTAGACTTTCATATTAACCAAAATATGTGTCACATCAAGAGGAGGGGGTTCCTAAAGGCTTTTCTACTCCAATTGGGATGGGAATCCTCCAAACTTGGAAGGGATCAAGCTAAAATTGCAACCCCACTTTCCTAGTTATAATAGGACTCCTAAGAACCCTAAATCTATAAATACTCATCATAATTCCCCTTGGGGATGAGTTACCAACTTGCTAAGATCATGTGGAGGCTAGCTAGAGCACCAGAGGAGGAGGAGATCGCCCCTAACTAGAGCTTTCCTCCCCAACTTACATTTTGTTCGACCTACAGAATACCCTTCTTAGGAACGTTCAAAGGTAGGTGTTCTTGGGCCAAATCATGACAAATCCTATACCATGTTAAAGCTCTTCGTGTCTAGTTTCATATGCATCTATTTTGCCTAATTTTCATCAAGCATGCTTCGAGTATTAATTATTTTTCAAGAGTCGCATAATATTAGGGCTTTTTATATTTTTACCATGATTTATGCATATCGAGGTCAAATTGCATCAACCCAAAAGTGTAATTCTCTTCTACTCTTCATCCTATACAACTTTCATGTTCAGAGTTATTTCTAAGGAATCCGATATAGCGAGTTATAGATCAAACAAGTGGATCGAGGTCGTTTTCTGCATTTTCGAGCAAGCACCTTAATCTGCGACAGAACCAGAGTCGCAGATTATAGGGGCTTTTCACGATGCACATAACCATTGTGTTTTATTGAATAGCAACTGTTCATACTGTTGCAATTCATAACCAGGATCCGATTGCATCAAACTGTATGCACGTAGTTTTTAGTGTCCTTCTGAATCGCGACAAAGTTATCTATGGCATTTCAGTTGTTTTTCCCACCTTCAGTTCTTGTGCAATTTCATATTTGATTTTTGAAAATACCTGTAAATAGCAACGTTCTTAACCATCGTGATTTAAGGAGAAGGCAATTGTTCAAACCGTCGCGCTTTAAGTAATTGATTGCTTCCTTGCTTTGACTGTTCTATTGCTTCGACTGACGACGGCTTACATAATAGCGACAACTAAAACCATCACGATTTATAAGGTCATCCGAAAGCCAGTTTTTCACTAAATCAACATTAAGGATACGTGATGCCTAAACATGTCACGATTTCTAAAGCTTACCCGAGACCTATTTCAGTCAATCTAGGTTGTAAGACCTGCATGTTATGATTATTAGAGAGCATTGTCAGTCTGTCCTGTGGCTTAAAAATCATCAACTCATGAAAAAATCTTAATAAACTTGAAAGTCTATTCTAATTACTCGTAATTGTGTAATCTATCCTTCTTGAGATTGTTAAGTTCATCTTGATGTTCTAGCTTGTTAAACTGAAAGTATACAATGTTAAAAGGTAGAAAAGAACATGTTATTATTGATTGATCTATATTGCGTCTTCATGTTACTTGCTTTCCGCTTGTTTTAAACAGGTGGATTGTGATATTGAGGTACGTTCCACATAACACGATTGCACAATAGGCAGCCTTTCTTGGGAGATTGAAAACTCTCTACTAGACATTCTGTTCTGGTAGACTAGGGACTTTCCACTAAGACCTCCATAATTCTTCATACTCCATGAATTCCCTCATAGAGACCGAGTTTATTGTACCATTGAAGTTTCCAAAAGATAGAATGTGCTTCCTCCCTCGTTTCTTTCTCATGAGTGTGACTTTATAATCATGATACCAATCTATTAAAGTAAAGAGTTAACTAAAAGTATAAACTGTGTCATTATGCTGCCAAAATTCTCTTTCAACTATTGTTATCATGAAATCATGTTCACATGACTTGCTTTTTCTTGAAATCATCATGAACATGATATTGGACTATATACTTCTTGAAACTCTTGTTATTGGCCATGATTGGCTGGGGTATCTACATTTGAAAATAGTAAAATGTGTATTAGACACAACGAGTGTCCAAGGGCTCCAGTCTATCCCCAATGATAAAGAGTCGTAAATATACTGTTAACCATAGGGTATAATGATTACTGGCATTGCATCTGTGCTGGGAGTACTTGCGTGTTGAATGCTAGATACATAACCACATACACGTGTCCTAGTATGCATTCCAAGGTTGCATAGATCCTTAGTGCACATTATGGCATCGTGTCTGATTACTGTTACATGTTAAAAGTTATTCCTCATACGTGCTTGCTTGCTTAATATGGCCATCCTACGTTCTTACGAACGATTGATATCTTGCGTGCTTGTACATACTGCTCTACTGTTAGTTCTTGCTTGTTATATCATTCTAGATCTTATTCAATCACTCTTGTTCAATCTATCTTACTCGCGTATCATGTTTAATGGGATTTATCGTTCATGCATATCTTGATAATCATGCCTACCTAATTATTTAAAATGATAATCACTTTTATCATTGTCCGCACATTGAGATATAAATCTTACTAGGTTAGTTTACTCATTACCTGCTTCTTAACATCCTAGGTGACATTGACTTGGAAGATAAAGGCCAGGACATGGATGGGAAAACGTCTCAGTGAAGAGTGTGTTCCAACCATAGTGTCTACTATTAGTTTACTTTGAGAGTTAGCTTGATCTAGTAGGTAGCAAGGAAGTATAAACTCATGTAATTTTCCCTTTTTTGAGTCATTGTAGTTGAACGTTCATGAAGTTGTAGTATACATTATGGAGATTGAATAAAAGCTTAATTGTGTTCATTATGTGGGCCTTATTATGATTGTATTGATGCACATCTAATGCTCGCTAGCTAGAGGTTTATTTGCCGACTGTCCACGTCTCGGAATATCAATTTAATCTAATACTTTCGCTGCGTAATTCTCGATATGTGACAAGGGGAATACTTGTGTTTTCTGTTCTATTTCTTTCCCCACTGTCACGTACTTATTGGGTTGATTCAAACTTGATTTGAACATATGCGCATGTGCTTGATTTGTGAGCACGTGGTTGGTGTGTGGCACGTGCTCGCACTATATATCGAGTTATCTCATCCCTGGATATGAGGTGGGATTTGTTGTCTTTGGAAACAACGATGTGGGGGTCTGTAGCTTGGACCTTAAACAATTTAGTGGAAAATCCTCACAGAGTGTGGGGCAGTGAACATAGGCACATACGTGGTGTGTTGGCCGAACCACTCTACGTCCTATGTGCAATCTATGGTTTGATCCATCTCTTCAACCTCTTTCTATGCACGTTAGAATAGTTGGTATCGTTGTCTTAATTGTTACTCCACTGTGTATCTTGCTTAATAGGTTTATTTAGTTAAGTTTAATGTATTTTGTGTAGAATTTTTTTTTATTTAGACGATAACCAATTTACCCTCCCCTCTTGGTTAAGTTGTACATTGCACATATGTATTTTACCTCAATACTAACTAGTGGCATTAGATGGCCACACATGTCAAAGGACAAATCCCAGAGAAAGAAAATATCAAAATGATCAACGTTGGATCTTGGCCATGAATGACATCAAATCAATCCAACACTTATACAGTCGAGTTTGCTTCATAAGAACCGAACTCTATGACTCTCCTATTCTAACCATGTTTGAGGCCCAACAACCTAACTTTACACTTTAAGGGCCCACTTATGGAAAAAATCCAAGAATAGGTGGAAGTCGTCCATTACCCATCTAGTCGTACCAGTAGCCACTATACATTGCCTCTGCCTTTGCCAAGCCAACTAGCACCCCTTCCAAATGACCAACTACCTCGCCTATACTACCTATAGAGTCTTGGGTTTTTTGAGTCTAGGTTCGTAGGTCTTAGGTTAGAACAAACCCTTTATAAGAACTTGGGGGGTGACTACATACCAAACCAGAACTGTCTTCCAAAGGTCTAGAGATATTTATGCACAAAAGCATAGACACGGATATCCTATCGACCACGTTTATAAATATGTCAATTATGGACGACGCATCTTTGGTCTTGTCATTTTCTGTTGGCTGTCAACTATCAGATTGCACTGAGTGCATGGTGTAGTTTGTCTGTTGAACCACATGTCAACTTACATGTCTGGGTGTCGTGTCGTTAGCAAAGAGAAGGGATTCTTTTGAAACATTTTGTCTCCTCAAAAGTTGAAAAGCCCATGCCATAATTAGAGGGGAGTAGTGATCGAGGCCCAAGATCCATAACTATGGCGTCAAAGTCTCAAAAATTCCAATAAAAATGGTGGTTATATGTGGCGATGTTGCAATCACTCAGCATACAAAAGTGTGGTGATTGACGCCATCCTCCATACAAGAAGCAAACCAGTGCTAGAAGCCCATGAAATGACAAGCCAGCATAGTATATGCCATTTGAGTGGCTCGAAAATTGAGAAACCCATCCTTTTGTCTACCCTGAACATGTATACTCACCGAGCTAAATCTTTTAGATTAGGAGTAAAGGGGCTAGTGGACATGGAGAATCTTGACCCTCTGGCCCAATCCAAAAGGTCCAAGTGTTAAAGTTCGGCCCAATAGAAGAAAACTTAGTTACTAAAAATCCAAAAGGCCCAACTTCTAAAGTTCGGCCCAATAGAAGAAAACTTAGGCACTAAAAATCTAAAAGGCCCAACTGCTAAAGTTCGGCCCAATAGAAGAAAACTTAGTTACTAAAAAGTAGTCAGCTTTGGAGTACACAATTATCAAGTAGGTCTTATGAAGCACCAAGAGCACCTGATGTGCCGACCTACTGAGGGTCCTTATGTAATGTAATTATCCTGAGAATTTGATATGCCTTGAAATGGAAGAATATGATGTAAATCTTGGGGTAGATTGGTTATCTAAGTATCATGTTAATTTGGATTGCCGATTAGGGCAAATAATTATCCAAGGTATTGAGACTGTGTCGCTAATCTTTGGCAAATCTAAGACACCAATCTTCATCTCTACTGTCAAGGCCCACATATTAACACAAAGAGGTTGTCAAGGGTACATGTCAATTGTTCTAATCAAGAATCATCACATTTTAGAACTAGAAAAAATTCCAGTGGTAAAAGAATTTCTTGATGTACTTTCAGAAGAATTATCGGGGTTGCCACAGTTGAGAGAGGTGAACTTTTCAATAAAGTTAAATTATGGAGCCCCGCCGATATCAAACGCCCCTTACCGAATGTCGATAGATGAATTGAAGAAATTGAAAAGGCAATTGATGGAACTATTGGAAAAGGGATTCATTAGACCAAGTACATCTCCTTGGGGTGCTCCAATATTGTTTGTGAAGAAAAAGGGTGGAACACTAAGGATGTACACTGATTATCAACAATTGAATCAGTTAACCATAAAGAATAAGTATCTACTCTCTAGAATCGATGATTTGTTTGATCAATTGTCTGAAGCACAATATTTCTCAAAATTGATCTCAGATCTAGATATCATCAGTTGAGAATACAAGAGGAAGATATTCATAAAATAGCATTTCAGAGTAGATATGAACATTATGAATTTGTAGTAATGCCCTTTGGTTTAAATAATGCTTCTACTACATTCATGAATTTAATGAATGATATATTATTATCGTATTTGGATCACTTCATGATAGTGTTCATAGATGATATATTGATTTATTCCAAAAGCTTAGAAGAGCATGAAGCCCATCTCCGAATTGTCTTACAGGTATTGAGAGATCATCAGTTATATGCTAAGCTCAGTAAATGTGAATTTTAGTATTTCTACACAAGGATTAACAATGGATTCCTCCAAGATTGAGACTATTCAGAAATGGGAACAACCCAAGACTATCACAGAAGTTAGAAGTTTTCTGGGTATGGCTAGCTATTCTCATCAGCTTATCAAGGATTTTTCAAAGATAGCCTTACCCTCACTCTATTAACCAGAAAGGGAGTTCCATTTCTATGGAATGAAAGTTGTGAACAAGCCTTCCAGAAGTTAAAAGAATGTTTATCATCTGCATTAGTTCTAGCATTACCAATGGAAGGAAAGATTTTCGAAGTTTACACCGATGCATCTACCATTGGGTTAGGATGTCTTCTAATGCAGGAAAGAAAGTTTATTGCTTATGCTTCTAGACAGCTAAAAACCATGAAAGAAACTATCCAGTACATGATTTGGAATTAGCAACTATAATATTTGCTCTAAAACTTAGGAGGCATTACCTATATGGTAATCGATTTATATGATCTAAGTCTAAAATACTTATTTTCAGAAAAGAAAATTAACATGAGGCAAAGAAGATGGTTGGAAACTATTAAGGATTATGATTTTGAGATTCAATATCAACTCGGAAAAGGTAATTTCGTGGCCAATGCTCTTAGTAGAAACCCTACCATACTATTTCTTGTTTAATGATGAAACAATAGAAGTTATTAAAAGAATTCTCGAGCTTAAGCCTAAAAGTCCTAATACAAGCAGATAAGGTCATGATTGATCATTTAAAGATTCGACCTAATCTCTTAGATTCAAATCAGAGAACAACAAGATAATGATCCGACTCTAACAGAGATTAGGGAAACATTAGATCTCCAATCTGATTTTAATGTTGACTTACAAGAGAATCTTGGATTTTGGGATAGAATCTGTATACCAGATATTCCATAAATTAAATACCAAACATTGGAAGAAGGACATCGATCTCATTATGCCATTCATCCTGGAGCGGTTAAAATGTATCATGATTTAAGAAGAAATTTCTAGTAATGTAATATGAAGAAGGACATCATAAATTTTGTTAGAAGATGTTTAACTTGCCAAATGATTAAGGATGAACATTAAAAACCTGCAGGAAAACTAAAACCATTAGAGGTACCATAGTGGAAATGGGACAATATAGGTATGAATTTTATTATGGGATTACCCAAAACACATAGCGGATATGATGCTCTATGGGTAATAATTGATAGACTTATGAAATCTGCTCATTTCCTGCCTATCAAAAGTAAGTGGTCAGTTAATGTTCTAGCAGCTATATGTATGAATGAAATAGTTCGATTGCATGGGATTTCTATGAACATTATCTCTGATCGAGATGTAAGGTTTACTTCGCATTTTTGGAGAGAGTTACAAGAAGCCTTGGGCACGAAATTGAAATTTAGTACGGTCTTTCATCTTCAGACTGATGGACATGCAGAAAGAGTAAATCAAATTATTGAAGATATGTGTCGAGCTTGTATACTGGAATTTGGTGGTCACTGGAGCAGTCATTTGTCCATCATGGAATTTACTTACAACAACAGTTACTGATCTACAATTCAGATGGCACCTTTTGAAGCCTTATATAGTCAACAATGTAGATCTCTGATGTGTTGGATTGAATTGAGTGAAACCCAAATACTAAGAATTGAAATGATACAAGAAACAACTGAGATCATCAAAATAGTACGGGAAAAGATGAAAGTTGTACAAGATCGATAGAAAAGTTATGTTGATCACCGAAGAAGAGAGCTAGAATTCCAATAGAGATACTATATATTCTTTAAAACATCACCCAAGCGAGGAATCAGAAAAGTTGGAGTCAGAGGGAAACTAACTCCGCGATACATTGGACCATTTGAAATTCTGAAAAGGATTGGAGAATCAACATATTAACTAACCTTACCTCCCCAATTATCCAATGTACACAACAATTTTCATATATCATTGTTATGAAAGTATGTGTATGACCCAGCTCATGTTATCAAATATCAAGATCTAAATGTGTAAGATAATTTGCCGTCTGAGGAAAAGCCAATACAAATTCTCGATCGGAAGATCAAGCAACTTTTGGGTAAGAAAATTTCCATAGTAAAGATTCAATGGAGTCGACGAGGTGCAGAAGAAACAACATGGAACCGAAGGAAGCTATGAAAAGTCAATATCCTGAATTGTTTATAGGTTAGTAGTCAACACTTAGTTATGTATTAGTTAAATTTGGAGGACCAAGTTTTTGTTAGTAAGGGAGAATCTAGAATGTCCCAAGATTACTAATGGATTTCTAAAAATATTAAAATTAGAATATTAAGAAAAAGCCAAAAATAAAAGATATTCTTACCATCAAGGT
Organism: Colocasia esculenta; assembly: GCA_014218235.1. Taxonomy (NCBI): domain Eukaryota; kingdom Viridiplantae; phylum Streptophyta; class Magnoliopsida; order Alismatales; family Araceae; genus Colocasia; species Colocasia esculenta. The sequence continues at coordinate 48,228,930 of CM024754.1, forward strand.
ACCCGTGTACCCTAACAGGGCGACACTAGCATTTCAGTTTAAATAGGAATCTGAACATGTCATTATTATCAGAAAAATTTATTAACACCAAAATATAATTATTTCAGGATTCAGATGCACAGATGTTGAGAACAACTCGATTTATTGATTTTGAGATAATTTTCACTCAACATAAATTTAATTTGAAATTTTCAACAAAAATCATTATAATTCATGTTACCTACTAGTTAGTTTATGTTTAAAATTTTATCTTTAGAGGACATCGTTTGGATATAAAACAAAAGACCCAAAGAGGCAAAATGAATTAAAATCTATTTACATAACAGAATTATACGTACAAGCCCTTATGTACTTGTGTATGTAAGGATATGTATACCTAAAGAATTAACACATAGGTTTACTACATGTTACCCAGGCAGTGAAAGCTTGAGCTTCACGCTCAGGTTACCCTTCCTCTTGGCCACGTACATAGGGCGAAGAGAGGATATATAAAACCCAACGTCGGAACTGTTGTGACTATTGGTATCAGATGAATGAAAGAGCTTGGCTCTGGTACCACTTATTGGCCCACAGATGATAGCAAGGATAAACCTAGAGGGGTGAATAGGTTATCTAAAAATATAAATAAAAATCACCACTTAAAAACTTTGGTTAGTGAATGTAGTTGTATGCAGTAGATAGAGTAGCAGTGCGGAAGTAATTTAAACAAACAATCACACAAATAAACATAGAGAATTTTATCCTGGTTCGGTACTTCTCAAATAGAAGACCTACGTCTAGTCCCCAAGCAAATCTTGGGATTTCACTAACCAGGGTATAATCATCTCAAGAATATACAACCCCTAGCTCCCCGCTGGTCCTTTTCCTTTCTGAGTAGGAAGAAAACTCACTTCTGTTGTAGTCTAAGAAGCCATCTTCCTGAAACAAACCCCAGTGCGGTTCTGTTAGACTTAAACCCTCAGCTAGGTCCAACTGACACCAACCCCAGCTAGGTTCTTCCCTTAACACAAGGGGAACACTGTGTACAGTCCCACAGTCGGACAAAATCCACCAGCACCAGTTGGCCTTCTCTTTACATAGAAAGAGGAACACTGTATATAGTCCTATAGCTTGACACAAGTGTTTCTTAGAAAAGAAAGAACATATTAAGAGCTATACAAAATGAATACTAAGGAACTCAAACTCTCAGCTTATAGACTCTCCCCAGATTTACAATGATGCACAAAGAGAGTGAAGAGAGAAAAGAAGCTTGAATGCTTGAAGACTTCAGATGGTTGCTTGCATGCACACTTCTTCTTGGGCTCTAGCTCTTTCTCTCTTGCTTTGAGTGTGTATGGCATTGAGGCTTCTCACTGGATATGCACTCTTTGAATGATTTTCAGGTTTGCTCACTTGTGTTCTTTAGCCTTACTTCATTCTTTTAAAGAGCAACTTGAACATATCCGTTGAAAAGTAACCGTTGGAGCTCTTGGATCCGTTGAGACTCTTCTAGTCGTTGCTCATCATCTTCTTCATCTCCTTTCCTTTTTCTTCTATCTAACAGACATCTTCATGTGTTTAACGGATGCTAACAGCAGGTCCAAGAGTAGAATAGTCCTACAAACATTTAATGTAAATAAGAACATGTTAGACTAGAGAAGTCTTCTAACAGATAGCCCATACCTCTTATGTGCAGGTCTATGATTTTCGCTGACATCCAGATATGTTAGGTAAGACCTTTGCTTTTTAACATAAGGAAGGAGTCCTTTCAGTTTTTAATTTCTACTGACTCCTTTGCTTACCTACCTTGATAAGATAGAAGGTACATAGCAGAAAGATCTTTAGTCAATCAGAAAAATAATAAGTTAAACATATGAAGTACATTTGAACTTTTATTTGGGCGCCAAAGACATTTTGAAGCATTTGAAATGTAGAGGCAATTGATGTTTATTTAAAGGTAATCGATATTATAGAAGCAATCAATGTTTTATATAGGTAATCAATGTTATATAAGTAATCAATGTTTCATAAAGATAATCGATGTTTAAGTGAAGCAATCGATGTTCTAATTCAATCGATGTTTAAATGAAGCAATCGATGTTTAAGACAATCAATGTTCTAAGGTAATCGATGTTTAAGTGAAGCAATCAATGTTCTAATACAATTGATGTTTAAATGAAGCAATTGATGTTTGGTTTATAATAGTAATCGATGTTTAAGTGAAGCAGTCGATGTTATGAGGCAATCGATCTGTAAAGAGGCAATCGATGTTTTATAAGTAATCTATGTATAATAGTAATTGATGTTTTAATGCAATCGATGTTTGAATGTAATCGATGTTCTAAGGTAATCGATGTGAAAGATAATCGATGTTCTAATGTAATCGATGTGAAAGATAATCGATGTTCTAATGTAATCGATGTTTAAGTCTAATTTATGTAATCGATGTTCTAAGACAATCGATGTTTAAGTATAATCGATGTTCATGCAATCGATGTTTGACTAAAAATATCGATTCATGAAGTGCAATCGATATGACATGTAAAAATAGTAATCGATGTGCTATTCTAATAGCAATCGATGGAACCTTTGTTCTCCAATCGATGTGGCACTTAGTCAGTAATCGATATGCATTGAACAGTAATCGATTTAGCTTTCCAGTGCAAATCATGAAACGATAGTGCCATAATATGTTTGTATTTATAAGGAAAACATGATATTAAATATATTCATGATATTTAAGTTAATCATGAGTTTTGTTATCACCAAAATAAAAAGATAAAATATAAGAGTGGTTTGAAAATCTCCCCCTTTTTGGTGATGACAAAACTTATACGAATTTTCTGACAAAGATACTCAAAACATGGAATAAACAGAAAATTCATAGTTTAAGAATACTCTCCCCCTTTTTGTCAATAACCAAAAAGGAAGGATCTTGCCATTTACATTCTCCCCTTATATTCTGACCATGTTGAAGGAGAGGGGTTCAACAATACATTTACTGTTGTCATTGTTTATTGTTCCCCCTTAGTGTTTGCTCCCCTCAGTGTATGGCTTAATGAATTTTTAATCTTTTGTCGACATCTCATGTTGCATTTACACTTGTTGTTGTGTTGGGAGGTCTTTAAAGATATCCCCTACATTGATCTATATAAAAGACAAAATCCTTGCAAGGATGTTAGTAGCACTATAATATATCAACAACAAAAAGAAATGTAAGTTTAAAAAATAAAAACTAAAAAGTAAGGTTGACTACTTCCTCTTCAGATTGGAATGAAGTGAAGAGTTGGTAGTCACCAATTGGATGCTTTGAGTATCCTCTAACTTGTTAGGGTGTGGAGCCTGAACTCTCACAGTGGGCCGGTTCGGAGTCGCGGATCGACCTTCAAGGCAATCGACTTCAGTAGTCGACTTCAAGGCAGTCGACTTCAAGGCAGACGACTTCAAGGCAGTCAACTTCAAGGTAGTCGACTTCAAGGCAGTCGACTTCAGCAGTCGACTTCAGTAGTCGACTTCAAGACCCAAAGCAGTCGAAGTCCTCAAGGCAGTCGACTTCTCACACCCCAGGACAAACGACTTCACGTTTCTGAGTTAAGGGCATTTTTGTCCTTGTAATTCTCGATTATGGCACCCTAACCTCCCAGTATATAAAGTGGGGCAGATTCTCCTTGTACTATGATGATTCTGATGCATAGTATTGAATCGCTGCTGTGGCCGTAGACGTAGGAAGGCGTTGCCTCCGAACCACGTAAAATCTGGGGTTCTTGTGTTCTTCTTCTCCCTTCTTCAATCTCTCCTCCGATCTCTACGAGTGAGTCGTGCGCGAGAGGGCTGCCGATCGTGGGATATTCCCCAACATAACTATACCCATTTGAATACCTTTTTCTTTTGTCCATTAAAATCAATTGACATTCTCTTCTTCTTTGGGTGCTTGAGTTGTCTGAGCGGTTCTTTACTGAAGTTGTCTTCTGAGGTGTTACTTGGACTTATGTGCCTTACCCTCAGCTTCTCTTTCATCAGAAACTTCTTTAACACTTACCACTTCAAGGATATCCTTTTTGAGAAAAGTCTGAGGCTCCCCCTCAATTTGAGGTTCCTCCTTTATATCTTCTTCTTTATGTAGAAGGATGTCTACCTGAGAAGCTTCTTGTCCTGATTCTTCTTGACCATGAGTTCTGGCTTCTTCAGTTTGTCGGACTCTCAATTCTTTCGTCCTTACTTTTTTTAGAAATTTGAGCACTAGTTGTACACACGCGAATTTGACTCCACCGCGGGAAAATTTCATATTGTGCCATAACGCCACAAATGGCCCTCTTTTTGCCTTGAAAGAGTAGTTTTCCCCATCATTCTGGATCACCCTCATTCTTCCCCTGTGCTTCCCCTTCATTTCTAGGGCCCCTCAGGAATTATAGGCATCAATTCCATGTCCCGACGGGTATGGCAGCAGTGTTTCTAAAGACGTCTAGTAACCCGGACGCGATTCAGGATACCCTGGCTTAACAAGACGGCTTTCATGGGCGCTACCTTATCGCGGCGTACAAGTCAGTCGTGACTATATGCTTAACACGTCGGCCCTGCATGACGCGACAGTGAATTCTTATTTTATTCACAGAAACTGCCCTTTTTAAGGTAGCATACGCCAAAGGCACGCGCGATTCTAATTTCACTTTTGGTAGGTTTTTCATATTAGAAACCCTATCGCGTCCTGCGATGCCGACGTGATTCAGTATGTAGTCGCGTCCTTCTTACCGGACGTTATTTTCGGCTATGCATAGTCGCGTCCTGCCTCTAGGACGTGATTCAAAGTCGGTTGTGGCCCAGAAAGTCGTCGCGCCCAGGCCCATAATCATGAGAAAATCCCGTAATCGCGTCCTTGTCAGTAGACACGATTCAGAGAGGTCAAATCCTAATTCCACGTCAGGGGACAGCGCATGTAAGCCCCATGCCTCGAAAGATGCCCCTAAGGTAATCATGTCGGCCATGGCCGCCACGTTTCAAGTCACGGGAGCCATGGAAGACACGATTATGCTCCTTATCGCGGCGTCCTGACAGGATGCGATTAAGAAGCATGGCGGCAATCGTGCGCCTATCTCATCAAACCGACCTTGCGAATCGCGGCCTACTGCCCGGACGCGATCCAATTCAAGTCGCGGCGTGCTGTCCCGACGCGATTCTAAGCGCGGCCTACCTCTCGGACGCATTTCACTCTGAAGGTCGCGTCCGCTGTACCAGACGTGATTCGATGTTTTTACCCCTATAAATAGACCCCCGAGGGTCATTTGTAGAGGGAGGTCCACTTAGAGCAGCGAAGCCCTACCAGATTCCTGCCTCGGCTCCGGACCAAGGAGGCCTGCCACGCCATCCGAGCCATCCCGTCCACCCTCCTCCTCCAACCGGCAACACCACCACGCCGCCCGGCATTTGGGGAAACACCCCTCCCCTTTCTTCCTTTCATATTTTCATTTACCTCCTCCGGGCCCCATGTGGCCCTTCTTTACTTTTTTTTACACACACACACATGCATGCATACACACACATACCTACTTCCTAGGGGTTTAAAAGCCACCAAACGGTAAGCCCTTTTTTATGCCCTTTATTTCATTCTATTCCTTATTTTAAAGAATTGCATACTACACGTGTCTAATCCCCTTTATTTTTCTTTGTCTTTTTCTTTGTGAGGGTAATCAAACGAAAAACGCCATCTACCACGGCCGGCCATGCTCGTAGAGGAAGGAAGGACCCACACCCCCGCGCAGTCTCCCCACTCTCCAAAACGTAACATCCGTGATCACTTCTTCCATTCGCACCCCTTGTCGTGCATCTCCATTCGGCACCCTCGCGTGCCTGGCGATCACGATCTTTTTTCTTTTCCCCCCATTTTTTTCCATCATCATATCCCCCCTCTTTGTGGACTGTTTGGAGCTCATGATGGACTCGAAACGCCGTCTACAAATTGGCAATCACGGTGGGACTTCTTTCTGCATATTCCTTTTTATTACCCCCCTCTCATGCCCCACGTGGAACTCTCCTTTTATCCTTTATTTTATACCCTGCAAAGCATGCCATGTGTTTAATTGTGTTTTTTCTCTTTTTATACACATATCCTGCCGTCTTTCCTGCTTTTTTTCTGTTTCTCGGTTTGCCTTTGAAATCGCGTCTAAAACAAAGGACACGATTCAGGCTTATTAATGCGTCCTCCTAACCGAACGCGTTCTTGTTGTCACGTCGGTCAAAGCCGACGTGTCACGGGTTTGTTGTCGCGCCGGCAATAGCCGACGCGTTTAGGTTGTCGCGGCGGCTAATTCCGACGCGTCTATGTAAGTCTTAATTTTTCTTTCCTGCACATCCATCCTACTATTTCTTGTTTTTTCTGTTGTTTTCGGGTTGCCATTGGAATAGCGTCCAATACAGTAGATGCTATTCAGTAATCGTGAACGAGACGCACAGGTCGGTCGCGTTCTGCTATCTGTCGCGTCGGCTTAAGCCAACGTGTTTCTATTGTCACGGTGGCTAAGTCCAACGCGTCATCTGTATATCCTAATTTTTGTTTCCTGCACATCTCCCATGTTTACTGCATGTCTACTGCTTTCCTTTTTTGTTTTTGGGTGCCTTCTGGAATCGCAACCGAAGGAGAGGACGCGATTCAATTGTTGCTAATGCGCCCCACAAGTCGGATGCGTTCTGCTTTCTGTCGCGTCGGCTTAAGCCGATGCGTTTCTACCCACAGTCCATCCATAGGGACAAGATGCATCGCTGACAGCCTTCTGGGGCTCTCAGTTCCACATCCTGGTGACTGGACGTGATTAGAGAGTCACGGCCATTGTGCCGGACACGATTCACAGTGCTGACAGAAACGTGCCCCTTTGCCATTTTTGCTATAAACTGTCGCATGCAGGGCATATTACATCAGTCGGGGGACCTCCTTCCCTCATATCCTAGGCTCCACACACCCTTCCGGTGAAGGCAAGCTCTCCATTGGGCATTCCGTCCCTTTGGACTAGCGAACCTTCTCCCGGAACGCCATAAGTCTCCGTATCCCGTGGATTCCTTCACGGCGGACCGAGCTGGTTGTACCCCTCCGTTGACCCGGGTTAGATATCCATTGCGTGGTGAGAGGTGATCTTAGTTGTACCCTGAAGTATCCATCTTCTACCTAACTAGGATCTCACCTGGAGGGACACAACAATTTTAAATCCATTTAATTAATTGTGAAACTCCTAAAACATCTTTGATTGATTAATCTTTGTTTAACCTTGTTTGTTTGCTTGCTTGTTAAAAATGGACCCATACCATCATGCTAATTTTAATATGGGCTATGAGGATAATGTCACATAATCATCCTTTCAATCCCATGTCTGTCCATCTCGCCACCGTGAGGGACAACCCTCAACTTTCTATGGTTATGTGCACACACCGCGCACTAACCAATATGATGTCTCTCCATACATCACTCCAATCAAAACCCGGCAAGAGCCTTCCCCCCACCATGACCCTACAGTCCAAATTGTCCTGCATGCACTGGATCAACTCACCCCTCAACAACTCAACTTGATTCAATCTTTAGTTGAGGGTGTGACTCCTTCTCCTCCTCCTAGGCACCTACCTTTGTACATTCTGACGACTTCACCACATATCCCTATACATTCTCCATCACCTCGGCCCCCTGGCCATTTGCACTCCCATGCTCCGGTCCGTACGGACCAACCCTTGGGAAGGCCCTCTAATTTAAGGCCACCCCCATGTACTCCCTCATTTTCCCAACAGCAACCTACTCCACTCCAACATGCTCTTCTCCAGAAATTGAACAATTTGTAGAATCAAATAAATAAGCTTTCCAATCCCATGGGTGACCCCGTCGCCACCATGCCGACTCTCCTGCAAATTTATATACCTCCTTCGGAGATGCCAACGTACCGATTGTACAATGGCATGGGTAACCCCTACCTTTATGTCAAGGAATTCCTTTATGAGTCTTCTCGTTGGTAGCGAGATCCAATTACCTTGGCATGTTTATTTAGAAAATCTCTTGACGGCCCTGCACTCAAGTGGTTCTACTCTTTAGAGCCAAGTGAGGCAGGAGACTTCCGCCCTCTCCATAAGAAATTCCTTCAGAGGTACAAAGACTGCGTCAGCCCTTATCTCTCTATCACGGACCTAGCGTCCGAGAAGATGAGGGCCGACGAGGAATTTGTACAATTTGCTGACCGTTGGAGGTCAATGGCCACCCGCCTGCAAAATGTGCTCTCGGAGTCAGAGAAAATTAAAATCTGTATTTCCAACTCTACTCCGAGGTTCAAGCAAATCCTAGCCATGAGCCAAATTGAAATGATGGAAGAGGTCTACGAGCAAGGACGTTACATTCAAGCCCATTTGATGGACTCCTCGATCGTAGAACTGTTTGATCAAATTAATATGAGAAACAACGAATCAGTGGATGCCATCCACCATCCACCTCACCACCATACAACATCCACCCCCATTTACCACAACATGCCTCCACCAAGGCATCCACTGATTCGTCCTCCTCGGACTCAACGACCTCCAACTGGGCCCCACGATGCCCTCATATATGAAGAAACTCCCGTGCCCTACATTGCACCTGCTCCGGCTCCCATGCCAATTCCCATACCTCCACCACAACAGTTGTAGCAACCTGAATTTTTGGAAAATAAAAATAAAATTTAAATAATATTAAAATTGTGATTTATTATAAAATCAAATAAAAGAAAATAAATTAAATAGGAAATTAATGGAAAGAGAATTAAATAAAACCATTAAATGAAAACAAGTGATGGGCTTTATTAAATTGACCCATTGGTATTTAGTGGGTCAAAATAGGATTTATAAAAAGGAGAATAATGGGAAAATAATCTAAATTCACAACCTAATTATGAACTAATTAGAAAGGGGGAATTTAATACATTAGATAAGCAAATAGAGTTAGATTTGGAATCCTAAGCCTACCCTAATTGATTGGCTACAAATTTGGCTCTCTTCCGAACCCAAACAGGAAGGGGAATGCTTAGAAGGAAGGAGGAAACAGGAAAACTCAGAATTAATAGGAATTAGACTTAAACTAGGAAAGGAATGAGGAGAAGCTTAAATACTTCTCTTAAACTCTCATGGCCGGCCCTAGCTCGTGCCAAGAGGTTGCTGGACCAAGAGGAGAGGCCAAGAGGAGGAGATCTCGTGGGAGAAAGGAGTTCTCAAGCCCCCAACCCGAGTTCTTCAAGTCTTTGTTGGGTTGAGTGTGGAAACAAGTCATTTCCCCTCATATTTTGATGATGACAAGTTGTGATTTTAATGCATAAAAAATTAGAACATGTGAAATACATCACATGAATTACCAATATTCAAAAAGCATGTTTCAAGCACATTTATCATTTATATTCATGATAATACATTTAACTAATGATTTATGTGTTATTTTCTCAGGGACAAACATTTCTTGCAAAGGTAGTGTCGACACAACCATCAATGGTGTTGACACAATGGCTCAGAGCAAAGGCAGAAATGTGAAGAAAAGATCAACTAGTGTCGACACTAGTCCAGGGCAGGTCGACACTAGAGACAGATCCCAGAGAAATATGTTAACAGGCTTCCATCTCAGGTCGACACTAAATCAGATAGTGTCGACACTAGAGAGCCTTCCTAGAAGGCCTGTTGTTCAGATAGGTAAAGCAGGTCGACACCAAATGCAGGCAGGTCGACACTAGATGGCTCTCCCAGAAGGCCTATTTTTCAGATGGCCAAAGTAGGTCGACACGAGATGATATCAGGTCGACACTAGAGAGCCTTCCCAGAAGGGTTGTTTTACTGTCTGGGACATGGTGTCGACACTGAATCATCTCAGGTCGACACTAGAGACCTCTTCCAAAGAATTGATTTGCCAGTCTGGGATAGTGTGTCGACACACCTCATGGGCAGGTCGACACACTCCAGAATCTCTGTGACTTAAACTTTGTCCTGGACACATGGCACCCTAGGGAACTGTTGGATTAGCCTTGGATCGTGTGCCCACGACCCCCAAGGGTACATTTGGACTATTAGGGGTATAAATACCCTCCTATTGGCTATCCAACATGAAAGAACCCTTTCAGAGCCTCCCAGAAGTCTTGTTGGCGGCTAGAAGGTTTCTCCTCCCTGTTCTTATCTTCCTGGTGCTTCCTCAAGCCAAACTCTCATCTGTTCAAGCATGAGAAGTGGAGATTGATCGTTGAAGAAGCAATTGGATCACCTCAAGGGAGCAGATCAAGTAGAAGCCGACTCTTGTGAAGAATTCAAGGAAGATCCTAAAGATCAGATTGCAGAGCATCGCCCAGGAACTTCCAGAGATCAAAGACCTTCACAATTCGACCTTCTACAAGGGAGTACATCTGAAGAGAAAAGCTATCAATACAATTCTCATCTTCATTTTTCTCTTCTGAGTAATTCTGAGATTGTGCATGGGTTGTTGCATGAGTCTCATGAATTCACTCTTGTTGGACTAGATCTTTTGCTAGAGGATCTGAGTCTTGTGTGTTTCAAGCAAGTTGTTTGTGAGCCGTCGAGCTCAGTGGTTTTGAGTCGTCGCACTCAAGGTGTTGTTGAGCAGTCTTGCTCAGGGTTCTAGAGTAGTCTTACTCTAGAGTTTGTGTGAGTTGTAAACTCAGGTGGTTGGAGTTGTTTGGCTCCAGTGGGTGTGTTGTACCCAGGTTGTTTAGTGGATCCTCACTGTGTGAGGGGTGGATGTAGGAATCACATGGTGTGATTTTCGAACCACCTAAAAATCTCTGTGCATTGATCTAATTGTGGTTTGAACTTATCCTTCGTTAGATGCATGCATAGGATCGTTTAGATTCATCTAATCAATTTGTTCACACACTCCATTTGCACAACTCACTCAATTCATCTTCAGATCTGTGAAATTTGTTTCTCAATTTGTCTCTGATTCAAGAGCTTCTAAAATTGGTTAAGCTTCCGCATTAGTAGGCCTAGATCTATTCAACCCCCCCTTCTAGATCTTGTCCTCATCTTTTCTCGATCCTTCAATTGGTATCAGAGCGGGTTTACACCTGATCTGATTTGATCTGAGTAATTTCTGAGTGATCTGTGTGATTTGTTTGCTTGCTTGTTTGTTTGCTGAGTGTTTCCTTCTTTGCACCATCAGTTTAATTAAATGGATTCCAGAGGATTCATAGCTGAGGGCCATTCCATTAATAGGCCACCATTCTTTAATGGACGGACTATTCTTATTGGAAAAATAGAATGCAAGTTTTTCTAAGAGCCCAAAATTATGAAATCTGGAAAGTAGTGGAGGTAGGACCCTATGAAACCAGGGAGAGGAAGAAACCTGGACTAGGGAACAGATAAGAAGAGGTACATTGAATTACAGTGCCATGAATATGATTCAATGTGCTGTTCACCCCAAAGAGTACTCAAGAATCTCAATGTGCAAATCTGCCAAAGAGATGTGGGATAAACTTGAGTTACTCTATGAGGGAACATCTCAGGTTAAAGAAACCAAGGCTAACATACTTGTCTCTGAATATGAATTGTTCATGATGAAATCTAATGAGACAATCTCTGAAATGTTTGCCAGGTTTATGATCATAGTCAATGGACTGAAGGCCTTAGGTAAGGACTATACGGATGCTGACTTGGTAAGAAAAATTTTACGTTCTCTCTCTTCAATTTGGCACACAAAAGCCACTGTTATTGAAGATTCTAAAGATTGTCCAAAATTTCTTTGGATGAGTTGATAGGATCTTTAATGACATATGAAATCAATCTAAAGAGAAATGAAGAACACATAATCAAAACCAAGCCAGTAGCTCTAAAGGCCTCATCTAGTAACAAAGACAAAAGTCAGGATAAAACCAGTTCTGATGAGTCTGAGTCAAATGAGGATGAGATTGCCCTCATGACCAGGCAATTCAGAAAATTCTTGAAATATAGAAAAGGAAAATTTTCTGGCAAAAAGAAATATTCATCAGGTAAAAGAAACACTTCCTTTTCTAATGCTAATTCTAACAAGAATAAAAAATCTGACGAAATTGTCATCTGTTTAGGTGCAACAAGCCAGGACATATGAAGGGAGAATGTCCTGAAAACAAGAAGGAGAAGCACAAAAAGATTCACAAATTCAAGAAGCCAAAGGCCATGGTAGCCACTTGGTCTGATGAAGACTCAAGTGAAAAGGAAGAAGAAGAAAAATCCTCAAGTTCTGATAGTGAGGAAATCTGCTTCATGGCGAATAGTTCTGATGGAAAGGTAAGTACATCCTTCGAAGACTATTCAGTTGAGGATTGGCAAGATGCTTATGCAGAACTTGTTGAAAACTACACTGAAATGAGGAAAGAAAATAAACATCTCAAAAGAAAATTGAAAGCATTTACCATAACCAATCCTCAAACAAAAGAATTTGTGAACTAGAAAATGAAGTAACTGAACTGAATGAAGAAAAAAAAATCTTCTGAATTTGATTGATGAGCTTAAGCTAGCCTCTCAAAAGGCCACCCTTGAATTCAAAGAATTGTCTGGAAAGCTGGAAATGGAAAACCATGATAAACAACAAAAGGTTGAAGAAATAAAAACCTTACAAAACCAGCTAAAAGAAAAGGATGAAGTTATTGAAACATTCACAAGTGGTAAAGATAATCTGGAGGCCTTGCTGGGAGCAAAAATGAAATCAATCTCTCATGGACTAGGATTTGATAAACAAAAACCTAAGAAAGACAAATCTGGTGAAAAGAAGGATAAAGCACCATTAATTAAATTTGTCAAAGGCCCTAGTCTTGAGAACACAGAAATCAAACAAACCTCAAGCAAAACACCAAAAAGTCCAAAAACTCAGAAACAAAGCAAGTCAACCAGGTCGACACAGTCACCTGACAGGTCGACACCAGTCCACAAGAAGAAGGATTCTGTGGCTGTTGTGTCGACACCAGTCAAGGAGAGGTCGACCTGCTCAACATCAACAAAGACAAACAACAAAATCAAAAATTCAAATAAAATTTGAAAAATAAGAAAAAGTCAAAGGAAGTCATTCATGAAAAACCTTGGACTTCCAAGACAAGATATCAAGCTGATTGGAACCAATGGCATTACAACCCATGTTGGTATCATCCCCAATTCTTCTATCCAAATTTTCTGATGTACCAACAAAATCCTTGGATTCCACCTCCTCATCTAAACTCTCATGTTCAAATGAAAACTTCCCCTCCTACCAAAAACAAAAACACTGGTGTTTTCATTCCTAAAGGAAAGAAGAAAGTGAAAAAGACAGAGAACACCACTGTAATAAAACAAAAATAAAAAACAAATCAAATTTGGGTGAGAAAAATTTGATAAAAATGTCCAAACATTCTGATGGTCCCAACACTGTTTGGGTACCAAAATCTTCTCTCCATTGATTGATTTTGCAGGAAGGTCGTGCACCCAATTCAAATGTGTGGTTCCTTGACAGTGGGTGTTCACGACACATGACTAGAGATAGAGCCAAATTTTCATTCCTGATTGAGAAGGAGGGAGGTTCAGTAACATTTGGAGGTAAAAATAAAGGAAAGATCATTGGATCTGGAAAGGTTGGTCAAACTTCCTCAAACTCTGTTGATAGTGTTTTATTAGTTGATGGTCTTGATTACAACTGCTAAGTATTAGCCAACTATGTGACAAAGGTCACAAAGTTGTGTTTGAATCCAATTTCTGTAAGATCATTGATTCATCAACTGATAAAATAAAATTTTGTGGAAAAAGGGAAAACAATGTTTACATGATCGACCTTAATAAAACCTTTTCTGAAAATCTTTGCTTTGTTGCTAATAAAGATGAAATTGCATGGACTTGGCACAAAAGACTTGGCCATGCAAGTTTCAGAACTTTGAATAAATTGTTAAGGCTGAACTTGGTTAAGGGTCTTCCTGAATCTTTCTCTAACATTGAAAATCAAGTTTGTGGGATCTGTGCCCAAGGAAAACAAACCAGGAAATCTTTTAAGAACTTCAATGAGGTACTCACATCTAGGCCACTAGAACTACTTCACATGGACCTTTTTGGCCCAACAAGAGTTCTAAGTCTAAGTGGCAAGAGATATGGTTTGTAATCATTGATGATTTTACCAGATTTACTTGGGTTATCTTCTTGTCCCACAAAAGTGATACTTGCCTTGAGTTCAGAAATTCTGTACCACTGCCCTAACAAACTTTTCATATAAAATCAAAAATATTTTAACTGATCATGGGGGTGAATTTGAAAACCAATCCTTTTCTGATTTATGTGCTGAACTTCAAATTCTCCACAAGTTTTCTTCACCAAGAACTCCAGAACAAAATGGAGTTGTGGAAAGAAAGAATAGAACTCTTGTGGAAATGGCTAGATCCATGCTCTTAGAAAGCAATTTGCCCAAATCCTTCTGGCTGAAGCTGTAAACACAGCAAATCACATTCTGAATAGAGCTTTGATCAGACCAAAAATCAAAAAAACCCCTATGAATTATTGAAAAACAAAAAGCCAACTGTTTCTTACTTCAAAATCTTTGGGTGCAAATGTTATGTACACAACAATAATAAAGAAAATCTTGACAAGTTTGATGCTAAGAGTCAGGAAGCCATCTTCCTTGGTTATTCAGAAGTGTCAAGAGCTTTCAGAGTGTACATTCTCAAAAACAAAAATGTTGAAGAATCTCCACATATTATTTTGATGAAAATTCCTTTTCAACTAACAATTCTAAATCTTGCAGGGAAAAACAAGACAGTGAAGAGGATGATTTCATTGTGGACTCTTCACCAACTGTTGAGGAGCTTGAAGACATTGGTGAGAACTTGAACATCAATTCACCATCTTCAAGTGGATCAGGTAACATTGCTCCAGATTTAAGTACCCCTCAACAGGTAATTTCTGAACATCGAATTTTGAGAGATCACCCATTAGATAATGTAGTTGGCAATTTGCATGATAGAGTTAGGACTAGATCATCATTCTTGCATGATATTGAAGAAGACCCACTAGCTCTAATTTCCCAAATTGAACCAAAGTCAATTGATGAAGCTTTATCAAGTTCTGATTGGATTAATGCCATGCATGATGAACTTCATCAATTTGAAAGAAATCAAGTATGGGAATTAGTACCTAGACCTAGTGACCAAACAGTCATTGGCACTAGATGGGTTTTCAGAAATAAGTTGAATGAGAATGGTCAAGTCATAAGAAATAAAGCTAGGCTAGTTGCAAAGGGGTACAATCAAGAGTTTGGAATTGACTTTGAAGAATCATATGCCCCTGTAGCTAGACTAGAAGCAGTTAGGATTTTCCTTGCTTTTGCATCCTCCATGAAATTCAAAGTTTATCAAATGGATGTTAAAAGTGCATTTTTAAATGGATATATCAAGGAAAATGTTTTTGTTGAACAACCTCCTGGATTTGAAAATGAAAAACATCCTAACCATGTTTTCAAGCTTCATAAGGCTCTCTATGGTCTTAAACAAGCTCCAAGAGCTTGGTATGACCGTTTGAGTTCCTTTTTGCTTGAAAAAGGATATTCTAGAGGAAATGTTGATCAAACATTGTTCACAAAAATAATAAATAATCAAATAATTGCAGTCCAAATTTATGTTGATGACATAATATTTGGATCAACCAATAAAGGCCTGTGTAATGAATTTTCAAATCAAATGAAAAATGAATTTGAAATGAGTTTAATGGGAGATCTAAAGTTTTTCTTGGGATTGCAGGTTAACCAAACACATGAGGGAATCTTCATCAGTCAAACAAGTATGTGAAGAACTTTTGAAAAGGTTTGACTTTCAGAACCTCAAGCATTCAAACACACCAATTGCTATTAATGCTAAGCTAGAAGAAGACTCTCATGGTAAGTCAGTAGACCCAAAGACCTACAGAGGTATGATTGGTTCTCTACTTTATCTTACAACTTCTAGACCTGATATTCAGTTTAGTGTGTGTTTGTGTGCTAGATTTCAATCAAATCCTAAAGAAAGTCACATGTTAGCTGTTAAAAGAATTTTCAAATATCTTGTTGGAACATGTGATTTAGGAATTTGGTATCCTGCTAATTGCAAGTTAGATTTGATTGCCTATTGTGATGCTGACTATGCTGGTTGTAAATTAGATAGAAAAAGCACAAGTGGCTTGTGTTTGTACTTAGGTGGGTGCCTAATCTCTTGGGCTTCTAAGAAGCAACATTCAGTTGCTCTGTCCACTGCAGAGGCTGAGTATGTTGCTGCAGGTAGATGTGGAACTCAAATTCTTTGGGTGAAACATCAACTTCTTGATTACAACCAAGAGTTAGGTTGTGTTCCCATCCTTTGTGATAACACAAGTGCAATAAATCTGTCTAAAACCCCATTCAGCATTCCAGAACCAAGCATATTGAAATTAGGCATCATTTCTTGAGAGATGAGGTAGCAAAGAAATCATTTGAACTCCACTTCATAGAAACTGAAAAACAAATTGCTGACATCTTCACAAACCCCTTCCTGACAGTAGATTCTCATCTTTAAGGAGAGAACTTGGTCTTTGTAAATGTCCATTAGGATTGGTTGAGTGTTAGCATCATTTCTTTGCATCATCATATTCATTTGCTTCCTTGATTCATACTGATCATATCTCTCTCCATTTCACTTCTATTTCTTTTTGACAATGAACTCTTCAACTCACATTGTGTTGAACTTCTTGGTATATCAAATGGTGATTTGAAGAAGGACAAGTTCTGCTTGTCTGGACACTTTCACTATGCGAGAGTATGTGTCTCCGCCAAGTACCAAGAAATGAAAATGCAATTATTGAGGGGGAGCTTTTATTGTTTAAAGAGAATCTTCTTGATTTCAAAAACTTGCATATCTTTATTCTGATGAAAAGTGGTTGAAATCCTCATCTCAGGGGGAGCTAGAGAATTCACAAGTCATATCTTTTGAAAATTCAAAACTTTTCTTGCATTACATCAATTTCCTTGCATGATGTCCTCATTCAGGTGTCTAGAGTCTCAAATGATCCTTTGAGTGATCTACTATATTCATTTGTCAACTCTCACCTATATTCTTCAAACTATAGAAATTCAGATTTCTTTCAAAGACTGAAGGATAATGTGTGCCTTGAATCTAAACATGTTTTTGTTTGCAATTGATGTTGGATATAGATGATGTCTTTTTTGTCAAAAATCTCAAAATTTGTCAATTCAACAGAGCAATGGCACATGTGCTGAGAAACTGCACACCTTCACAATGAATGAAGTGCCATGTATGTCATGAGGCACTAATGCTATCTCTGTTCAAAGGGGTTCAAATCAAAATAAATGAAAAGCAAATAAATATGTCCTATTCCTTTTTGATGATGACTGAGTAACTGGAAATATTGGCGTCTAAAAAACGTATATTTTCATGTCAAAAGGTCATCATTTACCCCTTTGAGACTTGATAATGGATAAATATTTAGTATCCAGGGACTATAGTGTGTGAAAAGCATTAGTTCTTGAGTGAACAAGATGTATCTCATTTGATAGTTTGTTTCAAAAACAAAATGTGTATATCATTGGAGAATTGTTTTAAAAGAATCACTATTATCCATCATCAAGTTGTTCTTAAAAAGTTGTTTACTTTCAACAACTTGATTTTAGTCTAAAAGATTTTTTATTTCTTTGGACTTGAAGAATATGGTAGTGTGTAGTTGATTGTTAAATGTATTATATCCCTCAAATCATCATTTTAATGACTCAAGTCACTGAATGCTCATATCCTGTTGGATATTGTGTAAAACTTGAATTGTGTTGAATTTTTGCAAAATTTAACAAATGAATTTTTTAGTCTCTTAAATATCCTTGAAATGATTATTCCACCCATTGCTATCATTTAAAGATATCCCAAAAGTCACATAATTTTTCCACACTCAAATCTTAAATTTTCATCAGGCCAGGTCGACACTACTCCATCTAGTGTCGACACACTTTCACTCAGGTCGACACTCACCTCCTCTAGTGTCGACACTGACCCCCCTGCCAGACTCTTTTTCGCGTGGGCGCCGGTTAAGGATTTGATGTACCTGCGGGTAGCATACCCTAAAACCCCCTTTTCTTCTCCAGGTCGACCCGACGGTCGTCTTCTTCCTGGAATCCGGCAGGTCTTTGAACCATTCCACCTCTTCCCTCCTCCATTCCATCACTGTTCCTCTTCTCTCATTCCTCACTCTCCATCGTCTCCTATTCCACTCCATATTGCTCCATGGCACCCAAGCAGGCCCCTCGCCGTGGAGCAAATCAAGGGCTACGGCAAGGCCCATTCCGGCGGATGTTGATCCTCCTACTGAAAGGAGAACCAAGAGGCGCCATGACCCTGCAGAGCAGCCAGGGCCTCCTCTGCATCCCCATCATCTGCTAAGAGAGGTAGGGCTTCATCTTCTGGGCGGGTCGAGGGTCTGCCTACCCTAGGAGGAAAATTCTGGTTCCTCTCCTGAAGTCTCTGAGAAGTCAACCTCTTCATCCTCAGAGTCTTCCCAGCCTCTAAGAGAACTCCTTCCAAACCACTTAGTGCAGGGAAGACCATTTTGAAACCAGAGCTGTGGACTTAGAGGACAGTGAACTGAATTGCCTTTCCTGAAGTCCTAAACTTCTTCAAATTTCAGTCTTGGCAACCCTTCATCTCAGAGTTTCGCATCATCTACCCTAGACTTGTCCAGGAGTTCTACATGCATTTGGAATGCACAGATGAGGGCTACAAGTCAAAAGTCAAAGGGATTGAAATTGATATGCCTACAGACATAGCAGCTACCATTTTCAAAATTCCAGATGAAGGAGAAGACTACCATAACTTTGAGTTCACCTTCATGAAGCATATACCATCTTGACTGGATTGCCTGCAGATGAGTCTGATCCAAGCAAACTCATGTCACCAAATTCAACACCAACACTTTCCACCAGTGTTGAGGCTTACCCATCACATCCTCACCACTATCATAACACCTCAAGGTGGTGGGAGAGACAGACTCACAGACATCCAAAGGTTTGTGCTATACTGTATGAGCAAGGACATAAAGGTCAATCTCCATGTCATCATGTACCAGATCATCTCTGAGACCACTAGGGCAGATTTGCATAGATCACTTCCTTATGCAGCCCATTTGACTCAAGTCTTCAAACACTTTGGTGTGTCTCTAGAGAATGAGAAGTCTGAGAAAATTCCTAAGTCCAACATCTATTGCTTTAAGCATGTTCAAAAATTTATGGGCTTTAGGATTGTGGGTGATAAGGTTAGGAGAGGGCCAGCTGCAGTAGAGGCCCCAGTGGTCCAAGAGGAACAGCCTCCAGTGCAAGAGGATCAGCCTCCAGCTCCAGAGGATCAGCCTCAAGTGCATGAGGACCAGCCTCCAATGAATGAGGATCAGCCTCATGTGGCAGCTCAAGTTGATGAACCATTTAATTCCCCTCTTTCACCTCAACTTCAGCCCTCCTCCTCCATGAACCTTGAAACTGAAATTCCATCCTTTTCTCCACAACCTCCAGTTCATGCATCCACATCCTTTGGTGGACCTTCTGTTCCACCAGAGCTATACACCTTTTTAAATGACAAATTTGATGCTTTGAACACCTCCATTCAGACCATGTCAGAAAATTTTGAGTTGAGGATTCAGAGGTTGGAGAACACTGTGTCTGCCAAATTTATTGAACAAAAAGCAGCTTCTGACCATGCAACACAAAGGTTTAACAGGCTGATAGGCACATTGGCAGATGCTTCAGTTGAGCTAAAAGAGCATCAAAAGGAGTTGGAAATAGTTCTTAAGGGAATTTTGGCAAATTCCCAAGCTGATGTCTTCAACAAAGGAGACACTCTCTCAGATTTCTAAGACAAGGCTGTCCTTTGCTCATTTGGTAGATGACTTGGAGAGCATGAAGAATTTGTCTGCTCATATTGATGAAGAGATGTCTGCTCTTAAAAGGAATTCAAAGTTTTGAATAGACCTGCTTGGTCAGCTGGCTCTTCTTCATCTTCACAGCCAATGTCAACAGAGTTCAGTGCCCTTCAAGCTACAATGTCAGAGAACTCAGAGAGAATGGAACATCTATTGCATACAAGACTTTCCACTATCCAAGCACAAATGAAGTTCAGTCTGGCTTCAATGGAAAAGAGACTGACAGATATTGAGACCATTTTGATACCCATTCCTCCTCCTCCTCCTCCCCATTAATGTAATTTCTTTTGATGATGTCAAAGGGGGAGAAGAGGGGAGAAGATAGCAAGAACTTGTAATGCTTTTTAAATGTGTTTTTGAAGATTGCAATGTCCATATTTTGTGAATGAAATGAATAGAAATCTTTGTGTCTTCAATGTGATTGAAAACTTTTTTGAATGAATGTGAATGTGATGATTGCTTGTCAAGCTGCTTGACCTCTTTGTGCAAATAATTCACTTCTAGTAACATTGTGTCTTTCATGTGTGTGATCTTCAAATGTTACTAAAAAATGTTCAAAGGTCTTTGACAAGTTTGAATAAAAAGATAACCAAATGTGCTTAAAATCACTTTTCATCAAAATTTCACTTCTATATAGTTTTAAGGTTGCCATCATCAAAAAGGGGGAGATTGTTGGGTTGAGTGTGAAAACAAGTCATTTCCCCTCATATTTTGATGATGACAAGCTGTGATTTTAATGCATAAAAATTGGAACATGTGAAATACATCACCTGAATTACCAATATTCAAAAAGCATGTTTCCAAGCACATTTATCATTTATATTCATGATAATACATTTAACTAATGATTTATGTGTTTTTTCTCAGGGACAAACATTTTCTTGCAAAGGTAGTGTCGACACAACCATCAATGGTGTCGACACAATGGCTCAGAGCAAAGGCAGAAATGTGAAGAAAAGATCAACTAGTGTCGACACTAGTCCAGCAGGTCGACACTAGAGACAGATCCCAGAGAAATATGTTAACAGGCTTCCATCTCAGGTCGACACTAAATCAGATAGTGTCGACACTAGAGAGCCTTCCCAGAAGGCCTGTTGTTCAGATAGGTAAAGCAGGTCGACACCAAATGCAGGCAGGTCGACACTAGATGGCTCTCCCAGAAGGCCTATTTTTCAGATGGCCAAATAGGTCGACACGAGATGATATCAGGTCGACACTAGAGAGCCTTCCCAGAAGGGTTGTTTTACTGTCTGGGACATGGTGTCGACACTGAATCATCTCAGGTCGACACTAGAGACCTCTTCCAGAATTGATTTGCCAGTCTGGGATAGTGTGTCGACACACCTCATGGGCAGGTCGACACACTCCGGAATCTCTGTGACTTAAACTTTGTCCTGGACACGTGGCACCCTAGGGAACTGTTGGATTAGCCTTGGATCGTGTGCCCACGACCCCCAAGGGTACATTTGGACTATTAGGGGTATAAATACCCTCCTATTGGCTATCCAACATGAAAGAACCCTTTCAGAGCCTCCCAGAAGTCTTGTTGGCGGCTAGAAGGTTTCTCCTCCCTGTTCTTGTCTTCCTGGTGCTTCCTCAAGCCAAATTCTCATCTGTTCAAGCATGAGAAGTGGAGATTGATCGTTGAAGAAGCAATTGGATCACCTCAAGGAGCAGATCAAGTAGAAGCCGACTCTTGTGAAGAATTCAAGGAAGATCCTAAAGATCAGATTGCAGAGCATCGCCCAGGAACTTCCAGAGATCAAAGACCTTCACAATTCGACCTTCTACAAGGGAGTACATCTGAAGAGAAAAGCTATCAATACAATTCTCATCTTCATTTTTCTCTTCTGAGTAATTCTGAGATTGTGCATGGGTTGTTGCATGAGTCTCATGAATTCACTCTTGTTGGACTAGATCTTTTGCTAGAGGATCTGAGTCTTGTGTGTTTCTAGCAAGTTGTTTGTGAGCCGTCGAGCTCAGTGGTTTTGAGTCGTCGCACTCAAGGTGTTGTTGAGCAGTCTTGCTCAGGTTCTAGAGTAGTCTTACTCTAGAGTTTGTGTGAGTTGTAAACTCAGGTGGTTGGAGTTGTCTGGCTCCAGTGGGTGTGTTGTACCCAGGTTGTTTAGTGGATCCTCACTGTGTGAGGGGTGGATGTAGAATCACATGGTGTGATTTCCGAACCACCTAAAAATCTCTGTGCATTGATCTAATTGTGGTTTGAACTTATCCTTCGTTAGATGCATGCATAGGATCGTTTAGATTCATCTAATCAATTTGTTCACACACTCCATTTGCACAACTCACTCAATTCATCTTCAGATCTGTGAAATTTGTTTCTCAATTTGTCTCTGATTCAAGAGCTTTTAAAATTGGTTAAGCTTCCGCATTAGTAGGCCTAGATCTATTCAACCCCCCCTTCTAGATCTTGTCAT
The DNA here is from genome assembly GCA_014218235.1 of Colocasia esculenta. NCBI lineage: Eukaryota > Viridiplantae > Streptophyta > Magnoliopsida > Alismatales > Araceae > Colocasia > Colocasia esculenta. The sequence continues at coordinate 48,251,237 of CM024754.1, forward strand.
CATCTTTACTCGATCCTTCAGTCTTAACCCTAGAAGAGGAAATGATCAAAGGTAGGCATTCTCACAAGCATAAACCATGAAAAGTTTTTTGTAGGATGTCTTGTCTATCAGGGACGAAAGCCCTTTGATTTCATATTTTTCCATCGAGCAAATCTTTAGTTCTTAGATTTCCAAGTTCTGTGAACTTCATGACCCAAACCCTCTTATTAAATTCATATCTTCATGGTTACTCCCCCCATGCCTTGAGAGTTTTGCTGTAAGAACTGATGGATGTTAAGGTTCTTTTGCCCCTAAAAGCCCTAATTTTTATCTACTCTATCTTGCGAATAAATTCTTGCATCTCTACTGATCGCAGTTTGTTGTACCCATGTTTCATTTAATTAAACCCTGACCAAACATATCTGTCTTCAAATTCCTATTTACTGTAAGTTCTCATGCATGTTTAGATCAATCTACAACTATTTCATGATTTTTCGTTGCTTGTATAATTAGTTCTATAATTTTGAATCCCCCTGTGTCAAGAAGGGAAATCTTGGACCGCAATCCAAGACATGTCTGACCCCCTGTGGGACTCAGGTGCAGGCCCTGTGCACGCGACGGCCCGATAGGCCGCGTTCAGGGGTCTTCTCTCGATAGCATTAACCGTCACGATTTGAACGCGACGGGCACTGCCGTCGTGATCCGTGCACCTGTCATGACCGACCCGTCGCGATCCATTCAAACACCTGTCGCGATCGACCCTGCACCCGTCGCGACCCTTACTGGGGTGCGTCGCGTTCACAGGATTTTTTATAGAAAACCCCTGATTTCTATGTTCTAATTGCCTATTGTGCTTATACCCTTTAATCCCAGTTATACCCACAGTAATTTCACTTAATCTAATTGAACATTTCTATATGATTAAAATACACATGCCCAATTTCCATCTATGATTTCATGTCATATGCACACACTTTGAAACCATCCAAATATGGCTTAATTGGCATTAACATGTTACTAAATACATCTGGTAAGTTATGTAATTAAATTGCCTAATGCTTAATTATACATGTGTACGTTTTATGCGATGTTTTGGAACACCGATACCGACGCTCCACTGTTCTAGAATTCCTCTAGAACGTCGAGCACATGTTTCTATAATTACCCTCTTTCTTGACTTGGATGAACTCTCTGTCGGATATTCCTTCTGTTGGATTAGTGAGTCTTAGTTCAAGGCCTCTGTAAGTCTCTTCTGTCCATGGATTCTCACACGGTCGACGAGCCGGTTGTACCCTAACACCTATTACCCCCTTTAGGGATCAATAAGATCCAAACGGCTATTAAAAGTCCGCTCTTATCTTAAATCACGCCGGACCTCTGGACCTGTGCATAACATGGCCAGTGGAAAGGTAGTGACTTCCACCTGACTGCCAACAATAAGTGCGCGTGTTGTGCAACTGTTACTATTGCTTGTTTACTCGACGTGTTACGTGCAATGTCCACTAGCTCTCATCTATACTCTACTCGCTCATCTATTCTCGTTCACTCTACTATCTCGTCTATTCATCTAGTACTATCATCTATTTCTTGGTACTCTCTATTGGCCATTGACTGATTGTCTAAAGATAAACAATATAACCAATGCCAGCGTAATGGGGCCCGATCTGGTCCTGGGGAGAGCGCCCGAAAGTGCCATTTGTCCATGGGAGTTAAATGATCAAAATGTCGGCATTACATCCAAGTGCCATACTATCTAGATTAATCTAATGACAATCAAAAGTGCTATATTCTCTCGTTGTCTATTGACAACAAAGTGCTATGCTATACTCGTTGTGCTATTGCTATATTTTGTGCTATTGTGCTATGGCCATCTTGCTATTTTGTGCTATTCTCGACTCTCGTGTTATATTTGGAAACTTGTGTTATTTCGTTCAAGTGCTATCCTGTTATCTTTTACATAACTCTCTCGCTCTAGCATTAGTTACTCTGCCTTTAATACATTAATCATTTAAAGCCTACTTGACTATTGAGATTTAAGTCCTACTGGGCATTATCGCTCACCCTGGGTTATTTGTCGTTGTGTTCTCAGGTGAGACCGAGGATGAACCATACACTCAAGAGGACGGGAACGACCTGGAGTGATGTCATGAGTACCCTAGCGTCATATTACTATGTTTAGCGCTGTAGTAGTTAGGTTCGAAGTTTAGTCTTTGCTTTATTTCAATGTAATTGGGCCCTATAGATTGGCTCTGATATTAGTGGTTGTAACTAGACATTGGAAATTATTAATGAGAAAGTTTTGCTTTAGTATTATTCATTGTGCAATGGTGTGATGTCTAGTATTTGCTCTATACCTTTTCTTGCAACTGCCTCGCGTTTCGATATTCCGCTTCAAGGTGTGACAGTTTTGTGGTATCAGAGCCTAGGTTATTCTCAAGTATAGGATGATCTAGGTTAACCTGCCTCGACTAGAGTCAATTATCCTACCTATGTGAGATGTGGTTAGAGCCAAGGGTAACTAGCTAAAATGAACTCACACACGCAAATTAAATTCCACATCGATATCATGACAATAAGTTATTTTGTAGGAACTAAGCTATCAAGATGACTACTGAACGTGCTCAAATGAGGGGCATGCAACAAACCATCCAAGAGTTGACTCGTGCCATCATGCAAGCTACCCAAGGCGGGAGTAATCGTGCCAGTACAGGCGATCTGCATCGTAACTTCAGAAGTCTGAACCCGCCTAGGTTCAGTGGATCCACGGATCCGGATGAAGTCGAACACTGGCTGAAAGAAATGGAAAGTATTTTCTGTGTCATGCAATGCGCAGTTGGAGATAAGTTGCTGCTAGCCACTTTTCAACTGGAGAAGGACGCCCGCACTTGGTGGGAGTCAATAGAAGCAACTAGGGAGAACGGTCAATTCACCTGGACCGAATTTAAAGAAGCTTTCAACTCCAAATACCTCTCCGAGCATGTCCAAGAAAGGAAGGTTGCAAATTTGCTGCTCTTAAACAGAGGAGCCTGACTGTGGCCGAGTATAAAGCCCAGTTCTCAAGATTGGCATGCTATGCTGCACATCTGGTGAATACTGAAAGAATGAAGGCTAAGCATTTTCTCAACGGCCTTAAGCCACAATACATCACCCAACTAGCACCTCTCGTCATCCAAACGTATGTCGAGATGGTGAAGAAAGCTCAGCTGCTGGAAGATGCTACGGACTTCACCGACCATATCAAAGGGAAGTTCATGAAGAAGGAAATGACCTCGGGTCAATCATCTGCTAAGCCTGCCAATGGCAAGAAGCGTCCCTTCCACATCACGGAGGGATCCAGCCAAGAAAGGAAACCGAAGGTATTCGTACCCAACACTCCAGCCAAGAGCAACTGCAAGCATTGTGACAAGCCAGGTCACACCGCTGACGAGTGCTGGAGGAAAGTCGGCGCGTGTCTGTGCTGTGGAAGTCGCGAGCACCGCATCCCCGAGTGCCCGCTACTGAAAGAGAATGAGAGGCACCCTAATTCACCTAAGAAACAGGGCCGACTGTAAGCCCTGCATGATGAGGAACCTATTATGGAAGGTGGCGTGGTAGAAGGTACCCTTCAAGTTTTCTCATTATCAGCATTTGTTTTATTTGATACGGAGCCACTCATTCATTTATATCTCAAAACTTTGCTGATACTGTGAATGCTAAACCTATATCCTTGGTTGTGAGTTCTTTGTCACAATGCCACTAGGGAAAAGGAGAAATTGAACAAATACTTTCCCTCTGCCGATGTAATGATGGAGACCATAACCTAAAAGCCGACCTGGTGTGTATGCCCATGGAAGGCTATGATGTAATTTTGGGAGCCGACTGGTTGTCCGCATATGGGGCAAGTGTCGACTGTAAGAAAGGGAAGGTTACCTTTAGTGACTTTCCTAAATTGGCATTCTCTGGGATTAGACATAAGAGATGGATGTCTCTAGTCTCCGCCATAAAAGTCCATAACATGATGAAAGGTGGTATTTCTTTCCTAGCAGCCGTAGTTGTGGAAAAGAAGGGTACTAAGATAGAAGACATTCACATAGTTCAGGATTACCCTGATATGTTCCTGAAGATCTGCCAGGGATTCCCTCGAAACGTGATGTCAACTTCGCCATAGAGTTGATCCCTGGAGCTGCCCCAGTATCGTGTCAACCATACCGGATGTCACCTGCCGAGCTAAAGGAGTTGAAGACGCAACTGATGGAGCTACTAGAAAAGGGGTTCATCAGACCAAGTACTTCCCCATGGGGAGCGCCTGTGCTATTCGTCAAGAGAAGGATGGATCGATGAGGCTATGCATCGACTATTGTCAACTCAATCAACTCACCATCAAGAACAAGTACCCTTTGCCTAGAGTCGATGAACTGTTCGACCAAATATCTGGAGCTCAATATTTCTCCAAGATCGATCTTCGATCTGGCTATCACCAAATGAGGATCAAAGAGGACGTTATCTTCAAGACGGCTTTCAGGAGCAGTACGGGACTATGAATTCGTCGTTATGCCTTTTGGGCTAACCAATGCTCCTGCAGCCTTTATGCAACTCATGAACAGCATATATCGGCCCTACCTCGACAAGTTCGTGGTCGTCTTTATCGACGACATCCTCATATACTCTAAAACCAAGGAAGAGCATGAAGAACACCTGAAGATAGCATTGCAAGTCTTGTGAGATAATAGACTGTACGCAAAGCTTAGCAAGTGTGAATTCTGGCTTGAAGAAGTGTCCTTCTTAGGCCATGTCATCTCAAAGGACAGCATCTCCATTGATCCCTCCAAAGTCGAAGCTATACTCAACTGGGAGAGACCAACCAATGTCACAAAAATCAGAAGTTTTCTTGGGGCTGGCTGGCTATTACAGGCGATTCATCAAGGACTTCTCAAGGATTGCCGTTCCTCTCACCCGACTGACACGAAAGGAGAATCCATACTCCTGGAGTAAAGAGTGTGAGAAAAGTTTCCAAACTCTTAAAGACCGTCTTACCTCAGCACCTGTTCTCGCTCTGCCAATAGAGGAGAAGGTTCTCTGTCTACACCGATGCCTTAGGGATTGGGCTAGGGTGTGTACTGATGCAAAAGGAGAAAGTCATCGCCTACTCTTCTCGACAACTGAAGACTCATGAAGTCAACTACCCCATGCATGATCTAGAGTTGGCTGCCGTGGTCCTTCGCCTTGAAGATCTGGAGACACTACTTGTATAGAGAGAAATTCACTGTTTACTTAGACCATAAAAGTCTAAAGTATTTATTCTCCTAGAAAGAACTCAACATGAGACAAAGAAGATGGCTGGAATAACTCAAAGATTTCGACTTCAACATCCAATACCATTCAGGCAAGGGAAACGTCGTGGCTGATTCTCTTAGTAGAAAGCCGATGGCATCTGTTTTAAGTCTAGTCCTTGGCAAGATGCAACTACTAGAACAATTCGCAAGGTTAGACTTAAATATTGAACATAGGGATGACCGAGTCTTGGTTGAAAATATCAAGATTCAATCCGACTTGTTGGAAGAGATCAAAGCTCAACAAGATGATGATCTATTTTAGTTTGCATCACAGAAACTTTAGCCGAAAGACCGGACTTTGCAATGACTGAAGACAGAAGGCTTGTCTTTCAAGGAAGGACATGTGTTCCCGACAATGAAGAACTGAAGAGAAGATTAATGGATGAAGCTTACAAGACAAAGTACACTATTCATCCATGAGGTACCAAAATGTATTAAGACATGAAAAGAACATTTTGGTGGCCGAACATGAAGAGAGAGGTAGTAGAACATGCCGCTCACTGCCTTACTTGCCAACAAGTAAAGCAGAACACCTGCGCCCTGCCGGTGTACTCAGACCGCTAGATATTCCGAAATGGAAATGGAAAGAATTGGCATGGTTTTCATCATGGGTTTACCCAAGACTCGTGGTGGACTCGACGCCATATGGGTTATTGTAGACCGACTAACCAAATCTGCCCACTTCCTAGCCATAAAGAGTAAGCGGTCAGTGGAGGTACTAGCTGCCTTATATGTCAAGGAGATTGTAAGACTACATGGCATTCCATCATCTATTGTTCTGGATCGAGATCTGAGATTTACATCTCATTTTTGGAAAGGACTGCAAGGTGCACTGGGTACTAAACTCAACTTTAGTACCGCATTCCATCCACAAACGGATGGGCAAACTGAAGGAACAAACCAAATAGTGGAAGACATGTTGAGAGCTTGCACTATAGATTTCCAAGGATATTGGAACGAGCACCTACCTCTAATTGAATTCGCCTATAAAATAGTTATCAGGCAAGCATTAAGATGGCACCATTCGAAGCACTCTACGGAAGAAACTGTAGATCACCTGCATGCTGGAATGAGGTTGGGAACAACAATGGCTATGCCCAGAGATGGTACAGAATACCACAAGAGACATTCAGGTAATCAGAGACTGGCTCAAGATTGCTCAATCCAAGCAGAAGAGCTACGCCGACAAAAAAAGCGAGATCTAGAATTTCAAGTGGGTGATCATGTATTCCTAAAGTTGTCACCTACTCGTGGCATCTAATGATTTGGAGTAAAGGGAAAGCTCAGCCCTAGATTCATCGGTCCTTTTGAAGTGCTCGAAAGGATTGGTGAGGTTGCATACCAACAGGCTTTACCACCGAATCTGGCATGTGTACACAATGTGTTCTATGTCTCCATGCTCAGGAAATATGTCTAACGACCCTACACACATCATCTGCCACGAAGTTGGTGCTGAACAAAGATATGACGTACAAAGAGAAGCCAGTCAAGATATTGGAACGGAAGGTACAACAGCTCAGGAACCGCCCCATCCACGTGGTGAAGGTCTTATGGAATATGATGCTTCTCTTGTAACTGATCCCCCTACAGATGTCAGCTCCACCAAGAACACCCTCCAACTAAAGTGCAGTGCAAGTGTTTGATGAATGCCTCCTCAACAAACTGCTGAACAAGACATGACTGCCCCTTTTGTTCCTGCTCTGATTCTGCCTGGAGGTGCAGCACATCTTCATTTGGGGACCAATGTAGTACAAACTCTCACGAAATGCCAACAGCCCCCTTCAGCGAGTCCCCTACTACAGTGCATCAACTGCTACTGCCAACCACCCCTGTGCAGGCTGCCCCCATTGTACTCAACCAGCACAAGCAGCAGCCCCTGTTGCACCCAAAACCAAGGTATATCTCTGTCAATTCTGAACACTTCAGCCCCCCCCACCCCCATGGACCACTCCTCAAACTTCTGTCCAGCAAGCTATCACACCCTCCACCCCCAATGCCAAGGGCGCTGCACCATTGGGTACCCCATCCGGGTGGAAGCCACGGCATCTCCATCAGCCCCCCGAATGTCTTTCGCTGAAGCATTGCGCAGAAAACCAAGAAGGGGATATTCGAATGGACACAACAAGATCACCACCACTTCCCCCTCTCCCCTTCGTAGCTCCCCCTCAACCGGGAGTGAAGGGGCCAGCCGGTGGCCATATCATTTGCCTCCCTGTGCAATACAACATCCGAAGTGCCCCAGGCATCGAAGCGCAGGAAGTGGATTTACTGACTCTACACAAAATTGGACTGGCTGCACTCGTAGCACCGCAACTCGAAGCGTTGATTCCGACGAGGAGTTTGAGTACTTTGAGGACTGATTTTCTTTTTGGGCTGATGTGTTATGTAACTATGATCCCTCTGTGAAGGGAGACTGTAGCTTGTGCCCCTTGTTCCCGACATCCCCGGTATCCTAGCTACTCTATGCCCCCGTGGTCCTTGTATTCCTTTACTTTATGCATTTCATATATAATAGAAAATGACTACCCGATATTGACATTGGAGGTTCACTCCTCTGTCATATCAATTAAAAAAAAAAAGGTCTTATGGAAAACCGCGGAGTGGAGGAAGCCACATGGGAACCAGAAGGAATCATCAGACATAACTACCCCGATCTTTTCGGTAAGACCTTTCCTCCCTTATGATCAAATGAATTTGAGGACCAAATTCTTTTTAAGAGGGGGAGGATGTAGCAACCCTGAATTTTTGGAAAAAAATAAAATTTACATAATATACAAATTTTAATTTATTATAAAATTAAATAAAGAAAATAAATTAATAGGAAATTAATAGAAAGAGAATTAAATAAAACTCATTAAATGAAAACAAGTGATGGACTTTATTAAATTGACCCATTGGTATTTAGTGGGCCAAATAGGATTTATAAAAAGAGAATAATGGGAAAATACCCTAAATTCGCAACCTAATTATGAACTAATTATAAAGGGGGAATTTAATACATTAAATAAGCAAATAGAGTTAGATTTGGAATCCTAAACCTACCCTAATTGATTGGCCATGAATTTGGCTCTCTTCCCAACCAAAACAAGAAGGGGAATGCTTAGAACGAAGGAGGAAATATGAAAACTGGAATTAATAGAATTAGACTTAAACTAGGAAAGGGAATGAGGAGAAGCTTAAATACTTCTCTTAAACTCTCATGGTCGGCCCTAGCTCGTGTCAAGAGGTTTTTGGACCAGGAGGAGAGGCCAAGAGGAGGAATCTCGTGGGAGAAAGGAGTTCTCAAGCCCCCAACCCGAGTTCTTCAAGTCTTAACCCTAGAAGAGGAAAATGATCAAAGGTAGGCATTCTCACGAGCACAAACTATGAAACTTTTTCAGTAGCATGTCTCGTCTATTAGGGACAAAAGCCCTTTGATTTCATATTTTTCCATCGAGCAAATCTTTAGTTCTTAATTTTCCAAGTTCTATGAACTTCATGACCCCGAACCCTCTTATTAAATTCATATCTTCATGGTTACTCATCCTCATGCCTTGAGATTTTTGCTGTAAGAACTGATGGATGTTAGGGTTCTTTTGCCCCTAAAAGCCCTAATTTTTATCTACTCTATCTTGCGAATAAATTCTTGCATCTCCACTGATCGTAGTTTGTTCTACCCATATTTCATTTGATTAAACCCTAACCAAACATATCCGTTTTCAAATTCCTATTTACTATAAGTTCTCATACATGTTTAGATCAACCTGCAACTTGTTTCATGATTTTTTGTTGCTTGTACAATTAGTTCTATAATTTTGAATCCCCCTATGTCTAGAAGGGAACTCTTGGACCGTAATCCAAGACATGTCTGACCCCCTGTGGGATTCAGGTGCATGCCTTGTGAACGTGATAGCCCGATAGGCCGCGTTCAGGGTCTTGTCACGTCAACATTAACCGTCGCGATCTGAACGCGACGGGCACTGCCGTCGCGATCCGTGCACCTGTCATGACCGACCCGTCGTGATCCATTCAACACTGTCGCGATCGACCCTACACCCATCGCGACCCGTACTGGGGTGCATCGCATTCACAAGATTTTTTACAGAAAACCCCTAATTTGCTATGCTCTAATTGCCTATTGTGCTTATACCCTTTAATCCCAGTTATACCCGCAGTAATTTAACTTAATAAAAATTGACATTTTTATGTGATTAAAAATACACATGACCATTCCCATCTATGATTTCATGTCACATGCACACACTTTGAAACCATCCAAATATGGCTTAATTGGCCTTAACATGTTTACTAAATACATCTGGTAATTTATGAAATTAAATTACCTCATGCTTAATTATACATGTGTACATTTTCGTGCGATGTTTTGGAACACCGATACCGACGCTCCACTGTTCTAGAATTCCTCTAGAACGTCGAGCACTTGTTTCTATAATTACCCTCTTTCTTGACTTGGACAACTCTCCATCGGATGTTCCTTCCGTCGGATTAGTGAGTCTTTGTTCAAGGCCTCCGTAAGTCTCATCTGTCCATGGATTCCCCATGGTCGATGAGCCGGTTGTATCCTAACACCTATTACCCCCTTTAGGGATCAATAAGATCCAAACGGCTATTGAAGTCCGCTCTTATCTTGAATCACGCCAGACCTCTGACCTATGCATAACATGGCCAGTGGAAAGGTAGTGACTTCCACCTGACTGCCAACACCAAGTGCGCGTGTTGTGCAACTGTTACTATCGCCTGTTTACTCGACGTGTTACGTGCAATGTCCACTAGCTCTCATCTATACTCTACTCGCTCGTCTATTCTCGTTCACTCTACTATCTCGTCTATTCATCTAGTGCTATCATCTATTTCTTGGTACTCTCTATTGGCAATTGACTAATTGTCTAAAGATAAACAATATAACCAATGCCAGCGCAATGGGGCCCGATCTGGTCCTGGGAGAGCACACGAAAGTGTCATTTGCCCAATGGAGTTAAATGATCAGGATGTCATCATTACATCCAAGTGCCATACTATCTAGATTAATCTAATGACAATTAAAAGTGCTATATTCTCTCGTTGTCTGTTGACAACAAAGTGCTATCTGATACTCGTTGTGCTATTGCTATATTTTATGCTATTTGTGCTATGGACATCTTGCTATTTTTGTGCTATACTCGACTCTCGTGCTATATTTGGAAACCTGTGCTATTTCGTTCACGTGCTATCCTGCTATCTTTTACATGACTCTCTCGCTCTAGCATTAGTTACTCTGCCTTTAATACATTAATCATTTAAAGCCTGCTTGACTATTGAGATTTAAGTTCTACTGGGTATTATTGCTCACCCTGGGTTATTTGCCGTTGTGTTCTCAGGTGAGACCGAGGATGAACCATACACTCAAGAGGACGAGAACGACCTGGAGTGATGTTATGAGTACCCTAGTGTCCTATTACTATGTTTAGCGTTGTTGTAGTTAGGTTTGAAGTTTAGTCTTTGCTTTATTTCAATGTAATTGGACCCTATAGATTGGCTCTGATATTAGTGGTTGTAACTAGACATTGGAAATTATTATGAGAAAGTTTTGCTTTAGTATTATTCATTGTGCAATGGTTTGATGTCTAGTATTTGCTCTATACATTTCTTGCAACTGCCTCGCGTTCCGATATTCCGTGTCGGGGCGTGACAACAGCTTCCACCTCCTCCACAGCCTGTTGCTCGGGCCGAGGTTGCCAACAGCCAACCCATCTGCGAAACCACTTGGTGTTACAACAATGAGCCTTCCGAGGTCATGTTCGTACGCCATTTACCTACACCTCCCCCACTACCGTCCGTTATCATTAAACCTTCCACCATTAACCTCCACCAGTCATTACACCTACTGCTACGCCAGCACCATTGGCAACCAACCCGAGCAAATCTTCCCCTTCATACCCATCACGCCTCCACTGGCCATACAACCTTCCATTACACCCACCATATCCACCCCCACCCAACGGAGCGGGTGCACCCCTTTGAGGAGCAATAAGCCAAGTTAGCATAAGGAAGCCCCAAGACCGAGCATGCTTTTCAAATTCAGGAATATATCCCTTGCATGCCGGTCATTGTCAATATACCGGGCATTTTTATTGAGCGGGAGTCCTCCCCTCCAATCGTAGCCATCAAGAGCCGTCTAAATCTATGCCAATCATGCCGATTGTCAACCGCACCCAATTCACCATACTCATAGGATTCAACCCTCCAAGCTCTCATGACCCCTCACACCATAGTTGTGAACCTCCCCACTCTAGTGAACAGGTCAACCATTCAGATTGCGCTTACGCACTCCAATGCTAAATCATTGGCACAATCTATTATTCAAGGGGTCGTTCCCCCTTCCACATCACACATCATACAATCTTTGGGCATGGACCCCTTATTGTTGCTTCCAACTCTACCGGTGGAACTCCCCACCCTTTCATTCCACTACATTCCAAGGGAGTAGCCACTGTCATTTGAGACTCCGATGGAAGTCAACAATCCTCCCATCATTGAGAGCTGTTCAAACTCTCCGAGAAGAGCAAGACCATCTATCCGCTGGGAAAAAGTTATGAGGAAATACCCGAGGGTCAAAAGGCCAATTCCCAAGCGGAAGCCCAAATGCTGGCAAGGTAAGAAACCAAGGGGCCTCCTCCATCTTTTTCATTTTCTTTCCAATCATCCTTTGTGCTGCTTAGCACCTTTCCGTAGGTTCTCCACATTCCCTCCCCACGGGAGGCATTTTATTTTCATTTGTTGTACAATCCATCCTCTTGCACTGGGCATCGCACCCCTTTTTGTACTCCTTACTCTCCCTTCCGTGCCCCTCGTGGCACATCTTCCCATTGTGCCACGCCTGGCACATCTCCCTTCCGTGCCCCTCGTGGCACATCTTCCTGTTGTTCCATGCCTGGCACGTCTCCCCTCCGTGCCCCACGTGGCACATCTCCTTCTTGTGCCCCACGCGACACGTCTCCATCCTGTGCCCCACGTGGCACATCTCCATCTTGCGCCCCACGCGGCGCGCCCTCCTTTCTGGCCCTTCGCAGCCCACTTCTTCCTTTCTCTACTCCAGCCCCGTTGGATTCTTTTCCCCTCATAGAGCACCGTGCCCTCCTTCTTCTCCAATCCCCTCCGGCCCCGCCGGAGTCTCCAAAATCTTTCCTCCACTCTCTCCTCGCCGCCTTTAATTAGGTCCTTCGACCCTTCTCGCATTGTTTTCGGGGCTTTAGTCCCATGTTTTTTTTAATTTTCAAAATAAAATGTAAATTCTTGTAAACCTCGGAGTCTCACCCCGACATAGGGCATTCGTCCATTCCTCACACTCTTTCGAGGCTTTAGCCCCCACTTGTCTTTCTAATTTCCAATAAAAAAATATAAATTCTTGTAGGCCCCGGAGTCTCGCCCTGATGCAGGCATTCGTCCTCTCTTTACCCTCTTTCGGGCTTTAGTCCCCATGTGTTTTTTTAATTTTTAAAAATAAAATGTAAATTCTTGTAAACCTCGGAGTCTCGCCCCGACGCATGGCATTCGTCCCTCTCTTTACTCTCTTTCGGTGCTTTAGACAAAGTCCCCGCGGAGATCCAAATGGATCCGGTCGTACGCATGTCCCTACAATCAAATGGTCATCACTCAAGATTCTAAAATAACTCAAAGCCTCCGTGCTTAATGGGACTGAATCTTCCGGCAATTGTGCCAAGGAAGGCAGTCAAGCCCAACTCCTCGAACACCCATATCAAGCTTATCTCCAAATTTTCTTCCCTTCTTCCGGTCAGACTCAGTCGCCTTTTCAGGCATGGCTTTGGCAGTAACGCTGCCAACCAAGTGCAATCAGTCGTGGGCGTCATGATAAAATACACGCCCTACTCTGGGCATTCCTTCATGACACGGGAGGTAACAAAGACCCCTCGCCAGTCAATTTTTATATCTCTAACACCGCCATGGCATGGCAATGTTCCAAATTTTCAAAAAAAAACAATATTTCCAAAAATTCCAAAAAATTGAATATTCCCAAAACCAAAAAAAATGAAATGTTTCCAAAATCACAAAAATCCAAATATTTTCAATTCAACAAATCAAATATTTTCCCAAAAAAACCATAAAAATTCAAATACTCTCAAAAATCTCCATAAAAATTCAAATACTTTCAAAATCCCACAAAATTCAATATCTCCAAAAATCAAAAAAAAAAATCACGATGGTATTGCACAAGGCAAGCACATTGCCCCTGTATGCGTCGGATCGATGCAATTCTTCCCCTTCATGGGTTCCTCCCATCTTGAACTCCAAAACTCCTTGGCCAAAAGGATACTTATCCTCATGATTTAACAAAACAAAACTATTTGAGCTGCATCTGTTGTTGACTACTTTATGCATGCTCCATGCTAAATGTTGTTTTTTCATGATATCTGTGTTTTCTTGGCTAATGAGTTTTAAGAGCAGGATTCAAGTTACCTCATCTGGCGCGACATCAGGCTGCTGCTGCCCTACCATCACCTATCTGCATTTACTATATAGTATACCTTTAGAGCACACCAAGGACTATGTGGCTTTGAGGAATCTGGGATTTGAGTTCCTTTTTATCAAAAGACAATGATTATCCCAGAGGATCCTTAGCGGCACAGATAGGCCATTACGCTTGGCGTGTGAGGACGACGGACAAGTGCATAAGACCCCCGTCCTGACTCACCGGCGTAACAATATTATCCTTAGTTATTTTCTACTCCTCTTTTAATCTTATTTTTCTTTTAGCCCAGCATACATGCATATTGAAATCATAGTGGAAATCCACTCTTGCAATGCAATTTGAGGGCCATCCGCACCCCAAATTCAAAAACAATTTGAAATATTCAATTCCGGGTCAAGTACCCAACTCCCTTTGTTGTTGCCTCCGGCTGATTTCCTTAGAACCCCTTGTTTGGACTTATCCTTTTATTTTTCGCCTTTACTCCAAGAGGTCCACCTGAAGCAGTGGCAGATGCCCCCGATGGTGAAAACTAATGGATTGTGTCCTTAGGTACTGCCCCTTCGCTGGAAGTTGATCTCTCCTTCTCTCTCAAAGATCCACCTGCGGCAGTGGCAAAGGCCCCTAATGGTGAAACCTAACGGATTGTGTCCTTAGGTACTTCCCCTTCGCTAGAAGTTGATCTTTTCTTTCCTTTTGTGCCTTACATGGCACATTTCCTTTCTTACCCTTCGTCCAAACATTTGTTTCTTTAGGTCTTCTTCTCCGGTGGGGACTTCCTTGGGTGTTGGTAAAAGACTCTCATCAGGTGGCAGTCACCCAATGATTATGCGTGTCTATTTTTCACCTTGGTGTCTACTTTTCAATCCGCTCCCGCTTCACTCCACTTCACTACACTTCATTTCTTCATTCCATTCACTCCATTGCACTCCACTTTGTGTCCCTCCGCTTCGCTCCCCTGCAAAGTAGATGCCAAGGCGTGGCAACTGTAGACACGTGAATTCGGCTCCACCACGGCAAATTTCATGTTACGCCATAACGCCACAAATGGCCCTCTTTTTGCCTTGAAAGAGTGTTTTCCCCATCATTCTGGATCACCCCCATTCTTCCCCGGTGCTTCCCCTTCATTTCCAAGGCCCCTCGGGAATTATAGGCATCAATTCCATGTCGCAAAAGGTATGGCAGCGGCGTCTCTAAAGGCGTCCAGTAACCCAGACGCGATTCAGGATACCCTGGCTTAACATGATGGCTTTCATGGCGCTACCTTATCGCGGTGTACAAGTCGGCCGCGACTATAT
The DNA here is from genome assembly GCA_014218235.1 of Colocasia esculenta. Lineage (NCBI taxonomy): Eukaryota > Viridiplantae > Streptophyta > Magnoliopsida > Alismatales > Araceae > Colocasia > Colocasia esculenta. Next base: position 48,266,290 of record CM024754.1, read on the forward strand.
GCTTAACCGCGTCGGCCCTGCATGACGCGACAGTGATTCTTATTTTATTTACGGAAATTACCCTTTTGAAGGTCGCGTCCGCCATAGGCGGCGCGATTCTAATTTCACTTTTGGCAGGTTTTTCATAAATAAAATTTAGAAACCCTATCACGTCATGTGATGCCGACGTGATTCAGAATGTAGTCGCATCCTTCTTACTGGACACTATTTTCGACTATACATAGTCGTGTCCTACCTCCAGGACGCGATTCAAAGTTGACTGTGGCCCAAAAAGTCATCACGCACAGGCCCGTAATCATGAAAAAATCCTATAATCGCATCCTTGTCAGCAGACGCGATTCAGAGAGGTCAAATCCTAATTCCACGTCAGGAAATAACGCACGTAGGCGCATGCCTCGAAAATTGCCCCTAAGGTAATCGCGTCGGCGATGGCCGCCGCATTTCAAGTCGCGGCAGCCCTGACGGACGCGATTCTGTACCTTATCGCAGCATCCTTATAGGACGTAATTCTGAAGCATGGCGGCAATCGTGTGCATCTCATCAAACCGACCTTGCAAATCGCGGCCTGCCGCCCGAACGCGGTCCAATTCAAGTCGCGGCACGCTGTCCCGACACAATTCTAATCGCGGCCTGCTGCTTTGATGCATTTCACTCTGAAGGTCACGTCCGTTGTACCGGACGCGATTCTAAGATTTCACCTCTATAAATAGACCCCCGAGGGTCATTTGTAGAGGGGGTCCACTCAGAGCGGCAAAGCCCTACCGGATTCCCACCTCGGCTCTAGACTAGGAGGCCCGCCACGCCATCCGATCCATCCCGTCCATCCAATCGGAGCAAGGCGAGGAGCGCTCCTTCCACGTCGTCTTCCTCCTCTCCGTCCATTCCGGCAACACCGATGTGCCATTCACTTTTGGGGAAGCACCCCCTCCCCTTTCTCCCTTTTATTTACATTTCAACTTCTCCGGGCCCCACGTGGCCCCATACTCCTTCTTTACACACACACATGCATGCATACACACACACACCTACATTTTAGAGGTTTAAAAGTCAACCACGCAGTGAGTTTCTCATTCTTTATTTATGATATTTTATTCATTTTTTTAGGATTGTATACTACACCCGTGGCTAATCCCTCTTTTTTCTTTCTCTGTCTTTTTTGTCAGGGTAATCAACAAAGGAAACGCCCTCTACCACGGCCGACCGTGCTCGTAGAGAAAGAGGAACCCACATCCCCCACGCAATCTCCCCATGCTCCAACAGGTATTCTCCGCGATCACTTCTTCCATCTCGCACCCCTCGCCATGCATCCCTCCATTCGGCACCCTCGCGTTCCTGACGATCACGATCATTTTTATTTTCCCACCATTTTTTTCATCATCATATCACCCTCTTTGTGGACCGTTTGGAGCTCCCAAACGAGCTCGAAACGCTGTCTACACTAGTGTCCTCCTTGTCTTGAACTTCAACCACAATAGGTTCTCCTTCATATGTGAGCTTCAGTTTGTCCCACATATCTTTGACTATTTTGCACACTAATGTCCAGTTCAAGTTTTGCTTGGATAGTGCATATGGCATGATCTCTTAGCCATGCTATTTAATGATATCATCATCTTGTCGTTGTCTGACCATTCTTCCTTTGGCTTTGATATTACAAAGTCACTATCTTCAATAATACTCCAGAGTAGATAGTCGCAGCCTTGTAGAAAGAATTCCATCCTTATCCTTCAGTAGGTGTAATCGCCATAAAAGAGTAGAGGCAGGAAGAAGGATTGGCCTTCTGCAAAACCTTGAGCTGCCATTTGATCTTTGCTCTAAGATCGTTAGATCTTCTTGATCTTTCAGAGACTAAGGCTCTGATACCACTTGCTAGTATCAGATGAATGAAAGAGCTTGGCTTTGATACCACTTGTTGGACCATGGATGGTAGCAAGGATAAACCTAGAGGGGGGTGAATAGGTTATTTGAAATACAAATAAAATCACCACTTGAAAACTTTGGTTAGTGACTGTAGTTGTGCATAGTAGATAGAGTAGCAGTGCGGAGGCAATTTAAACAATCACACAAATGAACACAGAGAATTTTATCCTGATTCAGTACTTCTCAAATAGAAGACCTACGTCCAGTCCCCAAGCAAATCTTGGGATTTCACTAACTAGGGTACAATCCCCCCAAGGATATACAAACCCCCAACTCTCCGCTTGTAACGACCCGACCTCCTGGACCCCCGCCAGGGACCCCGAAGTTCACATCGCCACCCACGGATCAGAAGACTCAGAAGGGTTAGAAGAAATAGTCTAGTGAGATATACACTAAATTTAAATAACTATAACAAGATATACAATATATAAAAGTTTATACAACGTGTCCCAAGTAAAAGCATAGGTATAAGAAGAAAGGTGCAGTCCTTAAGGGCATACCCCGAGAACTTGCAAAGCACAACTCTCAACTCATTCAGGTACAAGAACTCATAACACTCGCTCTCACTGCTGCTGACAGCACACGGCGCCACAGCCGCCTCCGCAAACCCGTCTGACACCGAGCTCCCGCGACGATGAGCCCCTAGCTGAAGAGAGTAGGGGGAGTGAGCCTCGCGAACAAGGCCCAATAGGGATTACCAGTCCCCAACCGGCCAGACCAGCAGGAACTACGAAAATAAGAAACTACACTAGAAAGCTGTAAAGCGAGGACACCTACAACATAATACTACAAAGCAACGGAACAGAACAATACAACGCCATGACCACCAACCAAGGTCGTGACACACCCACGACTCCCGTAGAAACCAACGGAGTCGGGCACAAAGCGGAAGCAACCCTCAGCACACCCACCGAGACCAGGCAACAACCAGGTGAGAATCACCACAAGCACGACCACCTCAGACCTCCACAAGGTCGAGGGCCCACAAGTAGAACCACCCCAGACACACTGCGAGGTCGAGAAACCACACACGTCAGTGCCACCAGGGAATGGACTACGGAACTGAGAGAACATCGAAACAGAAACCACCAGAAGCATGGGTCCGCACAAGGCCAGACCAATGACCCCCACGGAAACTAGGCACAGCTAGCTATAACCGCCATGCAGGCAAGGACAAAGGATAACACTTGGAAACGTCGGGAGGAAACATCGTCACAACAATAGCAACCAAGCCACCGCCACTGGCAGCCAAGAGGAGGACACCCAGCCACTCCCTCTTCTAGCCAGCCTGGCTCCTGCCTCCACCTCCCCGAAGAGTGAGACAAAGCCGCCACAGAAAACACCACAACACAACAACAACCGCTTCCTGGCCAAGCTGCGGCCCCACACCTAACACCACTACGTGGCTCCAGAACCAACGTAGAGAGAGGGAGTAAGACAAAGGACTGTCTGGGCCGCGCCTAGAAGAGAACTGCCTCAATGACCTCGACGTCCCTCCCCAGAAAAAAGAGCTCTACAAACGACTCAGCGCCGCTGTCCAAACCTCGTTTTCCCCTCAGCTCTAGAGTCCGCCAAGTAGGCTACCAACTCGAGCACGCTCGTAGCCTAGAGCACTCCCTCAACAGGCTCCTGAGGATGGGGGTCCTAGGCAATGGAGATAACCTCTTAACGGGACAAGCCCTCAAGTGCCAAGCACCGAGCGAAGAGGCGGGGCAAGCACAACAAAAACCACACCGAACCGCTGGCTTGTAACCCACGACAAGCCCAGCAAGCACAAGGCACGCATGGACCCTCGAGAGGGTCGTCGGAGAACTAAGGCACGCACGAGCAAGCCACAACCTCGGAACGCCACCAGTCAGTATGGAAAACATCGCTCTGCTAATAATCGATTGGCCGTCGAACAATCGATTATTAGACAAACACTAGACTCCTAGCACCGCTACTAGGACACAGCCACGAAGGTGTCACCTTCGGTCACTGAACGCAGCGAGGTAACCTGCCACATTCCCCACCAGAAGGTCCTAAGGGCAAACCGGCCCTAGGGCACACGCCGACACGCTAACCGGGCCGCGAAAACACCCGAGGCAACACAAGTACTGTCACATCCCCCTAGGTCGTCGCAATACTATCGCGATGGGGAAGGGCACCACGATAGCAACCATCGCGTCACGATAGCAAACCCTGTCACGACAGGAAAATGCATCGCGACAACGATCATTATCGCAACAGGCAAACGCGTCACGATAAGGTCACGCCCAACCAGGCAGACGCCTCTTCTGGTGTCACAACGCACACCACGTCGTGACATCAGCAGAGAGGCAGACCCACAGGATGCTCCATCCCGGGGCCGCCCACAAGCCACAAACACATCACACGGGGGAGGGGAGCATGAAGAAGCTATCTAAACTACCTAGAAAGCACGAGGAGCTCCCAATCCACCCAGATCGAGAAGAGCACAAGCAATCCCTACCTTTAAAGAAGAAATGAACCCATAAGGGCCCTTCACGTCGGATTGGCCACCTCCTCCTCACTCCACGTAAGCTCCACGGCACCGAGAACACGAGCACGACCCTCCTCATCGCCTGAAACACACAAAGAGGAGAGAGGGAGGCAGAGCACCGCCGGAGGGGAGAAGAGAGGGGAAGGAGGAAAGGGAGAAGGGGTCGCCGGCCAAGGCCTTATGCCTTTGGCACCCAAGACACGACGGGGCGACGCGTCGCGTTCAGGACCTTAACGCGATGGGTCAACCCACCGCGACAAGAACACATCCCTAAGGAATGTCGCGACAACCGAACAAGTCGTACTGACACACCTGCCACCCTGACAGGCGTCAGACGACTGAAGCGATGGAACACTGTCGTGACCCATTGACCAGTCGTGACAAGAATGCGACAGGAAAACCGAGTGTAACAAGGATAACTATTGCGTCGGACACCCACGATGCGATACTAACGCATCGCCCAGTCCAGACAGGTTAGTGGCCAGTCATCCAAGACACCAGACGGAAAGTCGTGTAGCTGGGTATTACATCCTACCCCCCTTAAAATAATTTTGTCCTCGAAATTTAGGGCATGCCCAAAAGATCCTGAGGAACGAAATGAAGCACAGGGAGAAAACGTAACACCAGCGTGAAGAAGCCACTAAATCTCAACATGACCTCCACGTGGCAACATTCACGCAGCCAAACACGCACAGAGCACACAAAGCCAGAAAATCAATGGCTCACATAACGAGCTCCAAACACAAGAGGAGCACACAACCGAAAACCTCACAGCTTACTCTAGCCACACGTGAGGCGTCCAACCAGAACGACAACCCCACAGGTGCCGAGCAATGCCAAAATCAACCCGAACAGCATAAACGTCAGTCAAAAACTGTACGGATGCAGCCACCAACAGACCTCACTGTTGGAACCAACTGAATTGCAGCCCACTCTGTCGCCAGTAAAACCCGACAGAGGACGTAGTTTCCGACAGCAACATGAGAAACGCTGGTCAGCAACCCACACCGTCACCAGCAAAACTCGATAAAGCACACAATTGCCAACAGCAACACGAGAAACGCTGGTCAACAACCCACTCCGTCACCAGAAAACCCAACAGAGCACACAGTTGCCAACAACAACCTGGAAAAACGTCTGAGGGTCAAGCACAACACTCAGAGGAATAGCATCACGTTACTAGTAGCAGCTAGCATCGGTCACCAGCCCAACCGAGAAGCCACGCAAGCGACAAGAACCAGAGCAACATCATGCTTACGGAGAATCCTCAACACATGGAATGACGTCCATTGTTACCATTAGGTCTCACCCAGACCTTCCTCGTGGTTCGACAAGGACACCAAACGCATGCGGAGCCACAAAACTGGGGAAACTACACGCTCCATAATGCGACACATCGCAATAGAAGCACGAAAGACTTATGAGGATAAGTCGAAACTTAGCACCTCACAACATCGACAAACCACGTGGTCGAGTACTAGCAAGCCAATAGGCCTCACTATCACCACACAAACTGACAGGAGACTCCGCCATCGGCTTCTAGACTCACCAACGCCACCCACAACTGGAGAACCAACAAAGGGTTAGTAGTACAACCGCCACGCGCACAGGGCTTAGTGCAGGTACCAACATGCCAACCGCCAAAAAGACACAGAACCACACCGGAACTAAAACAACTGCAGAGGTCGAGGACAACACGTCGACCTCAGAGGGACCCAGACCGAAGTAGGGTACCACAACCGAACACACTCGCTCCCAAAGCGAGAGGGAAAACTCGGACACATGCTACGACCAAAGCCTGCCGTACCACCGATAGGGCTACCTAGACAAGGCAAAGCACTCACCCCACAGCGGCAATGGTACAACCACAAGGCATAGGCCAGCACAAAGTGTCCTAGAGGCGAAAAGCTCAATGCCACCAACACCGAGCGAAGTCATGAAATGACACTCAAATCTCACAAACAGGCACACGCACAACACATGGTGCTATCACAAGCACCAAGAGCCACCCAAGTTACAACACAATGCACCAAGGCTCCAAATGGCATAAAACCGAAACAATCAACCACAAGCACACGGTGCTACCACAAGCACCAAAATTAAGCAAAGTGCAACACAAGTGCACCAACGGCCGAAACAACACCACAGGCTAACAAGAAGGACTCTTCACCAGAGACCCACCAAAAGCCACACACAAAGGACAACAAGCCTGAAAGAGCACAACAGGCCACGCTGGCCCCAACCCTTGAGGCACATAAACATGAAGCATCGAAAAATGCCCAAGGTGCAGTACACACAACCGCACCAACAGCCTGAGATGACATAGGGCCCACCAAAAGGGACTCTCAACCACAGACCCATAACAGAAACGCACGGAAAGTCAACAACAACTTCAAGAGCGCAACAACCACGTTGGTTCTAAAAAGCACACACAAAACACGAAGCACCGACTCTATCGCATGGGGAACAAAGGACCACAGCAACTCCCTAGCGCGTAAGAGCAAGCACCATCTCCATCGCGACCGATAGAGAGGCCAAACACCAAAATGATAACACGAAAAGCCTCCAAGGCACAAGCTGAGGCACAATTGAGTACACACTAGAACAACGCTTACACGAGCAAGCCAACCACGAAAACCAATGCACAGCGGAACAACACTTACGTAAGCAACCCAACAAGAAAACGGCACTACCCAACCAAACCAACAGAGACCCAATGCCCCAAATTGTTCAGGTAGGCAGCAAGAAACAAACACAATGACAAACGGCACAAACAGGTCCACCGATCCACGGTGTCACAAGGAAACGACAGCACGAGGGGAACGACCAACTCAACCCAAAACGACTCAAGGAAAAAACTAACTCCACCAGAATGTCGCAACGATGCACACCTTGGTAACCCAACACCACAGGGGAGCATCACCACCCCGAGCAACCAACAAAAAGCAGAGGAGGAGACACGCAACGAGTCTCTTCCATCAACAAGAGAGATAAAATCACAACGCAAGACTAGCACTTCCACAAGAAGCACAGCCATCCAAACACCCACTACACTCACCAGACTACCATCTGGGAAAGCACGCCGGGCACAGGAAAACAAAACAAACCATCCAAGCCTCGGGGACACACAAGTCACACCGGAGCAATCGAGAAACTTGCAAACGAACCAACAAGACAAGCTGGCCAATGCAGCAACCAGACGCACGGCCAAGGGCACAACACCTTGATCGAAAACGCCCAAGCAGACTGTAACACAGACAGTCCAACCGGCAACAATGACAATTCATCTCTATAGAGAGAGAGAGAGAGCAACGACAACCAAAACAATATGAAATAGCCCTGGGAAGGACCTCCACCAGAAACAACAAAGGGTGATCCTGAGAAGAACCTTCAAAGAGAACACCGCAGCAAGAAACTGCAGAAGCAACGCAAGCCGATCCTAGGAGAACCTACACCAGAACCACCAAGGCACAGTTCTGGGAAAACCCGCCAGAACACACCAACCAAAACAACAGTATACCTCAGACTTGAGGCAGCACAACAATAGCAGAAACGAGCACAGAATAGTCCTGGGGAAAACCCTCACCAAGACAACAACAAACGGTTCTGAGAAACTTCACCAAAACACAGGGCAACCAAGCGATGCACCTCAACCTAGAGGGCAATGCAACAGCAACCAGAAATGAGCACAACACAGTTCTAGGGAAAACTCACTTCCGCCAGAACTAACAAAGAAGGACTCTGGAGCACCTCACCAGAGCTCACAACCATTCGGCACCAGGCGACAACAACCACGGACAAGTGTCGCAGTGCTCAACCAGTGATGCAACACGGCACACAGAACATCTACTTAGCTCAAGCAACAACGCCGACCAAGCAGAGCACAGCTCACAACCGTGCACAGACAGGAGATCACACACACAACCAACGCAGTACACCTCAACCAATAGGGGAACAACCAACAAGGTAGGGACACTTGGACCGGTTCAACAGACAACAACCCTGTACCGGTGAAGGCCACACCACACGTAGGCCCCTCTCAGCCTTCGCGACACACACGCATCCAATGGGCCGAAGAAGAGCACCATACCTGGACTTGCCTACAATCATCCTCCATACGGGGAAGACCACTACCAGCAAGTCCACCGCCAACCACGCCACCACAGCACGAACACACCAAGCGACCACACTTGCCACGCACGCGACATAGCAAAGACTGCAGCCCTTCTACAGCACGCACACGAACCTTGCAGGGAAGCCGCACGCCTGCAAAACAATTGAAAGCACAAGCCTAACACTAGTCGGACGATGTCAACAGCATACTAGTACCTTTCTTTAGGACAGCTATAGTTATCAACTCATTACAAATCTCAGTAGACCCACGCTCTGATACCAACTATAATGACCCGACCTCCCGGACCCCCACCCAGGACCCCGAAGTTCACGTCGCCATCCACGGATCTGAAGACCTAAAAGGGTTAGAAGAAATAGTCTAGTGGGATATGCACTGAATTTAAATACTATAACAAGATATACAATATACAAAAGTCTGTACAACGTGTAACAAATAAAAGTACAGTATAAGAAGAAAGGTGCAGTCCTTAAGGGGCATACCCCGAGAACTTGCAAAGCACAACTCTCAACTCACTCAGGTACAAGAGCTCACAACACTCGCTCTTACTGCTGCTGACAGCACACGGCGCCACAGCTGCCTCCGCAAACCCGTCCGACACTGAGCTCCTGCGACAACGAGCCCCTAGCTGAAGAGAGTAGGGGGAGTGAGCCTCGCAAACAAGGCCCAGTAGGGATTACCAGTCCCTCACCGCCAGAGCAGCAGGAACTCCAAAAATAAGAAACTACACTAGAAAGCTGTAAAGCAAGTAACACTTACAACATGGTACTACAAAGCAGCAAAACAGAACAATGCAACGCCAAGACCACCAACCAAGGTCGTGACACACACACGACTCCTGTAGAAACTAATGGAGTCGGGCATAAAGCGGAAGCAACCCTCGACACACCCGCCGAGACCACACAACAACCCGGTGAGAACACATCTTACCACAAGCACAACCACCTCGGACCTCCACAAGGTCGAGGGCCCACAAGCAGAACCACCCCGGACCCCAGACACACTGCATGTAAGATCCGGCCCTCATTGCCCTTGGCCCTATCCTAGGGTCGCGACGGCCGCCCTAGTCGCGACATGGTCACACCAGGGGAGCCCGTCGCTATAGGGTTTTATGTGAATACACCTGGCCGTCGCGTTCTGGTCGCGACGGGAGTGAGCGTCACGTTCTTGTCGCGCCATCTGAAGGCGACGCAACTACTTTTCTGACGATTCGACCGCTGCCCTGTCTATCTGAACGGCCTTGTCGGGTGTCAAGTGTGTACAACGTTGACGCGACCCGACAGACCGTCACATTAAGGTTTTCCCGATCTTCAAGGTTTGACTACTTTAGTGTCGCGTCGGGCCAGGCAGTCGCGACAAGGTCGTGGCACTCGGGGCATTGCGACATGACTACTTTCGCGCCGGCCCAACACATCCCATCTTGAGGCCCATTGGTTCAAAACCGAGGCCCGGCGCCCCATTTCCCCCTCCTCCCTTCCTCCTCCTTCTTCCTTCTTCTTCTTCCTCCTCCGAGATCTCTCTTCTCCGGTGGTTTCTTGGCGTGCTTGAGGTGCTCGTGGTGGGAGGTGACGCCCTGTTCGTGTAGGCGGCGTGATCGTGGAGCTTGGAGCGAGAAGGAGATGGCCATTTCGATATGAAGGCCCCAACGGGTCGGCTCTACTATTGGAGGTAGGGACCCTTGACTCCTCTTGTTCTAAGCATGCTCCCTTCCCCCGTGAGATGGTGATTCCTCCGTGGTTTGGGGTTGTGGACTGTGAGGATCGTGCTTATGGTGAGTGAGATTTTCCTTCGAGCATAGATTTCTTGTAATCCATGTTTTGTGGGTTTGAGGGTGGTTTGCATGATTTAAAGGCTCTCCTACATGTTTAGCATGCTCCCCTCCCCCTCGTGGTGTGTTTGTATCGATTTTGGAGCAGTCCTTGGGAGGACTGTACGGGGACGCCCCTCAGCTGAGAATGCTACCAGTATAGAGGTCGCGATGATGTCGCGACCGGCTAGGCCACTGCGACATCATCGCGAGGCTCTTGTGTGTCGCGACATGGTCGCGACAGCCCTGGGAGTCGCGACACTGTCGCGACGGCCCGACGCATCGCAACAACAGTAGAGACAGGTAAGTCTTTTGAAGTTCTGTTTTCTGTGGAGTCTTCGCCATTTCACACTTCTTACTGTACCCGTGGCACCAGTGCTAGTTCCCTAGTACGGTCCTATAATAGTCATTCGCCCCGTGCTCGGCACTTAAGGGCTTGTCCCGTGAGAGAGATTGTTACCGTTGCCTAGGACCCCATCCCCGCACGCCTGTTGAGGGAGTACTCCAGGCGGCTGGCGTGCTCGAGTCACGGACTCAGGAGCGGAGGGGAAAATGGTGGTTAGGACAGCGGCGTTGAGTCGTTTGTAGAGTTCTCGTGGTTGGTCTGGGACGCCGAGGTCGTTTGGAGTCCTTCCTGACGCAGGCAGTCGATCCTTTTCTCACTGCCTCGCTCTTCGTGGCCCCGGAACCACTTAGAAAGGTCAGGCATGGGACCGTAGTCTGACCAGACTACGACGGTTACTGTTGTGCTACTTTGTGTTCCTTCCTCACTCTGACAAGACATGGAGGTTTGGACCTGGGTCGAGGATAAGACGTCAGTAGACGCATCAGACCAGTTGACTAGTGGTAGTGTTTCTGTAGCTAGTGTCTCTTGTCCAGGTAGGGTTCACTCTGTCTGTGTTGCCAGCCGTGTGGTGGTCGGCGTGCAGTCGTACGGAGTTTTTGACCGTAGTGTCTTTCCGTACACGTTAATTAGTTACTTGCTTCCGCACTTTCTTGTGTAGGTAGAAGATATAACTGTCGTTATTTAATTAATGTATATATATATATGTTCTTCTGCATTTAGAGCCAATAGGAGATTGGTAGTCCCTACTGAGCTTCTGTTGTGAAGCTCATCCCTTCCTTTTTCCAGGTGAGACTTCTCAACAGCGGCAGGGCACGTGCCGGGTGGAGGAGACGGGGCGGTAGTTGTCGTCTACGTAGCAGCCTCGCTCTTCTTTCTGCTTCCACGTGTGTGCTCCTAGTTAGCAGTTGACGTTTATCTCCTTTACATATTCTGTTAGACTTGTGTTATAGCCCTTATGGGTACCCGGATCCATGGGCGGCGACCGTGAAAATTGGGTCCTCGGCTTGGGTCGAGGGTCGGGTTCTCGGGGTCGTTACAGTTGGTATCAGAGCGAGAGTCTAATAGGACTTGTAATGGATTTAAAATGCAACAGAAAGTCCCAACAGTAGTACAAGTACATTGCTAGCCGCCCAAGTGGGTATTGTTAACCTTATTGGTTGTGTGTCATGCAGGAATGGCTCCGCACAGGCATAAGTAGGCCCGAGAGCTGATGGAGCAGCAGGATGAGTCTGATATGCCCATGCAGGGGCAGGTTCAGGAGGATGTGTCAGTGGAGGAGTCCGTGGCACAGCCTCAGGGAGCAGCGACAACAACAACAACAGGCGGGCAGCAGCAGCAGTAGTACCAGCCTCAGCCACAGCAGTATGCAGACTGGTTTCCTTTGGCCGAGCAGTTCTTCCGGACCCTGTACCAGGGAGCGTGGCAGCCTGGGCAGGCAGCAACGGGAGGTCAGCCTCCAGTACCTCCCCCAACAGTACCAGAGCAGCAGGCAGATCCGGAGGTGGAGCAGCGAGCACTTCAGCAGGCGTCGGGTATTGGGAGTACTCAGGCCAGTCGGAGGAGGACAGCTGTCACTAAGAATAGGACCACCCTCTTGGAGAGGTTCTTGCGTCTCCGACCACCGATGTTCTTCGGTGAGTATGATCCAGACAAGGCAGAGAGCTGGACGCACGAGTTGGAGCACACGTTCGAGACCATGGAGTGTGCTGAGGAAGATCAAGTCAGACTGGCAGTGTATCAGCTCAAGGTACCAGCCATGAGTGGTGGAGAGTTCAGCGGCAGACCCACTTTTCAGGGCAGCATTTGGATCAGATCACGTGGCAGCAGTTTTGGGGGTCTTTCACGGCGAGTATTTTCCTGAATATGCTCGACGTGAGAGACGAGATCAGTTTCATGAGTTGGTTTAGGGCGATCTGACAGTTACTCAGTACCACTAGAGATCCGGTTGCTGAGGCATGTTCCTCATGTTACCGGCAGCGAGTAGGCTTGTACAGAGAGGTTTATTGTAGGATTGAGGCCAGATTTGAGGTGGGGCGTGACTGCTCATATGTGTGCCACTTTGGGAGAGGCTATGGCTAAGGCCACCGCCTTGGAGAGAGAGACCTAGGAGCCCCAGCAGCAACAGCAGTAGCAGGGAGGAGCCTCTTCTAGGTCCTCGTCGTACCAGCGTCCTGCAAGTATTCGTGGTAGTGCGACTTCTTCTTCTTCGGGCTCGGGCAGTTCATGCAGTTCCGGTCTACGCTCGAAGTTAAGGCAGATGACTACTCGCAGGGGTGGACGGAGTCGGCAGCAGAAGCGTCAGTCGAGGTTTTCGGAGCAGTCAATCTAGCAAGGAGCCGAGCAGGGCAGGTAAGAGGCAGTCTGTTACACTTATGGTTTGCCATGCCACTTCAGGAGGGATTGCCCAATGGGGCAAGTCTAGCAGCCGCAACAGCCAGTGCAGTACAGACAGCAACTACCGCAGTACAAGTTCCCTCCTCAGCAGCAGGCACCTCGTCAGTAGTAGCAGGGGTAGTATCATTTGTAACCTCAGCAATTTCAGCAGCATCAGCAGCCCCAGCAGTTCCAGCCATACCAGCAGCAACAGCAGTTTCCGCATCACCAGCAACCGTCGCAGCACCAGCAGCCTCAGCAGGCACCGCAGTGTGGGTGTGGACGTGGTCATGTGATGGATCTTACCAGGGAGCAGGCCGAGGCGTCGAACTTGGTTATAGGTACTTTGCCTATCCTTGGTAGAGCTACTTGTGTTTTGGTTGATCCCGGTGCTTCCCTCTATTTTGCTTCCGAGGAGTTTTACGAGTCTCTGGTTTGTCACACCCCTGAGAGGCAGTGTGATGTGATGGTCGATGTCCCGTCCAGTGATTAAATTCGTTCTTTCGGTTACCTGGAGGGCGTCACAGTTGAGGTCCAGGGACACCAGTTGCCGGCCAGGTTGTACGTGTTGCAGCTTCGTGACTTTGACGTCATCCTGAGTATGGACTGGTTGGAGGCTCACTCAGTTGTGTTGGATTGTCAGTGGAAGACCGTTCGGTTTAAGATACCTGGAGCGCCTGTTCTCTGCTTTCGAGGTATCCGGTCTACCCGTCGACCTTTATTTCCTTCTGTAGAGCTCGTCGTTTGATCCGCAATGGCTGTGTAGCATATCTTGCTTTTGTTTGTTTCTTGGAGCCTAGCGGGTTGTCATTTTTTGAAGTGCATGTTGTTTGTGAGTTCTCTGATGTTTTTTCGGAGGATCTACCTAGGTTACCGCCTGAGCGGGAGGTAGAGTTCTCCATTGAGCTTTTGTCTGGTACGATGCCTTTGTCTAAGGCACCTTACCGAATGGCTCCGACTGAGTTGCGCGAGTTGAAGCGCTAGTTGCAGGAGTTGCTTGAGCTGGGTTTCATCCATCTGAGTCATTCACCATGGGGAGCGCCAGTGTTGTTCGTGAGGAAGAAAGATGGCAGCTTAAGGTTGTGCATCGATTATAGGCAGCTGAACCAGGTAACAGTGAAGAACAAGTATCCGTTGTCGAGGATCAATGACTTTGATCAGTTACAGTCAGCTAGAGTGTTCTCGAAGATTGACTTGAGATCGGGATACTACCAGTTGAGGATCAGAGAGTCAGATATTGGCATGATAGCTTTCTGTTCGAGGTACGGTCACTTTGAGTTCGTCGTGATGCCGTTTGGGATCATGAATGCACCCGTAGCTTTTATGGATTTGATGCATAGGGTGTTCAGTGAGCACCTGGACAGGTTTGTAGTCATCTTTGTAGATGACATTTTGGTCTACTCGGCTTCGGAGGATGAGCACGAGGAGCATCTGAGGATTGTGCTAGAGACATTGCGGAGTCACCAACTTTATGCCAAGTTTGACAAGTGTGAATTTTGGCTGAGGGAGGTGCACTTTCTCAGGCACGTGATCTCAGGTTCTGGTGTTGCAGTAGACCCTGCCAAGGTTGAGGCAGTGTTGTCTTGGGAGTAGCCCACTTCAGTGTCAGAGGCTCGCAGCTTTCTCGGTTTGGCAGGTTATTACAGGAGGTTCATCCAAGATTTTTTCAGGATTGCAGAGTCGTTGACCAGATTGACCAGACTTGAGGTCAGATTTGTTTGGACTGAGGACTGCGAGCGGAGTTTCCAGGAGCTGAAGACGAGGTTGACTTTAGCACCAGTGTTGGTCTTGCTGTCAGGTAGCAGAGGTTTTGTGGTCTACACCGATGCGTTGAGGTCAAGTTTGGGTGCAGTGCTGATGCAGCATGGTGGGGTCGTTGCCTATGCTTCTCGGTAGTTAAAGAAGCATGAGGAGAACTACCCTACCCACGACTTGGAGTTGGCAGCAGTGGTGTTCACTCTGAAGTTGTGGAGGCACTATTTGTACAGTGAGGCATTCAGATCTTTACATACTATCAGAGTTTGCAATATATGTTCACTCAAAAGGATTTGAACTTGAGGCAGTGCAGATGGATAGAGTTCCTGAAGGATTACGACCTTACCCTCTCCTATCAGCCAGGAAGGGCTAACATCGTAGCAGATGCTTTGAGTAGATAGGTTCACCTGAGTTTGTTGATGGTCAAAGAGTGGAGGTTATTCGAAGACTTGTCTCACGGAGTTTTCTGCCCTTCAAGGCACAGAGACCGTGCAGTGATGACCAGTTTTCAATTCGTCCATCAGTGTACCGTCAAGTGCTGGAGGCACAGTAGGCAGACTCAGAGTTGGCAGATGTTTTGCAGATGCTAGATGTTGAGCTGGACGAGGACAGTGAGGTCAGGTTCAGAGGCAGATTGTACATTCCATGTGATGCGTGCCAAGCACTATTGTCAGAGGCACACCGGTCGAGGTATGATGTTCATCCTGGTTCCACCAAGATGTATCATAACCTGAGGAGGTTCTTCTAGTGGCCAGGGATGAAGACGGGTGTGGCAGAGTTTGTCGCTCGTTGCCTTACCTGTCAGCAGGTGAAGGTTGAGCATCAACGTCCGGGTGGTGAGCTGCAGTTTCTACCCATTCCCAAGTGGAAGTGGGACGACATCACCATGGACTTCGTGGTTGGTTGCCCCGTACTCCGCAGAGGCATGATGGTATTTGGGTGATTGTGGATCGGTTGACCAAGTCAGCGCACTTTCTTCCAATCAGGATGTCTTGGTCAGTAGACAGGCTCTCCAGACTGTATGTAGACCGAGTTGTTCCGTTGCACAGAACCCTAATTTTGATTGTTTCTGACAGAGATCTGAGGTTCACTTCTGGGTTTTGGCACAGTTTGCAGAGAGCTCCTAGTACAGAGTTGATACTGAGTTTAGCGTATCACCCGTAATCATATGGGCAGTCAGAGAGGACTATTCAGACTTTGGAGGATATGCTGAGAGCGTGCTATTTGGACTGGAGTGGCACCTGGGAGTCCCACCTTCCGATGGGAGAGTTTACATACAACAACAGTTATCACTCGAGCATTGGAATGGAACCATACGAGGCTTTGTATGGTCGACCGTGCAGGACACCACTTCACTGGTTCGAGGTGGGTGAGAGGCAGCTTTTGGGGGCTAGAGATGGTATAGCAGTGTGCAGATACGATCAAACTAGTCAAGCAGAGGCTTCAGACAGCACAGAGTAGGCAGAAGAGCTATACAGATGTCCGCACGAGGCCGTTGCAGTTCAGCGTGGGTGACCTTGTGTTCTAGCGGGTATCGCCGACCAAGGGTGTCATGAGATTTGGAAAGAAGAGAAAGCTCAATCCGAGGTATATTGGGCATTTCCCTGTTCAGAGAGGATCAGCGAGGTTGATTACAGGTTGAGTCTTCCGGCAGAGTTGGCAGGTGTGCATAGTGTCTGTCACGTGTCGCAGCTCAGAAGGTACGTTGCAGATCCGTTGCACGTGTTGGATTACTCACAGCTTGAGGTAGCGCCAGACATGTCAGTGCCAGAGTACCCGATCAGAGTTGTGGACCGCAGAGTACAGCAGTTGCGCCGGAGGCAGATTCCGCTGGTCAAGGTTGTCTGGGAGAACCGCGTTGGTGGCGAGGTCACGTGGGAGCACGAGGATGAAATGAGAAAGTAGTTTCTGTATTTGTTTGATTGATCGGTACGTTGTTTTCCCTTTATGTGCTTCCTGTTGAAACTGAGTTTCTCTTTAATTTCGAGGACGAAATCTCTTTAAGGGGGGTAGGATGTAAGACCCGGCATTCATGGGCCCTTGGCCCTGTCCTCAGGGTCGCGACGGCCGTCTTGGTCGCGACATGGTCGCACCAGGGGAGCCCGTCGCGACAGGGTTTGTATGGCGACACACCTGGCTGTCGCGTTCTGGTCGTGACGAGAATGAGCATCGCGTTCTTGTCGCGCCATTTGAAGGCGACGCGACTGCTTTTCTGACCGATTCGACCGCTATCATGTCTGTCAAAATGGCCTTATCGGGTGTCAGATGCATACAGCGTTGACGCGACCCAACAGACCCTCGCGTTAAGGTTTTCCTGATCTTTGAGGTTTGACTGCTTTTGGTGTCGCGCCGGGCCAGGCGGTCGTGGCAAGGTCACGGCACTTTGGGGCATCGCGACACGGCTACTGCCGTGTCGGCCTGACCCGTCGCGTCTTGGAGCCCATCGGTTTAAAACCGAGGCCGGTGCCCCATTTCCCCCTCCCTCCCTTTCCTTCTTCTTCTTCCTCCTCCGAGCTCTCTCTTCTCGGTGGTTTCTTGGCATGCTTGAGGTGCTCATTGTGGGAGGTGACACCCCATTCGTGTAGGCGGCGTGATCGTGGAGCTTGGAGCGAGGAGGAGGTGGCCATTCCGACGTGAAGGTCCCAACGGATCGGCTCTACTCTTGGAGGTAGGGACCCTTGATTCCTCTTGTTCTAAGCATGCTCCCTTCCCCCGTAAGATGGTGATTCTTCTGTGGTTTAGGGTTGTGGGGTGTGAGGATCATGCTCATGGTGAGTGAGGTTTTCCTTCGAGCGTAGATTCCTTGTAATCCATGTTTTGTTGGGTTTGAGGGTGGTTTGCATGATTTAAAGGCTCTCCTACATGTTTAGCATGTTCCCCTCCCCCTCGTGGTGTGTTTGTATCGATTTTAGGGCGGTCTTTAAGAGGACTGTACCGGGACGCCCCTCGGCTGAGAACGTGACCAGTATAGAGGTCGTGATGATGTCGCGATCAGCTACGCCGCCGCGACATCATCGCGACGCTCTTGAGTGTCGCGACGGCTTGAGCCTTCGCGACAGTGTCGCGACAGCCCTGAGCGTCGCGACGACCTGATGCGTCGTGACAACAGCAGAGATAGGTAAGTCTTGCGGAGTTCTATTTTCTGTGGAGTCTTCGTCGTTTCCGCTTCTTACTGTACCCGTGACACCAGTGCTAGTTCCCTAGTACGGTCCTACACTAGTCGTTCGCCCGGTGCTCGGCACTTGATGGCTTGTCCTGTGAGAGAGGTTGTTACCATTGCCTGGGACCCCCGTCCCCGAGCACCTGTTGAGGGAGTACTCCAGGTGGTGGGTGTACTCGAGTCATAGACTTGGAGCGGAGGGGAAAACGGTGGTTAGGACAGCGACGTTGAGTCGTTTGCAGAGCTCTCGTGGTTGGTTTGGGACGCCAAGGTCGTTTGGAGTCCTTCCCAGCACAGGCCCGTCAGTCCTTTTCTCACTGCCTCGCTCTTTGTGGCTTCGGAACTACTTAAAGAGGCCAGGCGTGGGACCGTAGTCTGGCTAGACTACGGCGGTTACTGTTGTGCTACTTTGTGCTCCTGCCTCACTCTGACAAGACGTGGAGGTTTGGACCTGGGTCGAGGATAAGACGTCAGTGGACGCACCTTACTGGTTGACTAGTGGAAGTGTTTTCCATAGCTAGTGTCTCTTGTCCAGGCAGGGTTCACTCTGCCTGTGTTGCCAGCCGTGTGGTGGTCACGATGAGCAGTCGTACGGAGTTTCCGAGCATAGTGTCTTTCCGTACCGCGTTAGTTAGTAGCTTGCTTCCGCACTTTCCTGTGTAGGTAGAAGATATAATTGTTCTTATTTAATTAATTGTATATATATATATGTTCTTCTACCTGTTAGAGCCAGTAGGAGATTGGTAGTCCCTACTGAGCTTCTGTTGTGAAGCTCATCCCTTCCTTTTTCCAAGTGAGACTTCTCAACAGCGACAGGGCGCACGCCGGGCGGAAGAGACGGGGTGGTAGTCGTCGTCCCCGTGGCTAGCAGTGGTTCCCCCCTTCCAATTGTACATCACACTCAGGGTATGCCCCTAAGGGACTTGTTCTTCCCCTTTTTACTTGTACTAGTTGTGTGTATTGGGACTGTACCTAGAGCGATACGCAGAGGTCTAGCTCTTCTTTCTACTTCCACGTGTGTGCTTCTAGTTAGCAGTTGACGTTTATCTCCTTTACATATTCTGTTAGACTTGTGTTATAACCCTTCCGGGTCCCCGGATCTATGGGCGGCGATCGCGAAAATCGGGTCCTCAGCTGGGGCCGAGGGTCGGGTTCTCGGGGTCATTACACCGCGAGGTCGGGAAACCACACACGTCGGTGCCACCACGAACTGGCACCAAGGAATGGACTACAGAACTGAGAGAACACTGAAACGGAAACCACCAAAAGCACGAGTCCGCACAAGGCCAGACCAATAATGCCCACGGAAACTAGGCACAGCCAGACTATAACCGCCGTGCAAGCAAGGGCAAAGGATAACACTTAGAAACGTCGGGAGGAAATGTCGTCACAACAACAACAACCAAGCCACCGCTCTAGTAGCCAAGAGGACACACCAACCACTCCCTCTGCTCGCCAGCCTGGCTTTTGCCTCCGCCTCCCTGGAAGAACGAGACACAGCCACCACAGAAACACCACAACACAACAACAACTGCAACCTGGCAAAGCTGCGGCCCACACCTAGCACCACTACGTGGCTCCGGAACTAACGTAGAGAGAGGCAGTAAGACAAAGGACTGTTTGGGCCGCGCCGGGAAGAAAACTGCCTCAACGACCTCGACATCCCGCCTCGGATAAGAGTGCTCTACAAACGACTCAGCGTCGCTGTCCAAACCTCGTTTTCCCCTCAGCTCCAGAGTCCGCCAAGTCAGCTGCCAATTCGAGCACACTCGTAGCCCAGAGTACTCCCTCAATAGGCTCCCGAGGATGGGGGTCCCAAGCAACGGAGACAACCTCTGAACGGGACAAGCCCTCAAGTGCCAAGCACAGGGCGAACAGGCGGGGCAAGCACAACAAAAACCACGCCGAACTGCTGGCTTGTAACCCACGACAAGCCCAACAAGCACAAGGCACGCACGGACCCTCGAGAGGGCCGTCGGCCAACCAAGGCATGCATGAGCAAGCCAAAACCTCAGAACACCACCAGTCAGTACGAAAAACATTGCTCTGCTAATAATCGATTGGCCGTCAGACAATCGATTATTAGACAGATGAGAGACTCCTAACAACGCCGCTAGGACACGACCACGAAGGTGTCACCCTTGGTCACTGAATGCAACGAGGTAACCTGCCGTGTTCCCCACCAGAAGGTCCTAAGGGCAAACCTGCCCTGGGGCACACGTCGACACGCTAACCGAGGCCACAGAAACACCGAGGCAACACAGGCACTATCGTGTCCCCCTAGGTCGTCGCGATACTATCGCGACGGGGAAGGGCACCACGACAGCAACCCTGTCTCAACGGGGCAAAGCGTCGCGATAGCAAACCCTGTCGCGACAGGAAAATGCGTCGCGACAGCGATCCTTATCGCGACAGCCAAACACTTCAGGATAAGGTCGCGCTCGACCTGGCAGACGCCTCTTCTAGTGTCGCAATGCGCACCGTGGTCGCGACACCAACAGAGAGGCAGACCCACGGGATGCTCCATCCCGGGACAACCCACAAGCCACAAACACATCACATGGGGGAGGGGAGCATGGAGAAGCTATCTAAACTACCTACATGAGGAGCTCCCAATCCACCCGGATCGAGAAGAGCACAAGCAATCCCTACCTTTCAAGAAGAAACGAACCTATAAGGGCCCTTCACGTCGAATTGACCACCTCCTACTCACTCCACGCAAGCTCCACAACGCAGGGAACACGAGCACGACCCTCCTCGCCTGAAACACATAAAGGGGAGAGAGGGAGGCGGAGCACCGCCGGAGGGGGAGAAGATAGGGGAAGGAGGAAAAGGGAGAAGGGGTCTCCGGCCAAGGCCTTATGTCTTCGGCACCCAAGATGTGACGGGGCGATGCATCGCTTTAAGGACCTTAACGCGATGGGTCAACGCACCGCGACAACAACGCGTCCCCCAGAAACGCCGCCACAACCCAACAGGTCATACTGACACACCTGCCACCTTGACAAGCGTCAGACGACCGAAGTGACGGAACACTGTCGTGATTCATTGACAGGTCGCGATAAGAATAAGACAGGAAAGCCGGGCGCGACAAGGACAACTGTCGTGTCGGACACCCACGACGCGACACTAACGCGTCGCCCAGCCCAGACACGTTAGTGGCCAGTCATCCAAGACACCAGACGAAAAGTCAGGAAGCCGGGTATTACACCACTAGTCCTCTTCCTTTCTGAGTAGGAAGGAAACTCACTTTTGTTACAGGTCAAGAAGCCACACTTTTGTTACAGGTCAAGAAGTCACCCTCCTGGAACAAACTCCAATGCGGTTCTGCTAGACTTAAATCCTCAGCTAGGTTCTGTTGACACCAACCCCAGCTAGGTTCTTCCCTTAACACAAGGGAAACATTGTGTATAGTCCCACAGTCGGACAAAATCAACTAGCACCGGGTTGGCCTTCTCTTCACACAGAAAGAGGAACACTATATACAGTCTTACAGCTGGACACAAGTCTTTCTTAGAAAAGAAATATTGGACTGAGAGCTATACAAGATGAACACTAAGGAACTCAAACTCTCATCTTACAAACTCTCCCCCAGATTTACAATGATGCACAAAGAGAGTGAAGAGAGAAAGGAAGCTTGAATGCTTGAAAACTTCATATGGTTGCTTGCACGCACACTTCTTCTTGTGCTCTAGCTCTTTCTCTCTTGCTTTGAGTGTGTATCACGTTGAGTCTTCTCACTGGATGTACACTCTTTGAATGATTTTCAGGTTTGCTCACTTGTGTTCTTTAGCCTTGCATCATTCTTTAAAGAGCAGCTTGAACATATCTGTTGAAGAGTAACCATTGGAGCTCTTGGATCTGTTGAGACTCTTCTAGCTGTTACTCATCTCCTTTCCTTCTTTTTCTGTCTAACAGACATCTTCATGTGTCTAACGAATGCAAACAGTAGATCCAAGAGTAGAATAGTCTTGCAGACATTTAATGCAAATAGAAACATGTTAGACTAGAGAAGTCTTCTGACAGATAGCTCATACCTCTTATGTGTAAGTCAATGATTCCTCTAACATCCAGATATGTTAGGTAAGACCTTTGCTTTTTAGCATAAGGAAGGAGTCCTTTCAATCTTTAATTTTTGTTGACTCTTCTGCTTACCTACCCTGATAAGATAGAAGGTACACAGCAGAAAGATCTTTAGTCAATCAGAGAAATAATAAAGTTAAACATATTAAGTATATTTGAACTTCATTTGGGCGCCAAAGACATTTTGAAATATTTGAAATGTAGAGGCAATCAATGTTTATTTAAAGGTAATTGATATTACAGAGGCAATCAATGTTTTATAAAGGTAATCAATGTTACAGATGATGACCAAACTGTCCCCATAATAAATATTTCCATTTATTTATATATTAATTTTGATGATTAACAAAATAACACTAATGGATTACTTGAGCTTTGAGAACAGGAAATAAAAGAAAAATGAAAGTTCAAGACAATCTGGTAAGTCTCATCACACTTCTATCCAAGTCTTTGTATCGACTTCTTTGATAAGCAGAACGATTTCCTCTTTGACCGGGAAACTCAAAGCAAATCGATATCGCAACGACTCTTAAAGACATCGCAACGATTTCTTTAGACCTCGTAACGATTTCTTTAGAACTCGCAACGACTCTCTGTCGTAACGATTTCTTTAGACCTCGTAACGATTTCTTTAGAACTCGCAACGACTCTCTGTCGTAACGATTTCTTTAGACCTCGTAACGATTTCTTTAGAACTCGCAACGACTCTCTGTCGTAACGATTTCTTTAGAGTTTATAACGATTTCTTTAGAATTCATAACGATTTCTTTAACTGTTCATAACGATTTCTTTACTGTTCATAACGCCTTGCTTTGTATAACGATTTCGTGTAACGATTTCCTTACAACTCGATAGTCATAACGATTTCTCGTAACGATTTCTTCAGAACTCGTAACGACTTGCTTGTTGTAACGACTTCATAAGTTATCACAACGATTTCCTTACAGTTCATAACGACTTGCTATAATTCATAACGATTTCATAAGTTATGAAGTCAGCAAGATTCTTTTTATCGAATTTCTTGATGCATCAGTATAATGCCTTTTAATAGCGTTGAAAAGTCAAAGTCATATCTTGTCCGTTGACTGCTATGCATTAAATGCTCTCTGATCGTATCTCCCATGCATGCAGACAATATCTTCCATTTCTATGCTACTCTGTCTACGTACTTTTTTAGACAGAAAGGAGCCTTGCTATATACTGCAATATCTGTTCCATCTCAACTAACAATAGACAGCAGTCTTAGCTGTCTTCTATTTATTGATGATATGCTACAGATATCTGACAAGACTCATCTGGACAACGTTGGACACAAGATACAAAGTTCTATGACATCTTCTTGGCGTGTACACAAGGATAAAAGACTGACGTTCAGAAGCTTCCTTTGTGACCAGTCTAACGTACACAAGGATAAGAGACAACGGACACTTCAACGTTCGAATTTGAATCAGCAGTTTAAATAGAAGACTCAAGACGGAAAACAAAAGAGACAATTGAGCAACAACGTTTGATTTCAGAAAAAGAAAGAAATCCATCTCTTCGAGTCCTCAGAAGATTGGAACAAGAGCGAAGCTTCCACTCCAACCTTGTTCTTAGCTCTTAGCTCTCTGTGATCAAAAATAGTTTTTATTTGTGAGAGCTTGTGTAGTCCTTGGAGAGAAAAACCTTGTTAAATCTCTTTCTCTCTCGGGGGCTTAGGAGCTTCAGTGTGTAGCTAGTCAAGCTAGAGTCTGAAGCCTGTTTCCACACCCTTTTCTTATTAAATTGTGTTCCCTTCTGGACGAAGGAAGACCTGGTGGTATCCAGGGTGGTTGTTGTTCCCTTCAGGCTGAAGGAAGACCAGTTGAGGCTGGGTGTAAGGATCCTTAAGGGGGATTGTACCCTTGGTAGTAAAATCCTGAGGTATTGCTCAGGGACTGGACGTAGGTCTCCTGTGGAGAGGAGTTCCGAACCAGGATAAAAATCCTTGTGTCTTGTGGATGTGTTTTGTATGATTGTTGTCTTGTTTGCTCTAACTCTAACCTTGTTATTAAGTTGTGCAATCCTTTAAGTAAACAGGTTTTAATCAGAGATCGAAATTTTAATAACCCATTCACCCCCCCCTCTAGGCTAGCTAGCTGGGCAACAAGTGGTATCAGAGCCGTCTCTTCGACAAAGAAGAAGATCCAACGATCTGAAGAGCAAAGATCAATGGCAGCCCAAAGCAACTTCGAAGGTCAGTCAGTCAACAGGCCTCCCTTATTCGATGGAGAAGATTACACATACTGGAAGACTAGAATGGAATATTTTCTAGAAGGTCATGATTACACAATCTGGTCCATTGTAGAAGAAGGCGATCTTTTGGTCACAAATGCTAAGGCTCAGTGGACAGATGATGATAGGAAAAGAATATCCTTAAACTGCAAAGCCAAGAGCATATTATGCTGTGCCCTAAGCAAGAAAGAGTTCAATAGAGTCTCAGCCTGCAAATCCGCAATGGAAATGTGGAAAAGCTCAGAATTACCTATGAAGGGACAGACAAGGTAAAGGAGACAAGAATAGATATTCTAGTAGCTCAATATGAAAGATTTCAGATGCAGACAGGTGAATCAATAACTCAGATGTTCAACAGATTCACTGACATCACAAATGGATTAGCTGGCTTGGGAAAGGTTTATGATGTACCAGATATGGTTAGAAAAGTCCTCAGATCTTTACCATCTTCATGGACTCCGAAGGTAACAGCCATTGAAGAAGCCAATGATTTAAAATTAATGTCATTGGAAAAGCTAATAGGATCTCTCATGGCTCACGAGATAAACATGGAGAGATTAGGAGAATCCTCCAGCAGAAGGAAACAATCAAATGCTCTCAAAGCAAGTGAAGATAATTCAGAAGAATCCTTGGATAATAGTGAGAGTAGTAAAGACAGTGATGATGAAGAAGCCATGCTGTCTCGAAGACTTCAAAGGATTCTAGCAAAGAAAAAGAAATATCAGTCCGGAAGAAAATTTTTTAAGAAAAACAAAGACTTTAGAAAACCAGAAGTAAAGGATCAAAAGAAAGGAGAAGTGATTTGTTATGAATGCAAGAAGCCTGGACACATCAAGGCAGATTGTCCCATGATCAAAAAGAGTGATCACAAGAAGAAGGACAACTTCAGAAGATTTAAGAAGTACAAAAGAAAGCAATGGCAGCTGCTTGGGAGAACAGCAGTGACTCAGACAGTGAGTCAAGCTCGAGCAGTGAAGGTGAAGAAGCCAACTTGGCTCTCATGGCCAACACCGAAGACAAGGTAACTTCTGACTCTTCTTTTGATTCATGCAATGATTCAGATTCTGATAATTTGGAAAATGCTTTTAATGAACTTTATGAAAAATACAAAGAAGTATGCAAATTACTTAAAACTAGTAAGAAAAATATAATCTGTTTAGAAAATACAAACTCAGACCTAAGAACAGAAAATGAAGAACTTGAAAAACAAATTACTGAACATAAAAGAAGAAATGAATTATTATGTGAAGATTTAAAAGAGAAAAATAAGAAAATAAATCATCTAGAAAAACAAGAAGACTTAGGTGAACTTAAAATAGAAATAGAAAGACTAAATAAAGAAAATGATAATCTATCAAGTACACTAGAAAAATTTACCAATGGTAAAAACTCTTTAATATTAAAAGGTGCTAGGAGATCGGGTAAAAAGAAAAATGGATTAGGATATACACCCCCAGACAATGAAGAAACCATAATATACCCTAAAACATATCCAACACCAAAATTTGTACCCGAACAAGATATAGCATACAAAGCTGATTTCAAATATATAGAAAAAGTAACTAAGTTATCCTGCTGCAGTCACTGCAACAAGTTAGGACATATTAAAATTACATGCCCAACAAGACATAAAAAATGGATATTAAAAGGTAAAGTTGATGATACTAACCAATCAGGACCCAAAAGAATTTGGGTACCTAAAGCTTGATGTTCTCATTTCAGGTTAACCCTCGAGCATCTAAATGGTATTTGGATAGTGGGTGCTCAAGGCATATGTCAGGCAACAAGAAGATATTTATCGATCTCCAAGCTGAAGAAGGTACAGTCACATATGGAGATAATGGAAAAGGAGTTGTAATAGGAAGTGGATCCGTGAACATCAAAGGAAAATCAGTAATTGAAGATGTTATGCTGGTCAAAGGGTTAAAGCACAATCTCATCAGCATCAGCCAGTTGTGTGACAAAGGCCATCAAATTCAGTTTCAAGAATCAAAATGCAGTATCTTAAAGGATGGTGCAGTCATATTTGAAGCCTACAAGAAAGAAATTTGTATGTTCTATATCTCGAGGAACTCAAGGATCAAGATGTGTGTTTGGCAGCTAGTAAAGATCAATCAACTGAGTTGTGGCACAGAAGATTGGGCCACTGCAGCTTGGATGGGTTGAACAAGCTAAGAAAGAGAAAACTAGTTGAAGGACTGCCAAAGGTAAATTTCAGACTGGATAGCATTTGCAGACCTTGTGCAAGAGGAAAGCACACCAAGAGCTCCTTCAAATCAAAGACGTAGTAACCACCTCAAAGCCCTTAGAACTACTTCACATGGATTTATTTGGGCCAATGAGGACTACCAGTTTGGGAGGAAAGAATTTTGGATTTGTAATAGTTGATGATTATTCAAGATTCACTTGGGTATCCTTTTTAGAGCACAAAGATGACACATTTGAAAATTTGTCAGCTTCAGTAAGAAAGTTCAGAAAGATCAGAAATTCTCAATTGTCTCCATTCGATCAGATCATGGTGGTGAGTTTCAGAATGAAAAGTTTACGAAATTCTGTGATGATCAAGGAATTGAGCACAACTTCTCAGCTCCAAGGACACCTCAACAGAATGGAATTGCTGAGAGGAAAAACAGAACTCTTTTGGATATGGCAAGAACCATGTTGTCAGAATATGATCTGCCAAGATATTTCTGGGCCGAAGCTATCAACACTGCATGTTATATCATAAATAGAGTGATGATCAGGCCAATTCTGAAGAAGACTGCTTATGAACTTTACAAAGAAAAGAAGCCAAAGATTAGCCATTTCAGAATATTTGGATGTCCTTGCTTCATCCATAACAATGGAAAAGGGACATTGGTAAGTTGGATGCAAATCAGATGAAGGCATCTTCATGGGGTACTCTTCTAAACCCAAAGGTTATAGAGTTTTCAATAAACGTTCCTTATTGATTGAACAATCAGTACATGTTATTTTTGATGAATCTAACCCTTCCTTGAAAAAGGAAGAAATTAGTGACATTGATGATGCAGATGACTTGTCCGAAAATTAAAGAATACTTCAATTAAGGACAAAGAGGATCCAACTCTGGAAGAACTGCAGCAAACAGAAATCCAACATGAAGATCTTCCAAAGGAATGGAGACATCAGAAAGATCACCCTCCTGAAAACATCATTGGTGATCCATCTGTAGGGGTAAGAACTAGAGGTAATGTAATTCCATGCGATTATTTAGCATTTGTTTCTCAAATAGAGCCTAAGACAGTCAATGAAGCTTTATCTGATGAATCTTGGATATTAGCCATGCAAGATGAACTAAATCAGTTCAAGAGAAACCAAGTATGGTCACTTGTTCCTAGACCATCCAATCATTCAGTTATTGGCACCAAGTGGGTGTTCAGAAATAAACTGGATGAGTCTGGAATAATCTTAAGGAACAAAGCCAGATTGGTGGCTCAAGGCTACTCCCAAGAGGAAGGCATAGATTTCGATGAAACTTATGCACCTGTAGCTAGACTTGAGGCCATTAGGATTTTACTTGCTTATGCATCTGCGCTTGATTTAAAACTTTTTCAAATGGATGTCAAATCAGCCTTTTAAATGGTTTCATCAAGGAGGAAGTTTATGTTGACCAACCTCCAGGTTTTGATGACACTGAATTTCCAAATCATGTATTTAAACTACATAAGGCTTTATATGGTTTAAAGCAAGCTCCTAGAGCCTGGTATGAAAGGCTCAGTACTTTCTTATTAAATCATGGTTTCACTAGAGGTAAAGTAGATAGTACATTATTTATAAAATCTAAGGTTAAACATATACTTCTTGTACAAATCTATGTAGATGATATTATTTTTGGATCTACTGATGAATCTCTTTGCAAGTACTTTGAAAAGCTTATGCAGGGAGAATTCGAAATGAGCTTGATGGGGGAGTTAAGCTACTTCCTTGGATTACAAATCAAGCAAGGGAAGGATGGCACTCATATCTGTCAAGCAAAGTACACCAAAGAGCTGTTAAAGAAATTTGGATTTGAAAATGCAAAGCCATTATCAACTCCAATGAGCACATCAACCAGAATGGACAGTGATCAAAAAGGTAAAAAGGTAGATCAAAAGAATTATCGAGGTATGATAGGATCATTACTTTACTTAACTGCCAGTAGACCAGACATTTTGTTCAGTGTATGCATGTGTGCTAGATATCAGGCAGACCCTAAGAGTCTCACTTAATTTCTGTAAAAAGAATATTTAGATACCTAGCTAGAACTCATGACTTAGGTCTCTGGTATCCTAGATCATGTGAAATAAAACTAATAGGATATTCAGATGCTGATTATGCTGGTTGCAAAGTAGATAGAAAGAGCACCAGTGGATGTTGTCAGTTTCTTGCAGGATGCTTAATATCATGGACATCCAAGAAACAAAATTCAGTAGCTCTATCAACAGCTGAGGCGGAATATGTTGCTGCTGGAAGTTGATGTACACAACTTCTTTGGATAAAGCAACAACTTGAAGATTTCGGCATTCACATCAAATCAATTCCTCTATTGTGTGATAATACAAGTGCCATCAACCTCACCAAAAATCCAGTTCAACACTCAAGGACGAAGCACATTGAGGTAAGATACCATTTTATTCGAGACCATGTAGCTAGTGGTAATTTAGAAATTTCGTTTATAGATACAAATGGTCAATTGCAGATATCTTCACAAAAGCCCTACCTGAAGAGAGATTTACATCTCTTAGAAGGGAACTAGGGATGTGCAATTTGTGAAAGAATTTCTGTGATTTTATTGACATATAAATTTTTCAGATTAAATGAAAGTTCTCTCTCCGTTAAAGTTAAGCAAAACTCAGTTATCTATATGCTTTGACCGCTTCTGTGTAGAAAGTTGTTTGACTTGTCAAACCTTTTTGTCGCTTTCTATCTTTACCGCCTTTGGCGCTCCTCCGTTCAATAAAGTAATATTATTTTATCCAAATCGCTCTGAGATCGACTCGTCTTCTACCTTTACCCTTTTTATCCTCTATCTGTTCACCCAAAGCCGATGCCCTAACGATTTTGGGATCGACTCTCTGCAACTTTCGAAGCCCTCTTCTCTTCCCGCGAAGAATTCCTTCGAGAACTTCCGTCCCTTCCATCATCCTCCCTTCCAGAATCTTTTCTTCTCTGCACCCATGGCCGCTCCGTTGATCTCCGGAAGTGTTGGGGGCTACAGTGCTGAGTATTTATCCCCAAGGGAGCAAGAAAGATTTACGTTTGTGAAGACGAAGATTTGCGGAAATAAGGCAGTGGATGTTCAGAATCTTGAGAAGAGTGGCATGGCCAGGCTAGTTGATACTCTAAGAAGATTGCAGTGGATGGATGTGGTGACCTTCAGTGAGGTAAGCTACCCGGACTTGGTAAAAGCCTTCTACATTTGTCTGAAGTCAGAAGCAGATGGGTCCCTTGTTTCCACTGTCAAGGGCATCTAAATCAGAATAACCCATGAGCTTTTGCGTGATTTGTTTGGAGTGAAGACCTCTGGATTTAGTGGCATTCACTCTGTGAATGATGAAGTCAAAGGTCTAGGGATTATCGGTCCAGGATTTAAGTTAAAGGATGGGAAGCTTGATATTAATCAGATGTCCGCATTCAATAGATTGCTTCACTTTATAGTCTGCCAAATCTTAGTACCTCGTAGTGCAACCTTTTCTTCATGTACTAGGGCAGATTCGGACATAATGTTCTGGGCAATCCAGAACAAAGAGATAAACCTGGCCGCAGTGATGATTGAGCGAATGATGTTTGCACATGCTCAGTTATGGGAAACAAAGAGCAAGTTGAATGTTTCCCTTCCGTATGCTCATCTACTGACCAAGATTTTCAAGCACTTTGGAGTAGATTTGTCAGGTGCAGTAGCTGAAAAGATGGGCCAGTCTATAAGGTCCAGAAACCTGAAGAAAAGTGGTTTTTCAGTGCAAGAAGGAGTTTGGTCAAAATCCTCTGTGGCTTAAGGAGAAGCAGTTATTGCAGATATTCCAGAAGCAGCAGCAGAGCAAGAAGCAGTAGAAGTAGAGCAAGCAGCAGCAGAGCAAGCAGCAGATCCAGCAGAGCAAGCAGCAGCAAATCAAGCAGAGCAAGAACCAGTTGAGTCAGCTGTGGGATGCCAATCCGAAGCTCAATTGGAAGAGGGTGCAGCTGGTGTGGCAGATTCCTTGCCCACCACCTTAGCCGCCTCTATTTAAGAGAGGTATTGGACTCCATTCCCTCCATCTCAGTCTCTTCTAAGGCAGGTGGACCTGATGAAGAAGTTATGGCAGCAGGCCATACTGAAGTTCAGTCTGAATCAGTTGCAGATGTTGAGGTACAAGCAGGTACTCAACAAGATGTGGTCATGGAAGAAGCTCCTAGCCAAGGGGAGCAAAGTAGAGTTGATCCTGAAGTATCTGAATCCGTGGCAGAAGGCCACTTGGAGAAAGTTGTCTTGGAAGAGGCTCCTGCTCAGGGGGAGCAAGAAAGTATTGAAGTCCCTGCTCCCATTCAGGGGGAGCAAGCTGAGATTGAGAAGCCTGTGAATGAAGATATTCCTGAAAATGTTACACCTACTCAGGAAATCCCAGCTCCCGCCAAGGTTGATGTTAGTGAAGGCCCAAGTGCAAGCAATTTAAATCTAGAGGAGCCTGTCTCTCAGCAAGGTAAGCAGAAAAGAGTTGTTCACAGGAGGTCAAGGAAGGGCCATAGAAAAGTGAAGTTGAAGCATGTTATGGCCTTGTTAAAAGCCCAAGGAGAGATCTTGGCATCAGTTCAGTCTAGCATTCAAGGCATTGTTACAAGTCAGGCTTCAACTTCTTCAGACGTATCTTCAATAAGAAATGCAATGAGGTATTTCAATAAAGAGATGTCTGATATGAAGAATTTGCTGGCTAATCTTTCAAGGTCTAGTGGTGTCCCTCCTGCACCCACTCAGAGCAGTCCAGCTGAAGTTCCCAGGCCACCAGGGCCTCCAGCAGAAGTCTCTCGGCCAATAAGGCCACCAGTTCAAGGGTCAGGGCCATCAGGGCCATCAGTCGTGAGGTCACCCGGACCAGTGGCAGCCTCAGGGTCTTCAGGACCCTCTCCAGCAGTCAGAGAGAGTCAGGCCAAAGGGAAAGAGCCAATGTCAGTCTCCAAGGCCCCTGATACTTCATCTCTTGCCACTCCAACCCTCTCCACACCTTCATCTCCTTCTACTGCACCTCCTGCTCCACCAACCATAAAACATCCCATGCCTCGCACCCAACCTTCCTCATCCTCTACTTCATCTCAACCCTCCTTTATGGTACTCTCTTACCCTTGATCCTAAGAGAAGACCTATCTACAAAGAATACCTCCAGAAATGCATTCTTTCTACCATTTATGGTATTCCTTTTCTCAACCTATCCGAACACCTGGACATTGTTCTTCCTTTTACTTAGCTATCTCAAGCTTTCAAATCCAAAATCCTTGAGGGCACTGAGTTCAAGACTGAAGATCAGTGGGCAGCTATCAAAGGAAATAAGGCTCAGTATGCAAAATACCTGACTGCAAGGGCCGAATCCCTCACTCACAGAGCTCACCCACTCACCTTCTCTGAGTGGTTTATCATCCAGCACAAGAACTCTTGGGGATCCTTCATTTTGAAGAAAATTCGCATTGCCAGAGCCTTTCAGCTGTACAGTGACTTCTGTTACTTGAACAAAATTCCAGAAGTTCAGTTTTGCCAGTTCCATTCGCAGATTACTGTGCTGAAATCAGAAACCCCTCTCAACCTTCCTCTTAAAGTAGACTTTGTCTCGTTCAAGGTTGATTTTCTAGTTCTTCTGCCGAAGCTGCACTCTTTAGTGTTTGATTCAGATGCTGGGTCTCATGCTCTAGATATGTTTGCAAGACAGATGGGCAGGATGTCAGCCAAGCAGGGCAGATCTCCTTCCTTTTTGCGGTTCATCTTCAGAGAATACCACTCTGGCCGCATGTCTTCTCAGATCTTAGCTCCACTCATTCTGAGTGTGAAAGACTCACCTCATCAGAATGGGAGCTTCTCTATCAGGCCTCTTATCAGCAATTGGAAGCTATCAATCAAGATCTAGTTAGTCAGAGGAAGCCTGCTCTTTCTGCAGAAGCTTTTATGGATCTAAACTCCATCGCACCCATACCAGAGATCTATGCTGTATGGGCATCTAGATATTCTGCTTTCTATGCCTTAAAGCAGGATCTGTTAAATCAAAAGATCCACTATCCCATTTCCTTGGACAGATTTCTCCATAGGGCCAGTTTTGGTAAGAGTACTTACTACAGATTCTTTTTGGACAAAACTCAGTATGGAGAATTCTTAGAGCAGCAAAGGCAACTCTACATTCAGAGGAACATCCCTTCCATGGGACCCTCCTTCTCAGTTGCCTCTGGCGTTTTTCTGCAAATTTTTGAGGATCTTGAGATCAAGGCATGGGCTGTTGTCTCACAGCATGCCTCCTTGTTATCTCCTCTGTATTATCTTTCTCCATCCTAATATACATCTTTCTCTCTTCTTTGTCTCACAGCTTGTCTTTTTGCTTAATGACAAAATGGGGGAGACAACTAACGTAAATCTGAAAAACATACTTCATTTTTTGTATGATGTTTAGTATATTTTGTCATCATCAAAAAGGGGGAGATTGATGACCAAACTGTCCCCATAATAAATATTTCCATTTATTTATATATTAATTTTGATGATTAACAAAATAACACTAATGGATTACTTGAGCTTTGAGAACAGGAAATAAAAGAAAAATGAAAGTTCAAGACAATCTGGTAAGTCTCATCACACTTCTATCCAAGTCTTTGTATCGACTTCTTTGATAAGCAGAACGATTTCCTCTTTGACCGGGAAACTCAAAGCAAATCGATATCGCAACGACTCTTAAAGACATCGCAACGATTTCTTTAGACCTCGTAACGATTTCTTTAGAACTCGCAACGACTCTCTGTCGTAACGATTTCTTTAGACCTCGTAACGATTTCTTTAGAACTCGCAACGACTCTCTGTCGTAACGATTTCTTTAGACCTCGTAACGATTTCTTTAGAACTCGCAACGACTCTCTGTCGTAACGATTTCTTTAGAGTTTATAACGATTTCTTTAACTGTTCATAACGATTTCTTTACTGTTCATAACGCCTTGCTTTGTATAACGATTTCGTGTAACGATTTCCTTACAACTCGATAGTCATAACGATTTCTCGTAACGATTTCTTCAGAACTCGTAACGACTTGCCTGTTGTAACGACTTCATAAGTTATCACAACGATTTCCTTACAGTTCATAACGACTTGCTATAATTCATAACGATTTCATAAGTTATGAAGTCAGCAAGATTCTTTTTATCGAATTTCTTGATGCATCAGTATAATGCCTTTTTAATAGCGTTGAAAAGTCAAAGTCATATCTTGTCCGTTGACTGCTATGCATTAAATGCTCTCTGATCGTATCTCCCATGCATGCAGACAATATCTTCCATTTCTATGCTACTCTGTCTACGTACTTTTTTAGACAGAAAGGAGCCTTGCTATATACTGCAATATCTGTTCCATCTCAACTAACAATAGACAGCAGTCTTAGCTGTCTTCTATTTATTGATGATATGCCTACAGATATCTGACAAGACTCATCTGGACAACGTTGGACACAAGATACAAAGTTCTATGACATCTCTTGGCGTGTACACAAGGAAAAAGACTGACGTTCAGAAGCTTCCTTTGTGACCAGTCTAACGTACACAAGGATAAGAGACAACGGACACTTCAACGTTCGAATTTGAATCAGCAGTTTAAATAGAAGACTCAAGACGGAAAACAAAAGAGACAATTGAGCAACAACGTTTGATTTCAGAAAAAGAAAAAAATCCATCTCTTCGAGTCCTCAGAAGATTGGAACAAGAGCGAAGCTTCCACTCCAACCTTGTTCTTAGCTCTTAGCTCTCTGTGATCAAAATAGTTTTTATTTGTGAGAGCTTGTGTAGTCCTTGGAGAGAAAAACCTTGTTAAATCTCTTTCTCTCTCGGGGGCTTAGGAGCTTCAGTGTGTAGCTAGTCAAGCTAGAGTCTGAAGCCTGTTTCCACACCCTTTTCTTATTAAATTGTGTTCCCTTCTGGACGAAGGAAGACCTGGTGGTATCCAGGGTGGTTGTTGTTCCCTTCAGGCTGAAGGAAGACCAGTTGAGGCTGGGTGTAAGGATCCTTAAGGGGGATTGTACCCTTGGTAGTAAAATCCTGAGGTATTGCTCAGGGACTGGACGTAGGTCTCCTGTGGAGAGGAGTTCCGAACCAGGATAAAAAATCCTTGTGTCTTGTGGATGTGTTTTGTATGATTGTTGTCTTGTTTGCTCTAACTCTAACCTTGTTATTAAGTTGTGCAATCCTTTAAGTAAACAGGTTTTAATCAGAGATCGAAGTTTTAATAACCCATTCACCCCCCCCTCTGGGCTAGCTAGCTGGGCAACAACAGAGGCAATCAATGTTTCATAAACGTAATCGATGTTTATGTGAAGCAATCGATGTTCTAATGCAATCGATGTTTAAACAAAGCAATCGATGTTTAAGACAATCGATGTTCTAAGGTATCGATGTTTAAGTAAAGCAATCGATGTTCTAATGCAATTGATGTTTAGTTATAACAGTAATCGATGTTTAAGTGAAGCAGTAGATGTTATGAGGCAATCGATCTGTAAAGAGGCAATCAATGTTTATGCAAGACAATCAATGTTTTATAAGTAATCAATATATAATAGTAATCGATGTTTCAATGCAATCGATGTTTGAATGTAATCGATGTTCTAAAGTAATCGATGTGAAAGATAATCGATATTCTAATATAATCGATGTTCTAAGGTAATCGATGTAAAAGATAATCGATATTCCAATGTAATCGATCTTTAAGTCTAATTGATGTAATCGATGTTCTAAGATAATCGATGTGAAAGACAATCGATGTTTAAGTATAATCGATGTTCATGCAATCGATGTTTGACTAAAAATATCGATTCATGAAGTGCAATTGATATGACATGTAAAAATAGTAATCGATGTGCTATTGTAACGGCAATCGATGGAACATTTGTTCTCCAATCGATGTGGCACTTAGTCAGTAATCGATATGCATTGAACAGTAATCGATTTAGCTTTCCAGTGTAAATCATGTAACGATAGTGCAATAATATGTTTGTATTTATAAGAAAATTATGATATTAAATATATTCATGTTATTTAAGTTACAAAATAAAAAGATAAAATATAAGAGTGGTTCAACAGTGATGTTTGAATGTTCCATGTTGTTACTACTGCACTGACCTGTTGCTCATGATGCTACAGTTGCTATCAGTGGTGGAGGACGGGTCATTAGGAAAAAGAAAGAACATCAGACCCTCAAAGTCAAGTAGGATATTTCTCCCAACTCCTTATTTCCTCCGTATATTAGCTCCTTGTAGTAAGCATCTTGTAATTTAATTAGACATGTATTCTTGTTGACCATGTTTGTTCATTCTATAGATAGTGGATATTAGATGTAACACCATACAAGAATAAAACTAGTACTGCAACTTACCCCTCAAAAGTAGCAGAAATTAAGATAGAACTGTGGAGTCGCCATAAGTGGATGACAGATTTCTACCAATCGGTCGATCGACACTCCCGTTTGATGACAGATAGTAGTCGACAGATGACAGAAAATGTTTATGGGAGAATCGACGACCGATTTTCCATCATCGGTCGATCGATTACCCCTGTTGTTCTTACATACACTACTCGGAGAATTGATCAACCGATTTTTACCTTATTGACGATCGAAAACCCCAAATTGGACGACCAATTTCATGATTTCGATCTACCGAAACCTTGTCAGAACTATCAAATTTTCTGTAACAGACCCAATTCAGTCTTGAACAAATTCCAATTGTACATGCTTATGTCCCACAACATATTCAAAGTCATTCAATCTTTATATCAGTCATGTAAACCTTTCTATCCCCTTGAGTTAACATATGTCTCAACTTATACGGTTTAATTTCCAATGCATGGATGACTAAACTATGTTCCAAATGGAAATGAGATGACGTACTGTTAAGTCTTTGGACTCCTTGCGGATTCAATGTCAGTGCAAATGGGGCAAGTTCAGTCCCGAGAGGAGCACCTGAAATCATTTACTTTGCACAGAGCAATATTATACCTTTTGTGTGTTGACATGACACCACATCAGCTAAATTAGTTGGCATTTTTATTAAGCAATATGAGATGTGCTAATGAGATAATGTGATGTGCTATGTGAATTGCATTCAGTTATTCGTCATATGATTTCAAATTCGAGGTAACATTTTTTAACTTTTCTTTATTCAGTATTTTCTATTTAGCAGTTCATGATATTTGACATCTCCTTAATATATTTCTGTCCCTAATGTCCAATGTTCAGACATCTTGTCATATTGTATACCCTGGACATTATGGTAAAATCTGAACTTTTCCTTGTAAGATCACATCGTACTGAGCACTTTTGCTCATTATCTCCTACTCCTTTCAGGTGACCAAGGAAGGTCCAGTTCCAACAGAGAAACTGAGCGTTGAATTGACCACGAAAATAGATTGAATTTTCTTTTATTTTGTTAGAGTTATGTTTAGCTATAATAATGCACCTAGCGTCTAGTTAACTCTTACTAGATGTACATAGTTTTCTTTCTGCTGTAGTATATAATATTTTAAGTTAAATATCTTTTGTATTTAATTTGTGTCATACTCGATAAATCATTTATCAAGATGTGACACCTTATCTTGACATCCCGAGATAATAGTGTAGTTCCCGAAATAACATCTCAGCATGTGCTAAAGCACGAAACTAGCTTGGCTTACACTCCACTAATTATCCTAGCAGACCTTAACCTGGTAAGTAGATCTTCACCCGACAAGTTTTTATCCTGGCAACGAATAAGCGTGGAGAATACTTAGTTTGGTAAGCAAATCTTAACTCAATACATTTTTAGAACGATAGAACCTTAACTCAGTGAAAGTGAAATACAAAGACTCTTAGCCTCAATTTGGCAATGGGTTGGGGTTAGAGATAACTCCACCCATGACTAAAGTTATGCAGGGTTAGCTCACTTTTCAGTTTGTTTTCTTGTGTGTTAATTCAGTTTAACTACAGTGAGTTAACCCACTTTCTCTTTGATTGTTTTGACAAGATAAAGTGAGTTAACCCACTGTTAATCTACTTTCATATCGAAAAGATAAAATAGCAATTAATGTTGTGTTGGAAAAAGAGAAAGTAGCAATTAATGTTCTGTACCGCCTAGGCAAAAAAATAGTTAATTCAATAGGTTAATTCAATCTACCTCCGGAGGTGGGTTGAAAAATTATGAGTTAACTCGCATCTGACCCACTTTTAATCTAACTCACTTGAGTTAACTTTTTTTTGTTATCAAACTGTATTTTGAGTTAACTCTGAATTAACTTTGAATTAATTTTATGTTAATTCGTTATCAAACTGAGGCTTACATGATAACTCAGTCAACGAAACCAATGCAGGCGTTGGTTATCTAGGATGAGTGAAGCCTGAAAATGATAACGATGAGTCACCCACTTCATCACGATCTCCACCCACGATTGGGTATAACAGCCCACGACAGCCACTATCCTACCGTTACACTCATGGTTATGGTGATAACTATAGCCACGTCCTAGGGAAGTGGTGGGGAGAGTGCGACCACCATATAAATCCCAGAGAAATCTCAAAGAAAATCTGAGAGGTTACACAGAATCCTGCATTTTATTGTGAAAAACGATCTTAAATCATGTCACCCTCTTGTTTTAACTCTAGGTTTTGATCTGACTTAAGCATCCAAAATTTTTTTTCTGAGATTTTATTCCTTCTTATATATCTCCTCCTTTCTCAATAGAGTGAAGGATTGCTAATCCAATTTTCTGAAACCCAACGCCATCCCACAGTCTGCGGCTGATTCGAGATATAGCATCTGGCTCATTTTGAGTCCCATTTAAGTCAAAACAAAAAGGAAGAAAATCCACGGTATAGTAAGTAGTAATATTTCTATCAAGCGCTTTGCCGACGCTTACTTTTCTTCCCTCAAAACCTACAACTTTGCAGGCGAAGCCAACGTCTTGTTCTCTTGTTCATATTAATCAAGGCAAGCCAAAGCCAACAATGGACCAAGCAGCAATGCTCGGAAGGCTCTCAATCTACTATCCTTATATGTGTATCTACTCATATCCCTACAATTAAGCTTTCTACATCTCAATCTCTCCCTCTCGTGTGGCTCTTGCGCGTAGTATACCACGTTGGCTCTCGTCTCGTTACGAGAGAGAGAGAGAGAGAGAGCTTTTTTTTTCTTTTTTTCTTTTTGGTGCAAACGCCGACGATGGCGTATGAACAAGTTGGGAAAAAGAGAGCTTCGGACTAGGCCCAGAGGGCCAGCAGCGACATCGCGGCGGCGCCGAAAAAGAGGGCGAGGTAGGAGAGCACCTGGAGGCGGGTGCTGCAGCTTGTGCTCCGGCTGAGGAAGTCCGCCGCGATCAGGTCCACCAGCGCCATGTAAATGAGGATGCCCGCCGACACGGAGTCCAACAGCCCCTCCACCACCAGCGCCCTCGGGCTGTTCGGGTTGTAGAAGGACGACAGCGCCGCCCCCGCCCCGATCCCCGACGGCGTCGTGATCGCGAAGAAGCACGCCATCATGGTGGCCGCCGTCGCCTTGAACTGCGCCTGCATTCCCCAACGACACCACCCAAGACGAAGAATGGGTAAATCACTCCCACTGTGGGCTTTAAACCAAATCAACTGGGGATATCACAGAGGATGATGATTGCAATGTGTGCCTACCTGGGCGATGCATCCTCCCAGCGCGAATCCTTCGAAGAACTGGTGGAAGGCCAGCGCGCCGATGAGCGGCCTGATGGTGCAGGGGCTCTGCGACACTCCTAGCGAGAGTCCGATGATGACCGAGTGAGACACGATCCCCAACTCCAAAATCTGGAAGCACCGCTCGCCTCAGGCGCACGATATCGGAAACCAGGTTCTTTTTCTACAGCGAATGAGGGAGGAAGAAAAGCATGCCCTTTTCAGGCTTACCTGAGAGACCACAACATGGCGAACGTGAGAAGAAGGCCCGGACTCCTCGTCGCCGTGCTCGAACACAGGGCCATGGGAATGCCCGTGGGCATGGCCCCGCGGTGAGCCGCCCTCGCATGGAGCTTGACTGTGAGGGTGGCTATGGCGATGCGCGGCGGCGTGGGCGTGCATCCCCACGATGTGCATCGGATCCTTGTTCTTGCCCTCACCGGTGGGCGAAGCATCCGCCTCCTCGCCCTCCGTCACACCCGATATGCCCGTTAACCTTTCTTCGATCCCTACCGCAGCCGCCGCCGCCTTGCACCCCCTCTCCTCCTTCTTGTGCTTCCTCTCGTAGAACTGCGTGGCGACGAAATCAAGAACGAGAGTCCCCAAGGACGCCATCATTGCCACGAACCCCGGGAATGGGAAATCCGACCAGGGCGAACTCGGGAGGCAGGGGTCTGTCAGGGCTTCCTGCGCATCAGAGAGCATATGGACGAACCCGGTGGCGAGGATGACCCCGGCGGCGAAGGCCTTGGTCAGGACGAACCCTCTGGAGTCCGTTCTCAAGAACCGCCGCTTCTTCCCGACCAGGGGAATCGCGACGCCGGAGACGCCGGCCACCAAGATAACCAGGATTGCCACCAGCTTCAGCCGTAGCGCGGCGTCGTCGTCCCGGCAGTCCCCGGCCTCGGCGCCAGCGGAGCAGTCCTTATTCTCCACAGATTTGGACACCTGCTGGATTAAGGACGCTGCAACATCCAAAAACGACCGCAAAGCAGAATCCCATGAAAGACGAAAAGAGAGGACGAAACGGGGACGCTCATATCTAGAATCAAACGAACCGCGGCGTCCTCCAACTTGCTAATCTTACCTGAAAAGTTGTGGACTTGATCCCGAAAGCGAGTGAGGGAGAGCAGCGGCATCACATCCTGCAAAGGGCCCGCGACGTGGAAATCAAGTCAGGAGAGGAACAACGCCACCGCCCAATTCGTCAACAGACATGGAATCTAGGAACAAGGCACAAGATCGCTGTCTTGGGCAAAGTGAGCAATGTGCTACCGATGTTCCGCAGCCGAACCCACCATCCCGCAAGGAAAAGAAAAAAAAAAGGTGGGGGGGGGGTGCAGAACGACGAGTTGAAGAGAAAGGGTACCTCGTAGAAGGCCATGCTGAGGTGAACAGGCCTCTCTATCGCACAGCAAAGATTGGTGATTGGTTGCCCTCGGCGCCGGGTTTCCTCTTCCAACACCCTCCCTTTTCGCCCCTTCCCTTCTTCGCTTTAAGTGCTCCACAAGATCGATTGGTTTGCAGTCTGGGGAATAAGGTGTGGAAGGACTGACGGGCGGGTCTTTGTTTAAATAAGAGGCGGAGAGGAGGAAGAAGAGGGCGGCGCGCCGCCCTGGCCAAGAAGAACGCGGATGTCGTCATTGTTACGTTCTGACAATCCCGACAGATTGCGGGGCTGTGCTGGTGGGAGAAGGGATGTCGTCCCCCGCTCCGTGGCGAAGTGTGTCGATGGCAGCGCGGTCAGCAGCGTCCCTCTCCTCGCCCCCTTCAGATGAGCTCATCTCTCCAACGCTTGGTGCGGCCCCGCAGGTGGGAGAGCAGTACCGCGTTAAGATGTCGACATTTTGGCTAATCAGGCGGGACCAATACAATCGCCTCTGGAAGCGCTGTCACGTAGCGGTGAGTTGTTTGAGGAACGAAAGAAAAGAGCAAAGATTTACGAATAATTCCACGTGGCACGGGCATTTGAACACGTGGCCCCACGCCCTCACATGTTTAAGGTAGATTTGGCTTCCTTGGAATCTCCCCAATGAATGTTGAGATCAGGTAACTGCAAAATCGAAAGTAGGAGATGCGGCCTTCGCAAGTATTCTGTACATATAATTTTGCCTCTTTTTAAATGCTTAAAATTTGTTGTTTCGACCATCGTTAGGGAGAAAAGACTTCTTCGTACTCTCCGTTTCATCTTCCGAAAATTTTTATGTATTTCTGAAATTATTGTATCTAAATATATCTTTCTAAAATATTTATATTATATTTTATATTTTGAAATCGAAAAAATTATTAATCATATCTAAAACATTAGGTATAACAGTTAAATAAGAGATAAAAGTATTAAAATATTTTTCTTCAAGGATAGAGAGATTATCAAGTGGGGGGTCCCATAGTGAGAGTAGAGAGAAGTTGTAAAAAAAAATATTTTTTTAGAGAGTTGTAAAGAACTACTTAATTTTTTTATCTTTTTTATTCAATCATAGTGAACTTAATATATGTAATCAAATAATAGAAATATACATGATGAAATTTGAGCATGTTACGTAAAATGTAGATTTTAGAATATGTATTCAAACATGATATATTTCAGATATATATATATATATATATAATTTTACCTTTCCCCTTCACAAGAAAATCATTCAACAACTATTTTGATGGAAATTTTGGGTTCAGGAGATAGAGTGGATGAAGAACTGCATAATAGGCGATTATATAACACATTTGTAAGCATGATATGAGATCGTATCTTATGCCAATATTTCTGAGCTTAT
Source organism: Colocasia esculenta (assembly GCA_014218235.1). Classification (NCBI taxonomy): domain Eukaryota; kingdom Viridiplantae; phylum Streptophyta; class Magnoliopsida; order Alismatales; family Araceae; genus Colocasia; species Colocasia esculenta. The sequence continues at coordinate 48,308,256 of CM024754.1, forward strand.
TAATGAAATAATTGTATTTACGATATGGGAGAGAAACAAAAAGAAAATAAAGATATTAAATTTTGAAAAAAAGGGGGAAAAACTCAACGTACGATGCTCCACGTAAAGAAACTATACAAGTAGGAGGATCGGTGGAGTGGTTCAAAGCTGGTGTCCAAACATTCTGAATTTCGATGGATTTGGGAGTTTTTTATTTGAGATTTTTTATTTTAGATTTCTAAATTCTTTTAAAATTAGAAAAAAAAATCTCACAATCTATTTATTTATTATTAAACCTTTATAATCTCTATCGTTAAATAAAAAATCCCCTATCGTTGAGGAAAAATCGGATTACACTAATTTGACTAGGGTTCGATTTTAATTTGAGCTTGAAAGTGACGTTAATGCCCTTTTATGAAACCCGTACCTCTCCCGCCTCTAACCCACCCCTTCCCCACCCGCCGCGCCCTCCCTCTCCAGCCCCGTCAACCCATCTCCCTCTTCCCCTATGCCGAGCTTTGCTGCTCCTTCTACCGGCAGCACCGCCCTGTAGACGGGGCCGCTCCTCCTCGTCTCGGCTAGCTGGGACTCCACGCCAAACCCCGACGTGGCCGTCGCACCGTCCGCATCCACGTCCTCGGCTGCGTAGTTACCGCCAACCCCGCCAACGTCGAGCACATGCTCCGCATCCGTTTCGACAGCTACCCCAAGGGCCGCACCTTATCTTTCATCCTCGGCAACCTCCTCGGCCTTGGCATCTTCGACATCGACGGCGAGTGCTGGGGCTTCCAGCCAGCGCAAGGTGGCCAGCCTCGAGTTGGGCAGCACCCACGTCCGCTCCTTTGCCCTTCATGTCATCTCCTGGGAGGTGCGGGAGCAGCTCCTGCCCCTGCTGGCCTACGCCTCGGCCTCCGGCGGGGAACGGCTCGACCTCCGCCCCCGACACGTCCACGCTCGACCTGTAGTGAGAGGTGACAGGTTCAACGTTGGTCACCGTCTGATGTCGGTGTCCAGCACTCTAGTGGAGAACAACTTGGTGCAAATTGTAGTTTGCAACGAGTGGTGCAAATTAAACGAGAATTTATCATTTCATGATATATTTTATATTACGATTACTCAATCTTAGAGTTTGGGTGACAAACTCCCTTAAATTTGAAACACTTGTTACAATTTTTAATTTGCAATAAGAGTTTTCCACTCTTGGTGACCCGCCCTGCACCCCTTGTGGTTATTTTCCATGTGTCATTGCCATCCGTAATTTCAAAGAACTGCTGAGTGTGGGTGGTCTGCCACTCCGGGGGCTCGGCGTCCACGAAGGCCTCCATCCCCTGAATGGACTGTACTTCAGTCGGCGTGAGCCACGCAGCGAAACTGGTGATAGCCGTGCTATCGGAGTAGATCAGGTGGGGTTTGCCGCAGTGGGGGTTGGAAGGAACGACTCACGGCACCGACTTTGGGGATGACCGAGACACCCCGTCGCCGACTCGCCTCGGAAACGGTATTACTGGAGACGGCGACCGGACCGCGAGAGGAAGGGGTTGGAGGAGCAGGGCGAGGCGGGCGGGGCAGACCTGGGAGTCAATCCTCGTTAGCGGGGAGCTGGCCGCGAAGCCTTCTGGTCGGCCAGAAGAAATCTGATTTACCCAACCTCAAAAAGATGAGCAAAACGGTGGTGGGTTTCTAGGATTGAGATGCCCAATTCCAAAAGGCACAAGCTTTCATCAACATGTAGCGTCCCACAAGTAGGAAAACCACCGCTTCAGTTGACAGGGAAAGGAGTTGTGGGGGTTGGGAGGGGACCGTGAAGAAGGCAGACAGAGTAGACGCAGAGAGCCACAGCAGAACAGCCATCTGGAAGCTTCCAACCTCCGGAAAGACGATCCAATCAGTAGATGCCACTGTGCCTTCCGTATATTACCGGTACATACCCCTTCACAGGCGAAGAGGAAGAGGTCGGAGAAGAGGAACGGCACCCGGTGGGGTTGCAGGGGCCGGGCGGGGTCCCCAGCGGAGGAGGGCCGGCGCGGGGAAGGAGAGAAGGCCGAGGGGGATCGGTTAAGGAGGAAAAGGCCTAGGGGGATCGGTTCTGGGCGGCAGCATGCTCGCCAACAACGAAAGGGGCGGAGGGTTCGCGCAGTGCCAGGGAAGGGAGAGGGAGGATACTTTGGGTATGGTAACGTGTTACAGTGGCAGGGGAGGAATATATATTCGAATCCTTTTAATTAGACGAATTTTTTTACTGCAGCGTTTGAGAGCGGGTTTGAAAAGATTTTAAAATAATTTTTTTTTTACAAGATCTATCGTATTTTCAGATCCATCTATTTTTTCAACTTTAGAGCATTGTAAAATCGTAAGAAAGAGAGAGATAAATAAATAAGTTCGCATATGAAACAACGGATAAATATTGTTTTTAAAAAATTTTGAGATAGACGGAGAAAGAAAGACATAAAAAACACCATCAGAATTTTTTTATTTTTGTTTTAATAATGTACATCTCTTCACTTACGGCCAAAGATATAAGTAACTAGACAAGACAAAATCACAACCCCCCCCCCCCCCCCACGTCATCTTATGCCGAACAACATTTTTGTTGATTATTACTTTTTTCAAATCGTAACCAAAACCTGCCAAGAGTTACGAGATTGTTGGGGAGTGGGGTGGGTGGATTTGATAATAAATAGATAACTTGTGAGAATTGTTCTAAACAAAAGAATTTAAGGGTCAAAATTAAAAATCTCTTTTTTATTTTTGTGCCTGTCAGTATGGTAACTAAGTAACTAAAATCTTGGACTTTCGATAATCTTTTTTTAAAAATTAGATGCATCTAAAATTGATATTTTAAAATTACGATATTGAAATTCACAGATCTAAAATTATAAACAATATAACCTCAACTTTAAAACCGATGTATGGCTATGTCCAAGTTCTAATAAGTTTTCTAGACTAAGATGAATCGTTGAAATTAATTAGGTGAAAATGAAAAGGAATAAGATTAGACTCAAAACTATACTCTGATATCAAATTAGATATCTTAAATTGTAATATTGTAATTCACAGATCTAGAGTTATAAGTAGTAGAAATCACAATCCAAAAATTGAGGTGAGACTATTCCAAATTCCAACATCCAGATTGTTTCGAAATTAAACACTGAACAAAGCGGCGCCAAAGAGTCTTTACAAGGCGAGTCCCAAATTTTTTTTTGGATTTTTTAAAAAAACTATCCCGGTGATTACGGAGCCAGGAAACAAAGACCAAAATCGGGGGATCGAACCTCAAAGAATCCCACAATTATTATGGTTTTTTCACCAAAAATCAGTTAGCCATTCTAAAACATGGCGAAAATTTCACTCCGCCTGAAGCGGGGAAGACATAGCTTGGCGATGCAGGGATGTCCAAGGATAGGTTTGGGCCGGTCTATGGCATTTTTTTTCCCGACCTTGAACCAAATTGACGTGTAACCCCAACCCGAATCAAAATGTACATTTTGTTTCGGTACGGTTCAAAAAGAATTTTTTTTTCTTTTTTATAATATATACAGAGTTATTGATATAAGTAAATTCAATTACTAAAATTATAAATTAATATATATATATAATTATTTAAAAATATTTGTAAATTTTATATAATTTATTTAATCTACTCAATTCCCCCAATCAAACTTAGGATGCAAATGAGCCGAATACCATGTTGCTCAAGTTTTAATCATTAAATTTTAATCGTCCTTGAGTTGGACTCGAGTTTTATCGAGTATTGAAAATACTTTTTTAAATTTAATTTGTTTAAATATTTTTGAGCTCGAGCCATTAATAATTATCTTAATGAGTCTAATTATATACATTGTGGAGGTTGTTTCCAGCCTCCTAGACCCATAGGCCCATTATGGCCCATCAAGGTGCCTAGGCTCTTGACGTTAAGCCACGCGTCCTCGGGAGCATATGAAAGACTTCTGAATGCGCTTTGGCCGCCAGGTGTCTAAGGGCCCCCCAACGTGATCTCCGGACACCTCACAACTCATCCGAACAGGGCACAGTCCGCTGAGCAAGCCACTAGCCCTCTGTTCGAGTCTCCACCTCTTTACTGGTCAAAGCCTTCGAGCGCCGGGCACCGCGCAGCCTAGTCATCGCCGAACAAACCCCTGCGCGGTCCTTTGCCATCCAACGGTAGTTATTATAACGGCGCGACGCGCGCCTCAAGGTTAGAGGGCATTGATCACGGAGGATCCCAACGGGCGCCTCAAGCAAGCCACTCCCGTCTAGGGACTCCAACCATCGCATCCCTTCAGTCATCATTGAGGGAGATTGTGTCCAGACCCTTGGTCTCCCTTATCTATAAAAGGCACAGGTAATCCCCATGCAAAGGTACGGAACCTTCCCCATACACACTCACCCACGCGCGAGTACACACGAAGAGAACCTTCCATTCCTGCCTCCTTGACAGTCTGTTCTGACTTAGACATCGGAGGGTTCCCCGCGATTCTTCAACCGGACCCCTCTGATTCTTTCTGGGTCTTGCAGGTCCTCGTCCACACCGGCGACCGTCTCTTCCCCCTTTCCTTAGTGGAGGCCCGAACAAAAAAATGCGTCCACATTTTTGGCGCCGTCTGTGGGAATGACAACTGCCATGGCTCGCGGACGAACCTCTCATCAGAACCTCAGCAACAAGGGCAACAAGGTCCCGCCATTCGCGTGCCGACTCGCACGACCAAGCCCCACCGGCCGACGACAACGCCACCCCTGCTGAAGCAACTAATAATGGTCTTGTTTCCGGTGCCTCGGAGACAGCCCAAGAAGTAGCAGAGCTCTGGGGGCAGGTGCAACAGCTTGTGGGGGTCTGTCAGGGCCTCTAGGCTCAACTGGCTAGGCAGCCGGTCCCGACAATCCCCCTGCCGTCGGAACAGCAGGCGGAGTCGTCACGACGATGACCCCCCGCCCCGTCAGCTCGACAGGAGCGGCACGAGGAATCGGCTCGGCACTCGCAGAGAGCTCTGTTGGTCTGCCGAACGCCGGAGCGACAAGACGACTCTCCCCACCGGTCCGCTGTGGCTCCCCCTCCTTCGCGATCCGTCGTCGGCGCCAACTCCTATGGGTCCAAGCGCGAAGTCTTTGTGCACTCCGACCAGGAGTTAGCCAGACGTCTCCGCCGCGTCATCGACCTCAAATTCCGCATGGACACGATGGTCCAGAGGGCAGAGGGCAGAGCTCCAGGGGATGACGACTTAGACTTCCGCTCCCCATTCACTGCGGAGATCCTAGAGGCCCGGGTCTCCCCGAAGCTGCCCCTGCCTACCATCGCGCCCTACGACGGCACCTCCGACCCGGCAGATCACATTCACGGGTTCAAGTCGCACATGGTGTTCCACGGAGAATCAGACGCAGCCAAGTGTCGGGCCTTCCCGGCCATGTTGAAAGAGACCGTGTGGGCTTGGTTTGAAACCCTCCCTGCGGGTTCCATCTCATCCTTCCACCAGCTGAAGAAGTCCTTCAGGGACAACTTCATGGGCGGAAGATCGCAGCCGCTCACAGTAGCCTCCCTCCTGCCTGTCCGACAGAAGAAGGGTGAGGCGCTCTGGGACTACATCAAACGGTTCCGGACTAAGGCGCTTCGCATCCCACGCCTGGACGTCCTATTAACCACCAGTGCCATCATCCAAGGCACTCGTGACGGCTTCCTTCAGAGGACACTCAGGTTCAGCAACCCGCCACTCAGGCCGAGCTCCTCTCCACCACTCAACGCCATGCGGCGTGCGAGGAGAGCCTCGCAGCCGGTCGAGCAAAGCAGGGCGAGCAGGCGGATAAGAAGCGGCCTTCCGAAAATAGTTCTGACTGAGAACGGAAGAAAGGCCGGTGCAACAGGGACTCGCCACGCCGACCACGCCCCTTCACTGACTACACCCCCCTCACGATAGCCCCTGAACAGATCCTGGCCAAAATCCAGGATCAGCAGTATGTTCGGTGGCCACCCAGGATACTCTCTGACCCCTGCAGGTGCAACCCAGACAAATATTGTCGCTTCCACCGCGACCACGGCCATGACACCTCAAAGTGCCGCCAACTCAAGGACGAGATCGAGTCCTTGATTAGGTGCAGATATTTGGGGTGCTATGTGTGTCGGAACGAAGACCGCCCAAGATGCCTAGAACAGACCCCCGTACAGCCCATCAATAATGAGCCGAATGGGCAGGAGATCAATATCGTGGGAGGTTACAGCACAGACGGGGAGAGCAGCTAGAGCCGGCGCGATTACGCTCGTCAGGTGCATTAGGTCGAACGACCCCCGGCGCCACGACCAAGCCCTTATCCCACTCCAGCACGTGCCCATTCCGAGGAGGCTATCACCTTCTCGGACAATGATCTTGTAGGAGTTACGACTCCACACACCTATGCGCTGGTCGTCGCAGCCACCATCAATCATTGTATTGTGCGTCGCATACTGGTTGATAATGGAAGCGCCCCGGATGTGTTGGCTTACGACTGTTTTCTCATGATGGGTTTGAAAGCCGACCAACTTACCCCAGTAGAGTCGCCTTTGTTCAGCTTTTTTGGGGTCTCAGTGCATTCCATGGGACAGATTAATCTCCCTATCACCCTAATGATAGCACCAAAGAGCATAACCAAAATGGTTGACTTTCTGGTGATCAGGAACATGCTAGATTACAACGCCATCCTCGGCAGTGGTCTTGTGACGGTCCTCACCGTTCAGGCCCGTTAATCCAATAACGTGCCCGACACGACTCCGCCTCCGGCAATCGAGCCGAAACCTCACAAGGGATATCAATCACACATGATCATAAAAATATAAAGAAACACAATGAACCATATAAGTGTTGGATCGAAATGGCAGACAAAGTCCTAGGGGGGGGGGGGGTGAATAGGACTTTGTATCTTTTAAAATTTCTTCTAAAAAGTACAGCACTAAATAGATATGTTAGTACTAAGTGTGATGTGTGTGATTCAAGTGTAAACTTGGTGGAAACAATCACACAATTAAATGCACAAGGGATTTATCCTGGTTCGGCCCTTCCCACATGGAAGTCCTACATCCAGTCCTCAAGCCAACCATGAGATTTCACTAAACTACAACAACTTGGCCTTCTCTCACCCTCGAGAGGAATTACAAAACCACTTGCTCCCAAGCAAGTCTTCCCTAAACAGGGGTACAACACTGCTTTCACAAGGCCTTCCCTTCACAGGAGGGGTAAAGCAGAACAGAACTTCTGCAAGAATTACAACAGAAATAGAGAATTAAACACTTGTGTGTTTGCCTCAAAGCTGAGCACAAAACACACACAAACTCCAACAAGATTGAAGGATCAAGAAATTGAGCAAAATCCTAATTGAAGCAACTTGGGTGGACTTGAAGACAGTAGCAAATTACAACTGCCACCCAATACAGAACTTCAGAAGAAGACTTTCTGAAGTGAGGCTCTCAGACTGTAGCTTAGCATGAAGGCTTTTGAGAGAGAGAGCTTGAAGGATTCGGATGAAGCTTTCAAGAGAATTTTCTTGAATGTATGTGGTCTCTGTGTATTTTTGTCATCTGTTGTTCTCTCTTCTTCTTCTTATAATCTTTAAAATATAGCCGTTTGAAGGAGATAGCCGTTGCAGCTTGGTGGCTGTTTGCAAATTAGCCGTTGGAAGAGAGTTTCTGGGATCCTTTGGATCTTGAAGGCTTTGTCCAGAAGGTCTTGAAATTTGCATCTTTCCAAGGTCTTCAGAATAGGAGCAGTTGTCACAGCTAGAAGATAAGCTCTTGTAGACTGAGCTGGGAACAACCCATGCTAACCATGTGCTCCAATTAATGCATGTTGCAAAGACAAGACAAAGCAAGCATATCTCCATACCTTTGTGGTAGGTGGGTCAGTTTGAGTACAACAGACAGTATGGAACCTAGTATTCTCAACCATTTCAGAAAATAGAGCAGACAGACAAAAAGTTAAAGTATGGGTCTGTCAGTGGTAGGTGAGATGGTCAGATGCCATGCGTCTGAGATTTTCATAAATGCTTTGTGTCTCATGAAGGATATAAACTGAAGACTGTAAGACTTAAAAAGATATTTCAGAGAAATGTTTTGCAGAGATGAATAATTGGACTATGTTCTGTCAGAGAAATATATTAAAATAATAATCTTCTAAGATTTTAGTAAGATATGTTAGGCAATAGGCAATTTGCCAATAAATTATGTCTAAGATGTTTAAGAATCAGAAAAGGATTTTATACACTTAAAGACAGATAGAACTGACAAAGTAAAAGTACAAGTACAAAACTGACAGTGAAGTCGAATGCAATAGAACAGGTGATTCGACTGAAGAAATAGGCATGATTCGACTTCAAGAAGAATAAGGTAATTCGACTATAGTAGTGAAGACATCAATCGAATGTAGTGTAAGGCAACATTTTGTTGGGATGTAGGAGTCGAAGTCGAGAGTCGAATACAGTGTAAAGGACATTCGACTGTGTGAGTCGAAGTCATGAGTCGAATACAGTGTAAAGGACATTCGACTGTGTGTCGAAGTCATGAGTCGAATACAGTGTAAAGGACATTCGACTGTGTGAGTCGAAGTCATGAGTCGAATACAGTGTAAAGTTGTGGACTTGAAAAATATTCGCAAGACTTGTGACTGAGTTTCTGAAGGAGTCGGATTTTGCATTCGAATGTATCAATCGGATACAGTAGGTTATAGAGATAGTTCTGTGGCCTTAGAAAATTTTGAGTAATCAGGATATTGACATATATATTTGGAAAAACATATTTAAAGATTTGTCATAGAAAAAAATTATTCAAAAGTATTTAAAAGAAACTTTGGATTTCTTAGGGCAGTTGCTCAACAATTCTCCCCTTTTTGTTAATGACAAAAATCTTTAAATAGGTAGCTAACATATAAATTTCATCTATACCTTTTATCATATAAATTTCTTCTATACCATACTTCAATCTTTAGATAGATAGTTAGGAGCTAAATTTCGGCTACCTTTTCTCCCCCTTTGTGGCATTAACATAAAGGATAGCAGAACAGGAAAATGCTGTCATAGATAAAGAGAGTACAAATTGTATAAAAACAAGCAACAGACTATATTCATAGGTCAGAAAGAAAATTTAATGTTCAGGGCTTAACAGAACTGGGTAGATAGAGGGAACGGGGAATCATAGCCAAAAATGGCTGGATGAGTTCCCAAAGCTTCAACTCATTGTTGGCAAATGAGTTGTCAAACAAAGCACTATCAACATTATAGCTGGGATTTGTGGAGGTAATTTCTTGACTGATTTGACATGGCGCCTTCTGTAAAAGTTAGCCTGTTGCAGTACTTGTCCATGTCTATCTTGAACCTTAGGGGAGTAAACTGTTTGGTAGCGGCCAGAGTGAGAAACTCATGAAGAGTGATATTCCAGTATAGACCATTTGAGATAGCTGCATCTTTGGCTTGATAATAGTACATGTACCTCTGAGCCCATCTGAGACCTAGATGCTTTCTCAAATCCATGAGACTCAGTAGAGTGAATTCATTGAGGGATAGTCTCATCCTCTGGCACTGAGAACTGTAGGAAGGATAAGCTGCTTCCCATTGTTCAGGAGTGAACCTCTCAGATTCAGCAAAGCTTAACTGAAGATCAAGGAGATGCTTATGGTACTTGGACATCTGGAGGAAAATAAACCTCTGGAAACTGAGCTTGGACTTATACTTGATCTTGAATCTGGTGGCAATCCGGATGAATCTATTGAAGAGGGTTTCAGCAAAAGCACCTCTGTAGGAGACTGCTCCTACAAGGGGAGGATGGAGCCCTGAAGGCACTGCCACAGACATGGAGGGAACAACTTCCCTTTGGCCTCTTAGCAAATTTTCATATTGGCCCTTGGACACATCATGCAGGCCTAACTTGAACCTTTCATAGTTGAAGGCTCTCATAGCTGTGTACTTGGCCTGAGACTCCCGGAGATGAGTGGCAAAAAGAGCATGAAATCTGAGGGAGAGGTGGTGTTCAACTGTCAGGTAGTGGCTCCTGGATTGGGCTTCTTGAAATCTACTTGCCTCCTCTGGATAGAGATCAACAATCTTGAGGAGTGAGGCTGGAGGAGGCAGTGACTCTTTTGGGAAATAAATGGAGATCTGAAGTAGAGAGTTGGGAGGTTTTGATCAAAACAGGAAGCCAGTGTTCAAAAGTAAAACCTGGCAGGTCATGGATTTCAAGAAATGCTCTTATTGACAATATTCTCTGAACAAATTCATGGTTTGAGCAGAGTGATGAACAAAAGCATACCAGAATGGGGGAAGTAACAAGGAGGGTTTATCTCCTATTCTGGGTCCATGAGAGGCTGGCAGTTGGATACTGGAAGTATTTCAACTAGCTGAAGGAGGGTGTTCTGGGAACCAGGTTTGGAAGCAGTGGGTAGAGAGGAGTAAAAATGTGGTGGTTGGGTGGAAAGATTGATTGTTATTTCCTTGAGGGGTTTGGGTTGGTGTTTCATTGGATAAATGGAAAACTTTACATTTTGAAGAGATGGATCTACTGGAATGGCTATTGGAGGGAGATCAGGAGAAGATACTTCAGGAACTGAAGTTGAAGGAGCAGTAGATTGTGGTGCAGATGAAATAGTCTCAGTAGGAAGGGTAACTGGTGGAGCAGGTGGAGAGGGAGGCCTGGATGGAGGAACAGGAAGGACATGGTTACCATTTTTGACTAACCTTCTCTTTACTTTCCTCTTGAAAGGTTGGAGCTCTGGGAGGACTCAAGAGGTCTCTTGGCCTGGGGAACTTCTTCAACTGCTGCCACTCCTTCTGGCTGCTGGTCAGCCACAGACTCTTGCTGCTGCACAACTGGAGGTTGATACACAACTACTGCTAGCTGATGGTCAGGTTCTTGGACTTGTTGCGACTGGGACTCATCTAACACAGGCGCTGCTCAGCCGGATTCTCAGGTTCTTTCTAAACAGACTGCTCAAGCACTGGATCTTAGGAACTGGAACATGGGATTCATCAAGGTGTTGTGGGTCTTGAGCAAGTGCTTCTTCTTCTTCTTGCTGCTGCTGCTGCTGAAAGGAAGCTGGCCCTGATGGCCTGGAAGTGCCCTGTTGGCACACAAACTGAAGCATAAGATCCTTGATCTGCTTAACCTCATCAGCCAAACTATCAAACTTCACATCAATTAACTCCACTTGCATCTGGAGAACAGATAAGTTCTCATGCTGTTTTCTAACAAGCTCTAAGAGGGTGCTAAGGCTATTACTGCTCTCCCCCTGAGACCTTGGCCGGGTCTCAAACTGAGAAGGGGAGAAGGAAGGCTCTCTTTCCTCAAAAGTATGCTCCAGGGAGAGACTGGAACATCTTCAGAGACAACTCCTTTGCCTCTGAGGTCTCTTAAGACTACATCTATTGTATCTGAAGGAGCATCTGGCTCTGGAAGAGAAGAGGAAGCAATATTCTGAACTTCTGGCTGAACATCTTGATGAGAAACTTGCTGGGCTTCTTGCTGAACTACTTGCTCAGGCAACTGTACTGGGACCTCAGGAATCACTGGTACTGCAGGGGCTTCAATTCTGACATTTGGTGCTGGAACATCTTGTGTGAGTAGAGATACAAGGGTTTCATCAGGGAAAATCTCATGCTCACACTCAGGCACAGAGTCTTTAAACCACAGATTTTGCTTCTTACCTACCAAGGAGTAGTGACTCCTTCTGAGAGTAAAGATGCCAATTTTCTCTTTTGTGCCAACAAACAATTCACCAGACAGATCTACTGAAAATTTTGGAAAATAAGAGTAAGCAGGGATCCATAAGGGAGGGATTCCTGCAAATCCTTTGAAGCAATCATCTTTTCCAAAATTACTGCTGGCAGATTCACCTTGTGCCTCTGAACTGCCCAAAACAAGAGGTTCCCATCTCTTGCAGTAATGGAGGAGTGAGTACCTGCTCTAGGGGTGATGATGTTGGTGATTATTGAATGGATCAATCTCTTCAGCAGATAACTCATTGACCTGAAGTCCTCTTTTGCAAAGGGTCCCCAAACTTCCAATAATCCCCAATTTTTGCTTTTCAGGGGAATAAACTCACTGAGACAATGACCAGAATTTGGGCAATCCAAAAATTCTACCAAAAGCTCCTCAGATATGGTAATCTTGGTGCCCTTGACATATCCAACTATAGTATTGCCCGATGACACTTGGAGAGAAGCATAAAAAGATCTAATAGCACTGGCTACAAAGGGCTCGGAAATTTGACAGAGTTTGGTCCAACCCATGGCATTAAGGGTCTCTTCTACCCAAGAAAGACTGCCATTCAAATGAGAGAACTCTACTGATTTTCCAGAACAGATGGGGATCTTAGCCAAACGCTGGAGTTGGTCAGGGGTTAGCTGAACGGACTCTTGAACCCTAGGAGATGCCATCTAGAAGATAGAAGTAGAAAATGTTCAGGGAACCACAAAGGAGAGAAGAAGATATACACAGAGGAGATGAAAGATCCTACCTTTTTCTTGAAGAGAGGAGTTTGCAGATGGTTTCTGGGAGGTCCTTCGCCGAAAAACAGTGAAGGCGCGAAGAGCCGAAGAAGACAGGAGAGTCGAAAAGGGATTTCAAAAGGGTGTCTTCTAAAGGGAGAAGGGGTTTGTTTAATAAAGGCTGGAAAGAAATGTCCCTTGATCTCAGGCTGAACGGACGCGATTGAATGATGTGACCGTTAAGTCATGAAGGGGCGCGCCTTAATGAGGTGTCAGTTACGAAATTTTTAAGCGCCGTTTCAGGAAGTCTTAATGAGTCGAATTAAGTATTCGACTGCATCAGTCGAATGCAAGGTTTTAACATGAGTCGAATGCATCGATTCTTCATGAATCGAATGCATGAGTCGAATGTTTGGGACTTAGAAAATTTTCAGGATGACTTTTCACAGTCAATTCATACACACATTATTCAAGCAAGATTTTAATTGGGTAATTTTTAATCAGGGTTGCACATACCTATTCTCTTCTAATAGATGTAAATCTATCTTCAGGTAGAGGTTTTGTGAAAATATCTGCAAGTTGATTTTCTGTAGAAACAAATTCAAGAGAAATATTTCCATTACTTACATGGTCCCTGATGAAGTGATGTCTAACCTCAATATGCTTTGTTCTTGAGTGCTGGATTGGATTCTTGGTCAAATTGATTGCACTTGTGTTATCACAAGCATTGGAATTTCTTGGAGCTGATGACCATAGTCTTCCAATTGATGCTTGATCCATAGGAGTTGAGTACAGCAACTTCCAGCTGCAATGTATTCAGCTTCTGTGGTGGATAAAGCTACTGAGTTCTGCTTTCTGGAAGACCAAGATATTAAACACCCTGCAAGAATTTGACAAGTGCCACTGGTGCTTTTTCTATCTAATTTGCATCCAGCATAGTCAGCATCACTATATCCAATTAATTTAAATTCTGAACATCTAGGATACCATAGACCTAAATTACTGGTATTTATAAGATATCTAAAAATTCTTTTAACTGCATGAACGTGAGATTCTTTTGGATCAGCTTGGAATCTTGCACATAAACAAAACTGAACATTATATCTGGTCTACTTGCAGTAAGATAGAGCAGTGATCCTATCATTCCTCTATAGATCTTTTGATCTACCTTTTTACCAAGGGGATCACTATCTAACTTAATGTCTGAGCTCATGGGTGTTCCTAAAGGCTTACATTTGTCAAAACCATATTTAGTGAGCAAATCTGAAATGTATTTGGTTGACAGATGTGAGTCCCTTCCTTGGTCTGCTTGATTTGCAAGCCAAGAAAATAATTAGTTCACCCATCATACTCATTTCAAATTCATTTTGCATCAAATTTTCAAAGTATTTGCAGAGTGATTCATTAGTAGAACCAAAAATAATATCATCAACATAAATTTGTACAATTAGGATTCCATCTGAAAATTTCTTTATAAATAAAGTACTATCTACTTTTCCTCTTATAAAATCATGTGATATAAGATAAGCACTTAGTCTTTCATACCAAGCTCTTGGAGCTTGTTTCAAGCCATATAGTGCTTTCTTTAAACGGAAAACATGATCAGGATGCTTAGTGTCTTCAAATCCAGGAGGTTGCTCAACATATACTTCTTCTTTAATAAAACCATTTAGAAAAGCACTTTTAACATCCATCTGAAATAGATTAATATTAAGAGAGCAAGCATATGCTAATAAGATTCTAATTGCCTCTAATCTAGCCACTGGAGCATAGGTTTCATCAAAATCTATGCCTTCCTCTTGGGAGTATCCTTGAGCTACAAGTCTGGCTTTGTTCCTAGTGATTACCCTGATTCATCCATTTTGTTTCTGAAAACCCATCTGGTTCCAATAACTGGATGATCAGTAGGTCTAGGTACAAGGGTCCAAACTTCACTGCGTTGGAACTGATTGAGTTCCTCTTGCATAGCAAGGATCCAAGATTCATCACCAGTGCATCATTGATTGTCTTAGGCTCAATTTGTGAAACTAAGGCAGAGAAATCACAAGGAATTTGCATACCTCTTGTTCTTACTCTATCTTGAGGATTACCTATGATATTTTCTCTAGGATGGTCCCTGTGGTACCTCAATTCTCTAGGTAGTCCTTCTTGGTTTCTTCTTGTTGTTGGAGATCTTCTAATGGGGGATCTTCCATTTCTTCATCTTTGCTTTCTTCAAGAGAAGTCTTTTCAAGATCCCTGCACAGATCATCAACACATTCTTTTTCTTCTTCTATCCTTTTGATAGAAGGGTTAGTTTCATCAAATAAAACATGCACAGTTTGTTCTATGGTTAATGTTTTTCTATTAAACACTCTGTAACCTCTAGTTTTGAAATGTAACCTAACAGAAAACCTTCATCACTTTTACCATCTAATTTCCCTAAATTGTCTTTACCATTATTTAAGATAAAACACTTACAGCCAAAAGGTCGGAGATGACTGATATTGGGCTTTTTATCCTTGTACAATTCATATGGTGTCTTCTTCAGAATGGGTCTGATCATGCATCGATTGATGACGTAGCATGCTGTATTTACTGCCTCTGCCCAGAAGTACTTTGGTAAATTATACTCATTCAGCATTGTTCTGGCCATATCCAGCAGTGTTCTATTCTTTCTTTCTGCTACTCCATTCTGCTGAGGTGTTCTTGGAGCTGAGAAGTTGTTTCAATTCCATTTTCTTCACAGTACTCCAGGAAATCTTCATTTTTGAATTCACCACCATGATCAGATCTGATACTGGTAATCTGAAATTTTGATTTTTCTGAACTATCTTGCTGAATTTCAGAAAAGCTTGAAATGCTTCAGATTTGGCTTCTAGAAAAGACACCAAGTGTACCTTGAGTAGTCATCAACTAATACATAGCCATAGATCTTTCCTCCAAGACTGATTGTCCTCATAGGTCCAAATAAATCCATGTGAATCAATTCTAAGGGCTTAGAAGTTGTAACAATTGTTTTGGACTGAAATGAGGTCTTGGTCTGTTTTCCTTTTGCACAGGCTGAGCAAATTCCAGACTTCTTGATTTTCATCTTGGGAAGACCTTCAACCAGGTCATGCTTTATTAATTCTTGATCACTGAAGTGCTTGCATGACCAAGTCTTCTGTGCCACAAATCAGACTCTTCACTTTTGGTAGTAGCCAAACATAGGTTTACTTCTTTTAATTCTGCTAGTTGCAATGTATACAAATTCTTCACTCTTTGTGCTTCAAAAACTGTCTTGTTATCCTTCAGAATTATACACTTATCATTCTGAAAACTTACTAAATGCCCTTTATCACATAGCTGACTAATACTTATCAGATTGTGCTTGAGACCTTCTACATACATGACATCTTCAATAAGTTCTTTTCCTTAGTACCAATTGTTCCACATCCTAGACTTTTCCTTTTCCATTATCACCATAAGTAACTTGACCAGATTCTTCTCTAAAACTTGTGAATAGCTTCCTATCTCCTGTCATGTGCCTTGAGCATCCACTATCCAAATACCATTTGGATGCCCTCAGCGACCCTGCAAACAAAGCTAAACTGTAACTTTTGGTACCCAAATTTTCTTGGGTCCTTGATGGTTAGTTTTAGGAATCCATCTCAAGTGTCTAGTAGTGCATGTGCTAACAGTGTGTCCTAGTTGGTTACAATGAGTACAACACAATCAAAAGTATTTTTCTTGTGTGTATTGTTACTGAATTTCTATTTTTGTCTGTAGATGTTGATTTACCTTTTTGGTATTTTTTGTCTTTTTCTGCTACAAATTAGGAGTTGGATAGACTTTAGGATGAATAATGTGTTCCTCATTTTGTAGGGGTGTGTATCCTACTCCATATTTCTTTTTCCCTTTTCTAGCACCTTTGAGATTTACAAATAAAGAGGTTTTGCATGTAGAAATCTTTTCCAAGGTAGCTCTTAGATAACCATTTTCCTCTTGTAATTTTTCTTCATTCTTAAGTTCTTTCAAGTTTGATTCTAATTCTAATATTTTGCTGTTTTTATTTTTTAAATCTTCACACAGCAATTCATTAGCTTTTGGTTTCATTTAAACTTTTGCTTAACCTTTCTGCCTCATTTTTAAGAAAGGTATTACTCTTTTCTTGGTTTAATAGGTTTAGTCTAAAACTATTTTTATTTGTCTTACTACAGATTTATATTTTTCATAAAGTTCATTAAAAGCATCTCAAGACTATCTGAATCGGATTCTGAACAGGAGTAAAAGAGGTTTCTGAATTTACCTGTTCTAGTCCTGCCATGAGGGCTAGATTAGCCTTCTCTTCTTCTTCGATTCTGAGCTGGAGGAGTCTGAGCTGGTAGCATCTTCATTGTCCCAAGTTGCTGCCATAGCCTTCTTTTTGAACTTTCTAAACTTCTTTTCTTTGCCCTTCTTCTTATCTGATTTTTCTGCTTGATCCTTCTTCTTGAGTCTAGGACATTCAGACTTGTAATGTCCTGGCTGATTGCACTCATAACAAGTTGGCTCCTTCTTCTTATCTTTCTTGAAGAATTTCCTTGAGCCAAACTTTTTCTTCTTGGCCAAAATTCTCTGTAATTTTCTTGAGAGCATAGCCTCATCATCACTGTCATCTGATTTCTCTTTGGAGTCTTCAGATGAAGAAGAATCTGCAATCTTTAAAGCATTTGAAATTTTCTTTTTCGAAGAGCTTTCAGAAAATCTTTCCATGTTTATTTCATGTGCCATGAGGGATCCTATTAACTTGTCAATGGTTAATTGTGTTAAATCATGGGCTTCCTCTATGGCTGTAACTTTAGGAGTCCAGACATTTGTTAGAGATCTTAAGATTTTTCTTACTGTTTCTTCATTGGTTAGGACTTTCCCTAAAGCACTTAATCCTACAATTATATTTGAAAATCTATTGTACATTTGAGTTATATTTTCATTGGGGAGCATTTTAAACTGTTCATATTGAGATACAAGTATGTCTATTCTTGTTTGTTTAACCCTATCTGTGCTTCATATGTTATTTGTAATTTATCCCACATTTCTTTTGCTGTTTACAGGCTGAAAGTCTATTAAACTCTCTTTTAGATAAAGCACAACAAAGATAATTTTTTGCTTTGAAATTTAAGGACATATTTCTTTTGTCTGCAATTGAAAGAGCACCAGAAGAGGATTCTGCAAGGACTTGAAAATCACCTTGTTCAATTACCTGCCATAGGTCGAAGTCAGTACCTCTGATGAAGCATTCCATCTGCATCTTACAATATTGGTAATCTTCACCATCAAAGAATGGTGGCCTTGTGACTGATTGGCCTTCATAGTTGTGTGCTTCGGATACCATTTCTTCTAAAATCTTTAGATTCTTCTGAGAAGACCTCGCTCTGATACCACTTGTTGGATCGAAATGGCAGACACACAGTCCTAGAGGGGGGGTGAATAGGACTTTGTATCTTTTAAAATTTTCTTCTGAAAAGCACAGCACTAAATAGATATGTTAGTACTAAGTGTGATTGTGTGATTCAAGTGTAAACTTGGCGGAAACAATCACACAATTAAATGCACAAGGGATTTATCCTGGTTCGGTCGGCCCTTCCCACATGGAAGTCCTACATCCAGTCCTCAAGCCAACCACTTGAGATTTCACTAAACTGCCAACAACTTGGCCTTCTCTCACCCTCGAGAGGAATTACAAAACCACTTGCTCCCAAGCAAGTCTTCCCTAAACAGGGGTACAACACTGCCTTTCACAAGGCCTCCCTTCACAGGAGGGGTAAAGCAGAACAGAACTTCTGCAAGAATTACAACAGAAATAGAGAATTAAACACTTGTGTGTTTGCCCCAAACTGAGCACAAAACACACAAACTCCAACAGGATTGAAGGATCAAGAAATTGAGCAAAATCCTAATTGAAGCAACTTGGGTGGACTTGAAGACAGTAGAAATTACAACTGCCACCCAATACAGAACTTCAGAAGAAGACTTTCTGAAGTGAGGCTCTCAGACTGTAGCTTAGCAGGAAGGCTTTTGAGAGAGAGAGAGCTTGAAGGATTCGGATGAAGCTTTCAAGAGAATTCTTGAATGTATGTGGTCTCTGTGTATTTCTTGTCGTCTGTTGTTCTCTTTTCTTTTTTATAATCTTTAAAATATAGCCGTTTGAAGGAGATAGCCGTTGGAGCTTGGTGGCTGTTTGCAAAATAGCCGTTGGAAGAGAGTTTCTGGGATCCTTTGGATCTTGAAGGCTTTGTCCAGAAGGTCTTGAAATTTGCATCTTTCCAAGGTCTTCAAATAGGAGCAGTTGTCACAGCTAGAAGATAAGCTCTTGTAGACTGAGCTGGGAACAACCCATGCTAACCATGTGCTCCAATTAATGCCTGTTGCAAAGACAAGACAAAGCAAGCATATCTCCATACCTTTGTGGTAGGTGGGTCAGTTTGAGTACAACAGACAGTATGGAACCTAGTATTCTCAACCATTTCAGAAAATAGAGCAGACAGACAAAAAGTTAAAGTATGGGTCTGTCAGTGGTAGGTGAGATGGTCAGATGCCATGCGTCTGAGATTTTCATAAATGCTTTGTGTCTCATGAAGGATATAAACTGAAGACTGTAAGACTTAAAAAGATATTTCAGAGAAATGCTTTGCAGAGATGAATAATTTGAATGTTCTGTCAGAGAAATATATTAAAATAATAATCTTCTAAGATTTTAGTAAGATATGTTAGGCAATAGGCAATTTGCCAATAAATATGTCTAAGATGTTTAAGAATCAGAAAAGGATTTTATACACTTAAAGACAGATATATTCCAAGACAGATAGAACTGACAAAGTAAAAGTACAAGTACAAAACTGACAGTGAAGTCGAATGCAATAGAACAGGAATTCGACTGAAGAAGTAGGCATGATTCGACTTCAAGAAGAATAAGGTAATCGACTATAGTAGTGAAGACATCAATCGAATGTAGTGTAGGCAACATTCGGCTGTATGAGTTGAAGGTGAGTCGAATACAGTGTGAAGGACATTCGACTGTGTGAGTCGAAGTCATGAGTCGAATACAGTGTAAAGGTCATTCGACTGTGTGAGTCAAAGTCGTGAGTCGATTACAGTGTAAAGGACATTCGACTGTGTGAGTCGAAGTCATGAGTTGAATATAGTGTAAAGTTGTGGACTATGAAAAATTCGCAAGACTTGTGACTGAGTTTCTGAAGGAGTTGCATTTTGCAGTCGAAGCGAATGTATCAATCGGATACAGTAGGCTATAGAGATAGTTCTGTGGCCTTAGAAAATTTTGAGTAATCAGGATATTGACATATATATTTGGAAAAACACATATTTAAAGATTTGTCATAGCAAAAACATTATTCAAAAGTATTTAAAAGAAACTTTGGATTCTTGGGCAGTTGCTCAACAATAAGATACCATTTTCTCACAGATATCACATGAGTACATACTTAGTTCCATACAATAAGTCATTTAAAACAGTACAACAGCCCGGGACAAGCTCCTCAAGGCTCCACAGTGAAGATATTCTCTGTGGTGGTGTAGGCCCGACTCCACTACGATGCGGTCCCGAACTAGAAGGGGACAAGAACCCTTGTCTCCTTCACCTGGAGAAGAAGGGGGTGAGCTCACAAGTCACTGGCTCAAAAGGGCAACTCCGTCAAAGCTGATAAACACAATAAAATAATAGATATAATATGCAAAGCTATAAAGCATTTCTA
The DNA here is from genome assembly GCA_014218235.1 of Colocasia esculenta. NCBI lineage: Eukaryota > Viridiplantae > Streptophyta > Magnoliopsida > Alismatales > Araceae > Colocasia > Colocasia esculenta. The sequence goes on from CM024754.1 coordinate 48,328,376, forward strand.
TATAACAACACCTATGCATGATGCTACAGTTGTAAGTAAGTAACGGCAAACCACAACACGTTTGTACAAGCTACAGAAGGGCACGCCATACACAAGTCACGAGAACTGGTTCACGACACCAGCCATAGACTTGGATAAACAACACAAGTCCACCTCTTAGTCTCGCAGCCACAGACGAAAGGTCCAGCTGCTGCTCCACCTCAACAAGACAAGAACTGTGGAGACAACTAACACCACACCTACAGACTACACAGCTGCAGTCCCAGCCTGACACCTTTAGGGACTCCGGCCGAGAACCCTAAAATGAGGCACTGGAAACAGGACTAGCTGGGGACCAGTATGTCTACTGGTGTCCATCCCCCGACCAAAAGCGCGCTACAAGTGACCGCACACCCATAAACACGAGTCGTTGTCCCCTGTCATCTTTCCCTCAGCCGGACGTACAACTCAAACACAAGAGTGAGGGTGTCCAGGAAGACGACACAAACCCTGACGATACTCCTATACCGGGACAAGCCCTGAGCACCCGATGCTAGGGTGCCCGACTGAAGAGGTAACCACAGAAGGCGTGATACCCGACTTGCTATGCACACACTGACACACATTTCCAAGCAAAACCCTTTGTTATCGAACACGACATGAATCCACTCAACCCACACAAGCCCCATATTGCCTTGCCAACACAGCCCAAGCAATGTGGGATAGAAACCAGAAGGACTGGCCATAGAACACCAGAGCTCGGGTGACCACATTTCAAAACGCGTCCAACACAATGGACGTTTTTAGAAGACTAAATTGCGTTGGACTTACCTGATGCCTTAAATGCTAAATCGCGTCATCTGGTTCCGTCGCCTTTCAAGTGATAGAACTCAGACCTAAACCCATTCTGAAAATCATCTTAAATTCTCATACATGCAAGTAAAGTAGGTAATAAGCATGTAAATGAAACCCTAAGCATGATCTCTACCCTCCATACATGATTTCTACCTCAAAAATTGTAAACCCTAACCCATTCAAACCATGGAAAAGAAAACAAGGCAAAGTTCCCCTACTTGCAAGTGAAACGCAAATCCAACAATATCCCGGCGTTCCTCGTGCTCCAAAGCACCTCCTCGCGCCGGAATCACGCCGAACGGACTCCAAATGGCCAAGAATCACCCAATTCCCCTTTCAAAACCGCAGCAGAGCTCCTCCCAGCTGAACAGTGCAGTTGCACTGTTCGGCCAAGGGCTGGAGCTCAAAACACACAGATTCAAATCGCGTCGTGTCTTCCTGCCACGTTTAGAATTGTGTCCGACATTGGCGACGCCTTTAAACCTCGACGTCCCTGCATGCGCCACACGGTGCGCATGCAGCGGCACTCACGTAACGGTGGTCGAAATTCGCGTCCATGAAGCTGGACACGTTCTACTCAGAGTCGTGTCGGTTAAGGTGGACGCGTTCAACTAAGAGACACATCGTCTGTGTTAGATGCATTCTTAGTGAACCCGACAGAGGCCTGTTTTGGGCTGAGATGCCCAGCCCTCCAGCCCCCCACCTGCTCCATAAACCTGTAAAAGCACATGTAGACCTACATGGTCTACCAATGGGCCATACATTGGCCTCCAAATTCGGTAAACCTTGATCCGAACATACCGGATATTACATTACTATCACCTATAAAGAATTTCGTCCGCGAAATTAAATAGATAAGCATAAACACAGTTCAACATGTATGCAACTATCACCTAAAAAGAAGTTAACGCTTACTCAAACAAGTATGGATACGTCTTGTACATTTCCTCGGCCAACTCCCAAGTGTCTTCACCACCCTGCCTATTTTCCCATCTGATTTTTACCAACTCAATATCCTTATTTCTTAATTTCTGTGTGCGGCGGCCTATAATCATCACGGGATACTCCGGTATGGACATATCCGGCTTCAAATCATCTCTTTGATAACTGACTACCTGGGTAGGATCACGAATGTACCTTCTTAACATTGAGATGTGAAACATGTCATGTGCATCCGTGAAGTCTGTTGGAAGCTCCAACCTGTATGTCGTCTCTCCAATTCTTTCCACAATCTGGAACGGACCCACATACCTGGGACTCAACTTGCCCTTCTTGCTAAACCTCATTACGCCTTTGGTTGGAGAAACTATCAGGAACACATAGTCACCAACCTCAAACTGTAGGGGCCTGCGCCGTGTATCCGCATAACTCTTTTGCCGACTCTGCGCCGTTTGAAGCTTTTCTTGGATGAACTTTACCATTTCTGCACATTATTGTACCATTTTCAGTCCTATCACCTGCCTCTCACCCACTTCATGCCAATTTAGCGATGTTCTGCAAGGTCTCCCATATAGTGCTTCATATGGTGCCATACCGATACTTGCGTGATAGCTGTTGTTGTAGGCGAACTCAACCATACCCAAGTGCCGCTCCCATCCGCCTCCCCAAACTAAACAACATGCTCGCAACATATCTTCAATGGTCTGGATCGTCCTTTCTGTCTGTCCATCTGTTTGGGGATGGTATACCGAGCTATACCTTAATTGAGTGCCAACCACTCTTTGCAAACTCCTCCATAACCCGAAGGTAAACCTGGTGTAGTACCCAAGAAAATTTATTAATTTAAAATTATAGATAAATTAAAATTGTCAATTTATAAATTCAAACTAGTTAAAAGGTACGCATCATTATTGCATGCGTAAAAACCCATATAAAATTTTCATAAAAATAGTAGTTATACTTTAAATAATGTTCTCTAATGACCCATTAAGAAATTTGGGCATAGAAAAAATCACTTGGACTAAGTTTAAGAATTTATGCGATTATTTATTGTAATTAAGGAATAAGTCGGAGAACCTATTTTCCCATGTACCAAAGTGAATTATAAATTAAAATAAACATATGAGTAGACTTTAAACAATATGGGTTGATAGCCTATTATGATAATTTGACCAATGGATAATTTTGGCCCATGAATAAATTCTCTAATAAAGAGATAATTAAAACTCATTAAGTAAATTAAGTAATGGGTTTCCCTAAATGGTCCATACATGAATTAATGGGCCAAAAGCCAAGAGCCCATCCTTGGATGGGAGATAATTAAGCTAAATTCGTACCTAAAATATTAATAAATGAAAAAGGGTTAGATAATGACTATTTTAACTCTTAATTATCTTAAAAAGAGTTCTAACCCTAGTCTAACTCAATAGGGCTCTATCCTAATCTAAAAAGGGATTTAGATAAGAGGAATAGGGATAAAAATAAAGACCCATATTAATAGGAAAATTCATAACTATATTATCGTCTAATTAAAAATGGGTCATTAAAGTACTAATATGACTCATATATATCTTAAAAGAAGTCCTAGACCTACCTAAACCCTCTACCCACGAAATCAAACCTCTCCTCTATCCTAATAGGTGGATAAATGCTAGAAAATGGGGAGATAAATGTGGAAATAAGGAGTTTGAAGCGAAGGAAGAGTTTTTAACCAAATAGAACTCTTAAACTAGCTAGTACACCCCCCAATTCATCCCTACCAACCCATAGTTCGTTGCTGGAGTCTTGGGGGACGAAGAGAGGAGCTGTGGACGAGAGGAGCAAGGAGAAGGAGCTTGGAGCAAGGGATTTCCACCATCTTCTTTGTTTTTCAACCCTAGGAATCTTTACAGCGCAGAAGGTAGGCAATCTCTCAGCAAAAATTAATTAAACTCGACCCTAGGTAGATCTTGATCCCCTCTATCAAAGACCCTGATTTCCCTAATTTTTGTTGCTCCATGAGAGAGTATTAATGCTCTAAGCTCTGTCATCACCATGTACCTGAATCTACATGTTTGCTTTCAATCCAAGAATATACTTGATCTCATGCCACGAAACTTTTATCATAGTTACTGCATGATGCTAGGGTTCTAATGATCCTATTTCTCCCAATTTTCATCATTCATCTTATGCGAATTAAATCATTTTCCATGACTATGCATGTTTTAGGTCACTGAAATGAAACCTAATTAAAGCATTCCCAATACTTGTCTATTTTCTAATTACTCATGCATGTTGATACATCTACGTGTCTACTTTCATTCAACACTAGTTTCATGATTTTTGGATGTTCTTACGATTTTATATTGATTTTTGAACAGCATGTGTCATGCCATGGAGGGTTTGACCAAACCCTAAAAGGGTTGAACCCCTTTTCTGGGCTCGAACCACCTTCTGAAATCGCGACGGCCCGACCCGTTGCGATCTCAGAAGGGTCGCGACAGGCCTAACTGTCATGTCTGGAATGCGACAGTCCGACCTATCGCGATTCCCACCCGACCGGCCCGGTTCAGCTGTCGCGACCGACCGCTATGTCGTGACCTGAAACACGACGGGTACCTCCGTCGCGATTTCAGCAACGCGGCCAAAAACCCTAATTACTCATATACCCCTGTTAATTATGCCATATAATCCTTGTTTAACCCTAATTAAACATTGTTATGAACAGTAACGACCTGTTAAGCAATATTGGGTATTATTCTCATGATTGTATTTAATTTAAACTCTATGTGCAGACCTATTCATGCTCTCATGATTTAATTACACTTGCACACACTTAACATTTATAATTTCCATGAGACCCTATTAAATTACTCAATAATCTATCTGATAATTAAGTGTAATTAATTCATTTAAATTCCCCATTATTTTTAATAACATTTGTCTTCATTTTATTCGCGTGCTTTGTACACTGTTATCACGTCCCTCTGCCTTCAAGCACTCGAGGCAAGATGGACACTTGTTTTTACACCCTTCTATCTTGACTTGGACCACCTCTCCATTGGGAATACTCCTAACAGGATCAGGGACTCCTTGTCAAGGCCTCCGTAAGTCTCCTTGGCGTTGGCGCACGTCCATTGCCGACGAGCTGGTTGTACCCTTAAAACCCTTTACACCACTAGGGATCAACATGATCCAACGACCTTAGTTTGTTCTCTCTTACCTTGGAAGATCACGCCGGAACTTTGGCCTGTGTTCATAAGCACGGCTAATGGGCGGTTGTGACTTCTACCAGACTGTCAGCATACGACTGTGCCGCGCAACTGTTACTATCGTTTGTTTATCGTTGTTTTACGAATATGACCCTGTTCTCATCTACTATCTCTATACTCTCATCTGTTCACATTCTCTCTACACTCTCGTCTATTCGTCAATTACTCTCATCTATTCTTGGTATTCTATTTGGCCATTTAATTGATTGTCTAAGATAACAAACATAACCAATGCCAGGCAATAGGGCCCGATCTGGTCCTGGGGAGAGCGCCCGAAGAGTGTCATTTTCCCATGGGAGTAACAACGATCAGGGTGTGTGGCATACACCCAGCGCCATTTAAAACTATCAAGATTTAATCTATGACAATCAATCAATCACTATACTATATTCTCTCGGTTGATAAAATGATCGACCAATCGTTACATGCTATCATTACTAGTGCACTGTTGTGCAACTTTACGTGCTATTTCGTTACATGGCCAATTCGTTATCATGCTAGTTTTGCATATATTCTTTTTGAAAGTTTTATCGTTCTCTTGCTATCATGTGCTATTACTCTCTTGACTATACTTGATCGTTCTCTCTAGTTATCCTGCTTTACAAGACATTAATCACTTAAAGCATGCCTGTCTTTACGAGATATTAAGTCCTACTGAGCATTATCGCTCACCCTGCGCTATTTGTTATATGTGTTTTAGGTAAGTTGGATGATGTCATTACACACACCAACAGGAACGGACTGGAGTGATGAGCGACCTGGAGTCATAGTGACAGATTGACCTTAGTATCCTAGAGTCTAGCTAGATATTTACTTAGTTATCTTTTCCAATGTAATGATGTTATTGAGCCCTATGCTCAGAATTAGTGGTTGTAATAGTTTAGGTGATTTATCAATAAAATAAGGAGTTTATTGCAATTATGGTTCATTAGCTGCTCTGATTTTTGCGACTGTATGCACAATTTACGTTACCATACACTTTGCTCATGTTTCCCTTGATTTATTCTGCTGCTAAATTGGAGGGGTGTGACACTTGGGATCTCTATCTGAAACAATAGTGACCGGAATACCATGCAACGACACAATTCTATCCACATATAACCTGGCCAATTTGTCCACTACCCATGACATACTCACTGCTAGCATCCGACACACCTTTGTTAACCTGTCAACAAAGACCTATATGCCATTATGTCCTGACGCTGTCCTGGGCAAACCTAACCTGCAACAAAGTCCATTGCTATATCATCCCACTTCCATTGTGGTATCGGTACGGGTTGTAACAAACCTCCTGGCCTTTGGTGTTCCGCCTTAACCTACTGACATATCAAACATCTTGTTATAAACTCTGCTATTTCTCTTTTCATACTTGGCCACCAAAAGTATCTCTTCAAATCATGGTACATCTTTGTGCTTCCTAGGTGAATGGTGTACCTGGATCGGTGCACCTCTTCCAATACTTTTTGCTTCACCCCAGCTTCATTTGGAACATATAATCTGTGCCTGAACCGGACAACACAATTATCATCTATGGTGACATCCTCCATCTTCACAATTTCAACCAAGTGCTCATCTACTTTCTGTGCTTCTATAATCTACCAATATAAAGAAGGTTCCACCGTGCTGTTGGCTAACACTGCTCGCCGCTGGCTACTTGGAACAAATAGGATTTTCAGCTACATCTTCATACAACTTCCATTCTCTTATCATCATGTGACTCATCACTGCCTTTCTACTCAATGCATCCGCTACCACATTTGCCTTGCCTGGGTGATATGCCAAACTAAAATCATAATCTTTGAGATATTCCATCCACCTACTCTACCTCAAAATCAAGTCCTTCTGTGAAAAGATATACTTCAAGCTTTTGTGGTCCGTGAATATCTCAAATCTCTCACCATACAAGTAGTGCCACCATATCTTCAATGCAAATACAACCGCTGCCAATTCTAAGTCATGTGTGGAGTAATTCTCCTCATGCCGCTTCAATTGCCTAGATGCATACGCCACCACCTTTCCATGTTGCATAAGCACTGCCCCAAGTCCTCTTCTGGATGCATCTGTATAAATTACAAAACCACCTTGGCCTGTTGGTATTTCCAATATAGAAGGTGAAGTGAGCCGCTTCATTAATTCCATGAAACTACGCCTGCAATCGGATGACCATGCAAATGGTACTCCTTTCCTCGTAAGCCTCGTCATCGGTGCTGCAATCTTGGAGAAGTCTTGGATAAACCGCCTGTAATACCCTACCATACCAAGGAAACTCCTGATTTCTGACACTATCTTTGGCTCCTCCCATTTCATAACTGCTTCCACCTTAGTTGGATCCACTGCAACACCTTCACCTGAAATAACATGCCTCAAAAATTGTATTTCTTTAAGCCAAAACTCACACTTACTGAACTTTGCATAAAGTTGATGTTCCCTCACGTCTGCAATGTGACCCTTAAGTGAGCTGCATGTTCTTCTTCTGAGGCTGAATACGCTAAAATGTCATCTATAAACACCACAATAAACCGATCTAGATATGGATGGAAAATCACGTTCATCAAATTCATAAATGCTGCAGGTGCATTGGTTAGCCCAAATGGCATAACCACAAACTCATAATGTCCATACCTTGTTCTAAATGCCGTCTTGTCAATGTCTTCTTCCCGGATCCTCAATTCATGGTACCCCGATCTCAAGTCTATCTTGGAGAACACCCTTGCTGATTGCAATTGATCAAACAAATCATCAATGCGTGGAAGTGGATACATGTTCTTTATTGTGACCTGATTCAACTGGCGGTAATCAAAACACATTCTCATGTTGCCGTCCTTCTTCCGTACAAACAAAACCGGTGCTCCCCACGGTGAGTGACTTGGCCGTATGAAACCTTTCTCAAGTAACACTTGCAATTGCTTCTTTAGCTCTTTCAATTCTGCAGGTGCCATCCTGTAGGGTGCCTTGGAGATTGGCATGCTTCCCGACTGCAACTTTACTGTAAAATCCACCTCTCTGTGTGGTGCCAAGCCTGGTAACTCTTTTGGAAACACATCTGCAAACTCTCTAACCACTGGTACCATATCCACTGCCTTACCTGCCTCAACCAAGCTAACAGATGCCAAATAGGCTACACACCCTGCATTAATCAATTTCCTATCCTTAAGGGCAGAAATGATTAACTTATGGGTATAAAATGGCATACCTTGAAACTCAAACATTTCCCCTCCTGGATGACTGAACCTCACTCTCTTCTTTCTGCAATCAACTACTGCCCGATATGCTTCCAACCAATCCATACCCAATATCACATCATACTCTTTCAACTGTAGTGCATACACTCTGGCTGGCAATTGATTTCCTTGAATCATAACAGGAACCTCATCTAAATAGCATGTAGTAAGCATGAAATCCCTGGAAGGGACCTCTACTACAAGCTCACACTGCCTCTTCTCAAATGGATGCACCATACTATCAATGAAGTCTTCGGAAATAAAGGAATGTGATGCACCTGGATCAATTAATGTCCTAGCTGAAATTCAAGATGTGGTATAATACCTTCTATCAAATTCGATGCCTCTGCTTAAGCCCTTGTAATCGTCATCACTCATCCTCCTCCTCTCTGATAAGGTGTACCCCTACCTCGCTCCGCTGAAGGCTGCTGAAATGGTTGTTGCTGTTGGTGCTGCGGCCCCTCTACCATAACTAGCTCTCCTTGGATAAGGACAGTTCCTCGCCAAATGCCCCGGCTGATCACAATTATAACATTTGAATTATGCAGGTTGCCTTGCTGTGCTTTGCTGTGATTCCTCCACCTCCGGCTTATAACCTCGCCCTTGCTGAAATCCTTGCTGTTTGCCACTTCCTCGACCTCTAAATATCTTCTTTATCTTGTTTCCCCACTTGCCAAAGCTCGATGAAGAAGCTCCTCCCGAAGGTGCATTGCCTTTGCTAACACCCTGTGATTGTTGTAGAAGTCGGAAACTACCTCCGCTTGATCCCGATCCCCTAGACTGCCTTGCTTGCACTGTTCTTTCTAGTATTGCTGCTCTTTGGGCTACCTCTTCCACTGTCCCACACATCAATGGAATCACTGCATCTTGCAATTCTGGCCTCAACCCTCGAATAAAGTACTTCACCATCATAGCATTATTGGTTACCATATAAGGTGCATACCCACTCAAGGCCATGAACCTCATCTGATCTTTCCAACACCGACAAATTCCCATGCTGAAGTGTCCTAAATTGCTCCCTTTTTGCTTGCTGAACTTGCACCAGAAAGAAAGTGTTGTTGAATGCTTCAAGAAACTCAGCCCATGTGATGGTATCCTCCGCTCGTCCTGTGAATACGGTTTGCATCTTGAGTCTCTACCATTCTTGTGCAAAACCTCTCAACTGATATGTAGCCAAAATAACTCTATCCGCCGGAGGACATCTCATTGTGACAAACACCCTTTCTATTTCATGTATCCAATACTCAACTGTGTCCAGATTCGGGCCTCTCGAATATGTAGGTGGCTGCAAATGCAGGAACCTTTCTACTAACATTGTGGACTCCTCTACACTGGCTGGCAGCACTAGTACCACTGGAGGTAAAGGTGCCACAGGGGGTACCTCTACTCAAAAGGGTGGTACTAGTGGTGTCGATACTGCCTCCTCCACCACTGGTGGTACTCCCGCTGGCTGAACTGGTGGCTGCTGATCTAGCCGCGTCTGAATCTGAGTGATGTTGTCCCATAACCTTTCTATCATTTGATGCGTAGTCTCCTCTAGATCATCACTACCACCTCCCCAATCTCTCCTATCCGCCATTATAAACCTGCATACACAACATTCCATCCACACAACACACAGCATATCATTACAAAAACGGGGTCAACTACTAGCAGAAGACCATAGTAAGGAACATAATATGTACATTTATCGTTTCTTCATATTTATACGGACCTTGCTCTAATACCAACTATGACGGTCCTCGCCGTTCAGGCCCGTTAACCCAATAACGTACCCGACACGACTCTGCCTCTCGCGATCGGACCGAAGCCTCGCAAGGGATATCAATCACACATGTCCGTGAAAATATAAAGAAACACAATGAACACATATAAGATACCACTTCCCACATATATTCACATGAATGTACATACTCAGTTCCATACATAGGTCATTTAAATAGTACAACAGCCCAGGACAAGCTCCTCAAGGCTCCACAAGTGAAGACATTACTCTACTTGTGGTGTAGGCCCGACTCCACTACGATGCGGTCCCGAACTAGAAGAGGGACGAGAACTCTCCTACTCTCCTTCACCTGGATGAAGAAGGGGTGAGCCTCACAAGTCACTAGCTCAATAGGGCAACTCCCCCAAAGCCGATAAACACAATAAACAACAGATATAATATGCAAAGCTGTAAAGTATTTAATTTATAACAACACCTATGAATGATTCTACAGCTGTAAGTAAGTAAACGAAAAACCACAAACACGTGTACAAGATACAGAAGGGCAAGCCATACACAAGTCACGAGAACTGGTTCACGACACCAGCCACAGACTCGGACAAACAACACAAGTCCACCTCTCATTCTCGTAGCCATGGACGAAAGGTCCAGCTGTCGCTCCACCTCAACAAGACAAGAACTGTGGAGACAACTAACACCACACCTGCAGACTACAGCTACATGTCCAAGCCAAACACCTTTAGGGACTCCAACCGAGACCCTAAAGTGAGGCACTGGAAATAGGACTAGTTGGGACCAGTACGTCTACCGGTGTCCGTCCCCCAACCAAGAGCGCGCTACAAGCGACCGCACACCCACAAACACGAGTCGCTGTCCCCTGTCGTCTTTCCCTCAGCGGACGTACAACTCAAACACAAGATGAGGGTGTCTAGGAAGACGACACAAACCCTGACAGTACTCCTGTACCGGGACAAGCCCTGAGCACCCGGTGCTAGGGTACCCAACTGAAGAGGTAACCACGGAAGGTGTGATACTCGACTTGCTATGCACACACATTTCCAAGCAAAACCCTTCGTTATCAAACACGACATGAGTCCACTCAACCCACACAAGCCCTACATTGCCTTGCCAACACAGCTCAAGCAATATGGGACAGAAACCAGAAGGACTGGCCACAGAACACCAGAGCTCGGGTAACCACATTTCAAAATGCGTCCAACACAGTGGGCGTTTTTAGAAGACTTAATCGCGTCGGACTTACCTGATGCCTTAAATGCTGAATCACGTCGTCTGGTTCCATCGCCTTTCAGGTGACAGAACTCAGACCTAAACCCATTTCGGAAATCATCTTAAATTCCCATACATGCAAGTAAAGCAGGTAATAAGCATGTAAATGAAACCCTAAGCATGATCTCTACCCTCCATACATGATTTCTACCTCAAAAACTGTAAACCCTAACCCATTCAAACCATGGAAAAGAAAACAGGGCAAAGTTCCCCTACTTGCAAGTGAAACGTAAATCCAACAATATCTCGACGTTCCTCGCGCTCTGAAGCACCTCCTCGCACCGGAATTACGCCGAACGGACTCCAAATGGCCAAGAATCACCCAATTCCCCTTTCAAAACCGCAGCAGAGCGCCTCCCAGCTGAACATTGTAGTTGCACTATTCGGCCAAGGGCTGGAGCTCAAAACACACAGATTCAAATCACGTCGTGTCTTCCCGCCGCGTTTAGAAACGCATTCGACATTGGCGACGCCTTTAAACCTCGACGTCCCTGCATGCGCCACGCGGCGCGCATGCAGCGGTGCTCACGTAACGGCGGTCAAAAGTCACGTCCATGAAGCTGGATGCGTTCTACTCAGAGTCACGTCGGTTAAGGTGGACGTGTTCAACTAAGAGATGCGTCGTCTGTGTTAGACGCATTCTTAGTGAACCCAGCAGAGGCCTGTTTTGGGCTGAGATGCCCATCCCTCCAGCCTCCCACCAGCTCCATAAACTTGTAAAAACATATGTAGACCTACATGGTCTACCAATGGGCCATACATTGGCTTCCAAATCTGGTAAACCTCGATCCGAACATATTAGACATTACAGGTCTGATCGGATGCATCTGAGTCGTACTCTATTCCTTGCACCAGAAGATGAAGTTCCCCACTCCGCATGGCATAGGGGTGGTGCTTGGCAGTCAACGCGAGTCGCAGCGGTGCCATGTTCTCTCCTTGCGAGACAAGCAGCCCGTTTCCGACCCAGAAGTACTGCCTACGCCGACTAGCGAGCCCTCTACCAGCTGAGGGTCGCCCGCCAAGGATCTGCTACCAGTACGAGTGGACGATGACCCTGAGCACATTCTCTACATTGGCACACTTCTAACAGAGGCCCAATAGTAATGCTATAAGGCCTTTCTGCTTGCCAACTTGGACGTGTTTGCGTGGTCGGACGACGAGCTGCCCGGCATCCCTTCCGAGGTATTGACTCATCATCTTAACTTGGATCCGAGGGTGCCTCCTATCCAGCAGAGGCAGCGATCGATAACCGAGAACAATAGACCGTGATCCACGATCACGTCGTCACAAGCCAAGCAGTTGGGCTCCTCCTGGAAGCCCAGTATCCGAGATGGATTTCCAACGTGGTCCTCGTATGCAAAGCCAACGGCAAATGGCGCGTGTGTGTGTGGACTACAAGGATCTCAACAAAGCGACACCCAAAGACAACTTCCCGCTGCCGTGCATCGATCAGCTGGTGGACGCCACCTCTGGGCACGAGCTTCTCATCTTCCTGGATGCGTACTATGGTTACCACCAGATCAGCATGTATCCCCCGGACTAGGACGCCACAACGTTTTTCACTGACCTCGGCCTTTACTGTTTCACCAGAATGCCATTTGGTCTGAAGAACACAGGTGCAACGTACCAGCGACTGGTCAACAAGATGTTCGAGCAACAGATTGGGTGCAACATGGAGGTCTACGTTGCTGATATGCTTGTCAAGACGCTCCCGAGCGCCGACCACATTGCTGGCCTCTGAGAAACCTTCGCGACCTTGCGAAGGTACAATATGAAACTCAACCCAGCAAAGTGTGCATTCGGAGTCCGTTCAGGGAAATTCCTCAGTTTCCTCGTCTCCAACCGAGGAGTAGAGACTAACCACGAAAAAATCTGAGCCATACTGGAGATGACCTGCCCCAAGACCGTACGCGATGTCCAACGGCTTACTGGACGTCTCGCGGCACTCAATCGCTTTATGTCCCGAGTAGCAGAACGAAGCTTCAACTTCTTCAAATTGCTGCGTGTCCCCAAAGATGCCTCACCGCAAGGGGGGCAAGTACGGTGGACCGAGGATTGTGAAGCGCCTTCACCGAGCTGAATGCATATCTTGCTGCCCCACCTGTTCTCTCAAAGCCTGTGCTCGGAGAACCACTGTTTGTGTACCTTTCGGTCACCGAACACTCCATCAGCACGGTCCTGATCAGAGAAGAGGCAACAACACAACGTCCTGTTTATTACATAAGTAGGGTGCTCCAAGAAGCTGAGAGAAGATACCCTCGAGCAGAGAAGCTTGCTTTGGCGCTAGTCATGGCTTCTCGAAAGCTCAGGCCTTACTTTCACGCCCATCCAATCACGATATTAACAGACCAGCCGCTGAAGCTCATTCTACAACGCCCAGAGCTTCCGGAAGGCTCATCAAATGGGCCATCGAGCTCAGGGAATTCGACATCAACTACCGTCCAAGGACGGCCATCAAGGCACAAGTGCTGGCGGACTTTATGGCGGAATGCACCCTTCCAACCGAGAAGGACCTTCCATTGGCGGATGAACCCCCATGGGAGCTCTACGTTGATGGATCCTCCTGCATCACATGAAGCGGGGCAGGGCTGGTTCTTACCTCCCCGAAAGGTTTAGAATTTTAGTACGCCCTTAGGTTTCGCTTCGTTGCCTCCAACAATGTGGTAGAGTACGAAGCACTCCTTTCCGGGATCTGCATGGAAAGGCACCTCAGAGCGCTTCGGCTATGGGCCTTCAGCGACTCCCAACTGGTTGCCAGCCAGGTGAACGAACAATTTGAAGCCAGGGAGCCCCGCATGGCACAATACCTCCAACAGGTCAAGCACTAGACAGAGGGCCTTCTCTACTTCGAAGTCATGCACGTCCCACGAGAGTAGAATGCTCAGGCTGATGCACTCGCCAGACTAGCGTCTTCAGGCGACATTACTGTTTCTCTCTCGGTGTTCATAGAAGAGCTCGCCTCACCGAGCACCGAAGTAGATGTAGCGGCCATTGAGACCGACCAACCAGCTCCAAGCTGGAAGGATCCGCTCCCGGCCTATCTACTTCGGGGAGAACTCCCTCCCGACCAAACGGAAGCCCGCAAGATCAAGCTGCGCTCCCAGAGGTTCACCATCATCGAAGGCCAATTGTACCGACGTTCCCTCTCAAGACCTCTCTTACGGTGTCTTAGCCCCACAGAGGCAACACTGGCCATCGAGGAGCTCCACAAGGGTTTGTGTGGGAGCCACTTGGGGGGTAGGACCCTGGTGCGCAGCATCCTACGAGTAGGATTCTGGTGGCCTTCGCTGCAAAAGGATTGTATGTCCTACGCAAAGAAGTGCCCAGAGTGCCAAAAGTTTTGGCAGCTATCTATCAGCTTGCCGAACAGCTTCACACTCTGTTCGAACAACATCCTTTCGCTCGCTGGGGAATCGATATCATGGGACCATTCCCGGAGACTCAAGGTCGGAAGAAATTTTTGCTCGTCGCCTTCGACTACTTCACCAAGTGGATCGAGGCAGAGCCTGTCACCACGATCATCGACCAGCCAGCTTGGAAGTTCGTCTGGAAGAACATCCTCTGCCGGTTTGGTATCCGAAAAGTGTTCACCACCGACAACGGGAAGCAGTTTGACAGTGTGTTCTTCAAACAGAAATGTTCGGAGCTCGGCATTTACAACCACTTCACTTCGATCGCACATCCCCAAGCAAACAGTTTGGTTGAAAACGCCAACCGAACACTGCTCCATAGGATACGCATGAGGGTGGAGGCCGCTGGAGGTTCGTGGATTGAAGAGCTCCCCAATGTGCTATGGTGCCACCGAACAACCGCTCGGGTGGCCACCGGAGAAACTCCCTTCCATCTGGCCTATGGTACAGAAGCTGTTGTGCCTCTGGAGGTTGCTCTCCCCACAATCTGAACAACTCACTTCGACGAAGCAGCCAACAACTGCGCGCTAAGGGAGAACCTGGACATGCTCGGTGAGTGCCAAAATGACGCCAGCATCAAGCTAGTCTCCTATCAACAGCGGCTCACATAGTACTACAACTCGCGAGTGCGGGAACAACGCTTCTTCAAAGGCGACCTTGTCCTACGCCGTTGCTTGGCATCGGATCCCCGAAGAGCAACTGGTAAACTCGCCCCGAAATGGGAAGGACCATACAAGGTCACTCAGGTTCTTGGGAAAGGCTCCTATAAGCTAGACACCCTTAGTGGCGAGACCATACCCAAAACCTGGCATGTATCCAATTTAAAGGCTTACTATCTATAAAAACCTGTTGTTTGGCATCCTACTTCTTTTTCCTGTTCTATCGGTTTGTGCAGCGGACATTCGGTACCACCCTCATCCAAGAGCTTCTCAGCTCGGAAGGCTTGCGCGGTAACCATCCTAATACAGAGGTGTTCGGTACAACCCCTGACTAAGAGCTATTCAGCTCAAAAAGTTTGCGCGGTACCCACGAGTCTCTAAAACACCGACGAATTCTGATTCAAACAGAACGATACAAGGAAAAAGATTGAAAAAAGGAGCATTTCATTGCATTAAAGATGTACAAAACCTTCTCAGGTCTGTAACAAAAAGAAAAGGGATACAGAGTTCAGAGGACCTGGTCGGAAGGGCCTGCCTCTTCGTCCCCGGACGACATCCGTCCCGCTTGGAAACTTGCGAAACGAACCCCGTCTAGGCGTGGTCTTGGGTACGTCGTCGGCATTCTTAGAGGGCAGCTTCAAAAGCTTCACGAGCGTACTCGTCAGTAGCCAGCCTCCGTCCTCGGTCTTCACCGACTTCGAGTCCCACCTTGTAGCAAGACGCGCCATATTGTTCTAGATCTTCCCAGAACTCCGGCCCAGCCTTGTACTCGTCGGCCCGACCCCCGCGGCTTCAGCCTCAAGAGGACCCAAAAAGGTGGTCTTCTCCACCTGACGATCTTCAGCTCTAACTCGGAGGCTTTGAGCGCTATCCGGAGGTTGTTGGTCTCCTTCTGCAGCTCGGCCTCCCGACGACGATGGCACTGAAAGGTTGCAGAATTATACTATATGGTATCTAGAGGGGGGTTGAATAGATTACTACCAATTAAATTTACTACCACCTTCTTTTGATGAAAACACAACTTTGAGACCTGCAACAGAGTGTAAACTAAACTTAGATGTGTTAGTTGTAGATTGATGAGTAGCAATTTATCCAGTGTGTGTGAAAAACAATGTGCCTACCAAACATCTAACGTAAAGACGTGCAAACCACAGGACACGAGGTTTTAAGGTGGTTCAGAGTACACAACTTGTGTATCCTACGTCCACCGTCACACACACACGCAGAAGCACTGCTTATGAGCTAGTTCAAACACTACAACTCACCCACACGAGTTGTCTGATGTGAACCACGATCAGATCAACACAAACCACGTAGATTAAGTACAAGACCACTTGATCCACAGCCCCACACACAGAAGTGAAAACAAAGACTTAGAAGGGTTCTGAGTTGGAGAATCAATCCTTATGTAGAACTCTTCTACAGGTCATCTGGATGATCTTCAAACTTCGTCTTGACAGGTTCAGATTGATGTAGAAGCTTGAATCACCGACGAACTGACTTCACCTACGCTTGGAAGATGGATCTTCTTGATTTCTGTGCGCAGGTTGAAGCAGAGCAGCAGAGAGACTTCTTCTCTTAGTTTTC